>JAYKQN010000029.1:1072500-1437500 GCA_036785175.1 Eupleurogrammus muticus
TTTACAGGAAATAACAACTAAATGTGCAATATGAGAATTATTTAAGAGCGAAGATATAGACTATATGACTATATTAACAGCTGTATTGGCCCAAATGACAATTCTTATTATTAAGACCAATGATTCAGGTGGTTTATTGATGTTTTCTGTGTTTCAGATCGTGCAGGAGTCTCCCTTCCTGACCATGGATCTGTTGGAGTCCTGCTTCCCTTACGTCCTGCTGAGAAACGCCTACCACGCTGTCTACAAACAGAGCATCAGCGCCAACGCATGAACACACACTAAACACACACTACACACTACACACACTACACACACACACTACACACATTAAACACACACTACACACATTAAACACACACACACACACACATTGCCTACAACACCTCAACGTACAATTCTGACAAAAACACAAAATGCAGCCGTTAACAAACTAAGAACAAATACACTAAAACGTCAAAAGAACATTAAAAAAACACAAAGACGACAGAAAAACTCCAGAAACCACACACACACACACACACACACACACACACACACACACTCTCTAGCTGGATGAAGTTGGGGATCAGTGTCTTTATTTCATTCATTCTTGGCGTAATACACATATGATGGGTTGGTATAAAAGGACAAAAATATAAATATATAGTATATATAGTTGATGCTAAAATATTCTTGTTTTTCAATGAAAGATTTGAGATTTCTGATGGTTTGGGATGATTCTGATGTGATGTGGCTTTTTATTTTATTTTGGAGGGTTCCTGTGTTAATAATGAGACACGTTGCTTGTTAATGTAAGTTTACACACACACACACACACACACACACACACGTGTACAACATGGTGGTGTTTTCTTCTTTTTTTACTAGCTAGTGGTAACATGAACATTTTGTGGTAAACTCTAATATCTGTATTCTACTCTGTGAACTGAACTCGTCTGTTTTTGATGTTTATGTTCTGTTATTTTTATGATGATTTTTGCCAAATGTGACACTACAAAACAAAAAAAACTAAAAACTCGTGTCGGGGTTTGGAGTGTTCGGGTGTCAGAGCTGAAACTGATTTTAGTGTTGGACGACGTTTCTGTTTTTTTTTGGGTTTTTTTTGGACGACGTTCTGGAAGCAGCAGACGGCAGCTCAGTTACAGAAGAACTTCTACAGTGGAAACACTTAAAACACGATGGAAACACTACGCCTGTAAATATCTCTTCATAGTAGAGATGAACAGAAAAACAGATTTACTGTGGAAATACTGATAAATTCATCCAGAGAAAAGTTTTTCTTTCTCAGTTCTACACGTTTCTGTTCCACTAAATAAATAAAATACTGTTGATCTGAAACATTCGTCTTAGTAATAAAACTGTAAATATATTTTGCTCGTTCACTTATTTAAATTCCAAAAAAAGCATCAAGACATAAATTATCGTTCAGTGAATAATTCTACTCTGGTTTATGTTGGACTAAAAACAAGAGGTTTTCACCTTTTAAAACGTCAGTTTTTGCAGCGTTTGGATAAATTAATAGAATATATTTATGATTATTATTATTTATATTTGGATTCTTTGACTTTAATACTGTTCAGTTACAAACCAACTTTATTATAGTTATAACAGCAGAAGAAAAGTTAGATTCAGTTTGTTTCAGGTTTAAAATGGAAAATGTGAAGTTCTGAGAAACAAAGCTTAATCTGACTTTTCTCTGGATGAATTTATTCCATTTGTTCTCCTGTGTTTTACATCAGAACAGACGTTGGTGTCGAGCCTTCAGTAAAAACCTCTTTTATTTCCTCTATCAGCTGCTCTTAAAGTCCAGTAGGAGAAAAACGACCAGTTCACTACAACATACGACTAAACATGTTCATATTTTACTAAGGGAGGTTTTGGTTTTTCTAGCACTTTTCTGCTTTTCTTTAACCGTTGTATTGGCCACTAACAGCAGCTGTTGGATCATAAATGTTGAAACGTCTTAACTCAAACAGCAGCAAAGTGAATTTGACCTAAAAATCCACCTCAGACCTGTGAAAGTCAAATAAAAGCGAAGCTGCAAAAAGACGAGAAGAGAAATAAACGCGTGGACCCCCCCTGACCTGTGTGGTTTGTGGGGTGTGTTAGCGACAGGACGACTCGTACGCAGACGCAGCCTGGTTCATCTTTTCAGCGTCTGCAGACGCCGCTGACGCAGAATCCAGCTGCTGCAGCTGTTGCAGCTGCTGCAGCAGCTGCAGCTGATCCAGTGAACAACGTCTGCGACGCAGCGTTGAGGCTCCGTCAGCACGTGGGACACGTTCTGCCGCCGGATGTGGAACGGTTGCTGTTTGCTTTTCTAACTTCTTTTCTGTGTCTGATTCCACTGTGTAACTTAAATAACATGAATACAATAAAGTTTAGGGCTGTGTCAGACCTGAGCGTCAGTGTGTGTGTGTGTGTGTGTGTGTGTGTGTGTGTGTGTGTGTGTGTGTGTGTGTGTGTGTGTGTGTGTGTGATTCCTGCAGAAAGTTGAGGTGGAAACACTGGGTTGAAATTAAGGAGATTACGTTCATTTATTTTAGGACTGGTTTAGAAACGAGATGAAATGTCAAACAAAAAGGTACAAATGTCATAAAATCAAAATAAATCTACATGTGAGGCGACTACTGAAGAGTCGGAATCAATTAATGTTGATGTTACACAGAAAATAGTTAGAATGTTGGAATCTAAGGTTTTACAATAGATAAAAATATTCAAATAGTCAAAAACAATAAAATTAGAGATAACGTCATACATATGCTTGAATTATCTTTCACTACAGATAAAAATACGTTATTTAGTGTTAGAGCTCAGGTTTTCTGTGTGATTTATTAATAAACTCAATGCTGCTGCTGTATACGAGTTTATTTTATTTTATTTATTTTAGTTCCTTCCTCTAAACTTTCCTCTAGATCCAGAACCGATCGAAGGCTAGTTTTTATTTCCTTATATTCTTACCTGATTAAAAGCAAAAATAAATTCAAATGAATTAAAGTTTACACCTCATCATCCTAACGTTTTACTGTGAAACAGGCCTTTAATGTAAATTCTAAAGCTCCAGAAACAGATGAGCTGAACATTAATAATCATCAGAATCATATAAATTAGTATAAATTAAATTATTGCTGCAGATGGAACCTGCTGCCACCAGGTGGCGCCAGCAGAAAGTTTTCACTGGAATAAAGAGGAAATTCATCTGTTTCTGTATAAAACCACATGTTTTATCGCTGATATTATCATTCAATCAAAGGACACTGAAAAATGTGATTAACCCATTCGCTTTATTGAAAAGTGAATTAAAACTTGTTCTGGTTCAGCTTTAGCTTCACTTTGCATTGTTATTTATTTAGTTAAACACGGATGAATTAAAAATAAAATACATAAGGAATCTATTATCTTTTAACAGTTGGAATATATAGAGTTTAAATTTGTTGTTTAAAATAAGAGAATTTCACCCTGAATATGAATCAAAATATTGAATCGACACAACAGCTGAACCATGTTAACATATAACCAGTTATTTCCTCTTGATTTGTGCTAAAATCTGTAAAATGTTCAAACATAAACCACAGGAATAGTTAAAGTAAAATGTAAACCTGAAAACCAACTATCAGAAAATTTCAGGAGGAAGAATATTAGCTAATAAACTGAGCTACGTAGCACGATGTGTAGCTAGCTAACGACATAATAAACACTACCTGAAGCTAGCTAGCACCTGAAGCTAAGTAGCATCTGAAGCTAGCTAGCACCTGAAGCTAAGTAGCATCTGAAGCTAGCTAGCCTGTGGTAGTTTTGAGCTAACCAACATATTATATGATGAATTTCTGTTAATTTATGTGAATTTATTGGTTTAATTTGCTTGTTTCAGACCAGTATTTATGGCAGGTAGACCAAATAAACTGTGTATCTATCCATTTTACTCCTTTTCAGTATTTTAAGTGTTCAGATGTGGAAAATGTTAAAATATGTTGACAGCATTGACATTTGTTGGTTTACAGCATCATGAGTTTGTGGATAATTGTTGTGATTTCATTCATCCAGTTTTTACTTTTCTGTTTCTGTTAGAGAGAAAACCGTCGTTCCACGTTGTTTACGAACTGACAAAGTAAGTTTACATTTTTCTGGGGAAATACTCGGTGTGAGTCCGTTAGCTTGAGCCGTGCTAAACGAGGCCAGTTTGTTTCGTAAACGTGAATCTTCGCAGGTTTCTTCTGTTTGGCGCCTTCATCCGTCCTGAGGCCGGTTTTCGTCTTCGTCTTCCTCAGGTACGACGTCTTCACGTTTTCCTGCTTTAAAACACACGAAACAACACGAACAAACAGCAGCGTCGCAGAAGAGTCACAAAACACAAAAACACACGTTTTACATCATTTATCAGGTCAGTAAATGTACGTTTATTTATTTATTTGTTTATGTTCCTGTTGGTTTATCGTCGGTTAAACGTCCCTTTGTGCGATTTTAATTATAATTTTGTTCCACAAATATCAAACGGTGAAACGATTGTAAAGAATAAAACAAATGTAGATATTTAAAACACGTTTAATTTAATTTTTTCTGTTTATAAATGATTCTTTAAAAGTCTTAATGTCTTTGTAATTAAATTAAATAAAAACTAAAGACAAACCAGTGGAATTGAAGCAGATTTATTTACCATTAAACCAGAACTAAGCTTCACTCAGACGTTTCTGGTTCATATTTTCTATTTTTCTATTTGTTATTTCTACATCAGACTTTTACTAATAAACTGAGGAAAAAGCAAAAGTTCCAACAATCGTTGTTTTCTGGTCTGAGCAGGAAATTCCTGCTACAGCAAACAGACAGAATATGAAGGTTTAGGCCAACACAGATTTAAACAGGTGTTTTGTGCTGTTGTGATGTCACAACTACTCATTTTTTCTCTTTATCATTGGGTCGGTGATTTCAGCAAATATGGAGCATAGTACAGAGAACAGAAGGTGCAATAATTAATAAATAAATTCACTGTGACTATATGATGTTTTTCATTGTAATTTCTGATTTTAGAGAAACTGTAGAAAACGATCAGCGGAACCGAACTTCTCATCAGACCGTTTCTCTAATCTTGTAGGTTTTAATGTTTTATTCTCTAAAGTCGTTTCCATGATGCTGATAACAAACTTCTCGTATTTTAGCATAAAAATATTGGTCTGAAGTGAAATTCTAAAAGACAAATAACATTCAGACGTTTCTAAACAGTTCGATATAACACGTCTTTATTCATTTCTTAAATTAAGGCTGATTCAGTGCAAAAAACAACGTCTGAATTAGATAATGATGAATATTTGTGTTAGTGAGACCAGTGAAGCAGCGTGAAGAGAACCAGAAGAAACAGGAAAGAGATGGAAGGGTAAAAGTCGACTATCGGGACACGGACTCTGGGCTGGAATCTTCCTTTTTGTGATCACACGACAAATCTGAGAAAAGAAAGATCGGAAAAGATGGAGGAGAAAAGATCCAAGGATCATGCGAAGCGGAAAAAGAAGGAAAGAAGACGAGTTAGTTCTGTCAGTGAAATCATTCCTGAATCAGAACACATGCAAACATTAGTTAGTGATCAACAACAGATGATTTAGTGACAAATGTTTAATATTTAGTTCACAACTTGATTTACAACATTAAAGCTGCAGTAACCACGTTTGGCCACTAGAGGGCAGAACACTAGTATTTTACATTACAGCACAATAACAATAGTAATGATTTAATTCGTTATCACTACATCATCATGTTTTAATCTAAAATTACTATGAAATAAATATATTTTGCTCTGATTCAAGCTTATTACACAGAAACTAATTAAATGTTTGAAGGAAAATTCATTAATAAATGAAGTGGAAAAAGAAAATTGTGAATTCTTTTGTGTTTATTTATTAATTATAAAAGATAAGAATTACCATGTCTTTAAAACTGTAAAAATAAACCTACATTGTCCTAATAATAAAACATTTGCATCATTGACATCTTTAAATTTGTTTTTCCATCATTTTTGTTTGTGGCCCATAATCCTCCACTATGATGTAATAACTTATAGTATAATAATACCAGGATAAATCCTTTCTTAATAACACATTTTACACTGTTTTTATCTTACTGTTGAGATTTCAGATTTTGTAGTTAATCAAGATTTTAGTAAAAAACTATGCACATTTTTATCATTTTAACTAACATGAGAGCTTTAGTGTGTTTAGTTTATTATTATTTAAAAATGGTTTTATCTGTTTATCTGCTGTGACTTTTCTCTGTACATGAATTTAATTCTCTGGTCTTTAACATGTTTTTACACCAAATCAAACGTTCAGAGAAACCATGTGATTTTTTTTTTTTTTTAGCTAAAATAGCGTTTACCCCCCAAACGGCCGCGCTCTGCCCCTCCTCTCTCCTGATTGGCTAACGCCAGACTCAGCTCGTTCCCGTTGGCTTCCTCCGGCCCATTGTGATTGGCCCCCCACAGCCCCGCCCCCAGGAAGCTCTGATCCACTTCCTGTGGCAGCTCTGAGGAGAGAAGAGCACCTCTAGTGGACAGAGAGGAAACGACAGGCCAGCAGGAGCCACTAGGGAGGAAACCTGAGCCACTACTGAGACTATACGAGATATACAGAAAACAGCCTGAAATAAGTCAATTATCACATTATCAGTCACTGGATTAAATATTTAAAATTTATTGTTCTTGTTGGTTTAAACCATTTGACATTTTGTGTAAAAAAATCACACAAAATCATGATTTTTTTTTTTTTTAAATGGTACAAAAGGACTTTTAAATGACAAGAAACCAACATGAAGACAAAATGTTTTTACCCCCAATGTTCTTAAAACATTATTTGTATTTAAAATAAAAACACACTCACACACACTCTCACACACACACACACACACACACACACACACACACACTCAGACAGAATCAATAGTAAAAAAAAAGCTTTTAGAGCCTCCACTTCCTGGAAGCAGATTCACACACACATTATTACACACACACATTAATACATACACACATTATTACACACACACATTCATACATACACACATTATTACACACACACACTCCTTCAGATGAAATAATAAACATGTTTTGGCAGCAAACAGCTGTGGATGCAGACGCAGGTTAAAGCTGATGTTTTTCCTTCAGCAGCGTTTCTGTTTCTCAGGAAGAAGCTTCATCACTTTATGAATAATTCAGCGTCGCTGATCATCACAAAATGACAAAGTCCTTCACAGGCAGAAAGCCAACAGAAGCTTTTAAACACGTGGACGAAAGCTGACGAGTTCTCTGGTTCAGGAAGGACGGGTCAGTAGATAACATATATATTAAAACACGTTATTAACATACGTGTCATTATATAATATATATATTAAAACACGTTATTAACATACGTGTCATTATATAATATATATATTAAAAAACGTTTTTAACATACGGGTCATTATATAATATATATATTAAAAAACGTTTTTAACATACGTGTCATTATATAATATATATATTAAAACACGTTTTTAACATACGTGTCATTATATAATATATATATTAAAACACGTTTTTAACATACGTGTCATTATATAATATATATATTAAAAAACGTTTTTAACATACGTGTCATTATATAATATATATATTAAAACACGTTTTTAACATACGTGTCATTATATAATATATATATTAAAACACGTTATTAACATACGGGTCAGTAGATAACATATATATTAAAACACGTTATTAACATACGTGTCATTATATAATATATATATTAAAAAACGTTTTTAACATACGGGTCATTATATAATATATATATTAAAAAACGTTTTTAACATACGTGTCATTATATAATATATATATTAAAACACGTTATTAACATACGGGTCATTATATAATATATATATTAAAAAACGTTTTTAACATACGTGTCATTATATAATATATATATTAAAACACGTTTTTAACATACGTGTCATTATATAATATATATATTAAAACACGTTATTAACATACGGGTCATTATATAATATATATATTAAAACACGTTATTAACATACGTGTCATTATATAATATATATATTAAAACACGTTATTAACATACGTGTCATTATATAATATATATATTAAAACACGTTATTAACATACGTGTCATTATATAATATATATATTAAAACACGTTATTAACATACGTGTCATTATATATTTTTATATATTAAAACACGTTATTAACATACGTGTCATTATATAACATATATATTAAAACACGTTATTAACATACGTGTCATTATATAATATATATATTAAAACACGTTATTAACATACGTGTCATTATATAATATATATATTAAAACACGTTATTAACATACGGGTCATTATATAATATATATATTAAAACACGTTTTTAACATACGTGTCATTATATAATAAATATATATTAAAACACGTTATTAACATACGTGTCATTATATAATATATATATTAAAACACGTTATTAACATACGGGTCATTATATAATATATATATTAAAACACGTTATTAACATACGGGTCATTATATAATATATATATTAAAACACGTTTTTAACATACGGGTCATTATATAATATATATATTAAAACACGTTATTAACATACGTGTCATTATATAATATATATATTAAAACACGTTATTAACATACGTGTCATTATATAATATATATATTAAAACACGTTATTAACATACGTGTCATTATATAATATATATATTAAAACACGTTTTTAACATACGTGTCATTATATAATATATATATTAAAACACGTTTTTAACATACGTGTCATTATATAATATATATATTAAAACACGTTATTAACATACGTGTCATTATATAATATATATATTAAAACACGGTATTAACATACGTGTCATTATATAATATATATATTAAAACACGTTATTAACATACGTGTCATTATATAATATATATATTAAAACACGTTATTAACATACGTGTCATTATATAATATATATATTAAAACACGGTATTAACATACGTGTCATTATATAATATATATATTAAAACACGTTTTTAACATACGTGTCATTATATAATATATATATTAAAACACGTTTTTAACATACGTGTCATTATATAATATATATATTAAAACACGTTTTTAACATACGTGTCATTATATAATATATATATTAAAACACGTTATTAACATACGGGTCATTATATAATATATATATTAAAACACGTTTTTAACATACGTGTCATTATATAATATATATATTAAAACACGTTTTTAACATACGTGTCATTATATAATATATATATTAAAACACGTTATTAACATACGGGTCATTATATAATATATATATTAAATTACGTTTTTAACATACGTGTCATTATATAATATATATATTAAAACACGTTATTAACATACGGGTCATTATATAATATATATATTAAAACACGTTTTTAACATACGTGTCATTATATAATATATATATTAAAACACGTTATTAACATATTTAAGTCGCTGTTTTTACCGTTTTCAACAATCATTTTAAAGATGCAATAAACAAAACAAAAATATTTGGTGCAAAAGCAAATTTTGTGTCATTATAATATTAAACTCACAGTGTTCTTGTTAGTTATTTTATTATTTAAGTTCTGATGTTGAGGGTTAGACATTAAATGCTGTCATTTCATTTGTATTTACAGTATCAGTTGATTTTACTTTGACTACTGTGATTTATTAAAACCTAAATCAATCTGCTGTAATAATTATTTACAGTAACTTTATGGTGTTTTACACAGTAAATTTACCAGCTAAAGTTTTACAGTGTATTTTCACATAAATAATTTAAGTGGAAGTGAACAACTTCTTAATTAAATTATTAAAAACAAATGTTAATTACACAAGGACCCCTCATTACATAAATACTAATAATAATAATGACCAGATTATCACCATTACACTGAGTTTTATTACTTTTATTAGCATATTATTTCCATGTGTTTCCTTCTTCTGACCTGAGTCTGGTTCTTCGTTTAAAGCTGATCTGATCCATTGATTTTCCATTTACCTGTTTGTGTTGGAAGCTTCAAAGACGAATAAATCAAACTGTGTCCGTGGTTGGATGAGACTACGGATAAGAGAGAAAATCCTCTGTTTTTAGCCCACGCAGAACTTTAACCCTGAAACATCAGCCTGCAGCTGGAATCACACAGATGTGAGACGACAAACAGAAGAAGAAGAAAACACAGAGAAACACAAACATGGAGGAGACGCTGGTGTGTGCACAGCTGCTCATCCAGTTTGGTTCATATGGAAGATAATAGAAATAAAGTAGAATGTAAGGTGTAAGGCATTAAAGGCCTATTATAGAAAACACACTTTTCAGAGTGTGTGTGTACATATTGATGTTTCTGGTCTTCAAATAAGAACAAATATTTATTCTGTTGTGATCTGGCCTCTTTGGTGAGAGCCGTACACGAGCTGTTTAGAAGTGGCTCCTGTTGTGATGTCATAACAGGAATGGAAGTTAAGTGCTGCCATTCGGCATCGACTACTTCACCTTCATAGTTCTAGAAGCTGTGATAGAAAATCTATGTTTTTACAGGTCTAAAGTGAAGTAGTTTTTACAGGTGTGAAAAGGGGGCTTTTATTTTGAAGGACATACCGTTGATGAGGTCACATGACCAATCATTTTTCCATCCACCTTTTCTTGTTCATGTTTTCAAAAATAATTGCCAATACACACATGGATGGAAACACCAGGAACTTGTCATAAAGCCTGAACGTTTGATTGGTTTTCTTGTCCAGTTTTTACCTTTCATGGAGGGCGCGGCGTAGCAGCTCTGTTTCCTCTGAGCAGCGTCTGACGCCTGAGCAACAAACAGCTTCCATCAAACTCTCGTCACAAACAGTGAATCAGCGTCTTTTACTGGAGTTTAAACGACTAACCTGAGCTTCTCCAGCCTCGTGTTGATCTGCGACGTCTGTAAAACAACAGGAAGTTATCCATCGATTCACCACAGACTCACGTCTCTAAAGGTGATTTACACCATTACAACAGGAAGTAAAATGTTGACCAATCAGCACAAAGAATCCAGACTTTACAATGAAACGAAATAATTAGATTCTCTTCCCATGATGCATCATGGATAGTTCGTTTAAGTTCACCTTTTCACCAGAGGAACCAAAGTTTGTCATTGGGTTCAGAGTCAAGGACTCAGACCAGGACCTTCAATGTTCCAGGTTCTTTAGAGGTCCAGGTCACACTAGAGTTCCACGTTCATGTTCTTTGATTTATTTAATAAACAAATGTTAATGAACATTATTAAAATAATCAGGACTTTGTTGGAACCAGAATCACAGACTGAGCTCACGAAATAGAATCAGGACGATTATTCTATTGGTTTGTTCCTGCATAGATGGATTTATAATAGACACACACACACACACACACAGACACACACACACACATCCATCAATCCAGTCTTATACTGAGATCACTTACAAAAAGCTGGAGTTTAAATCTAATAAAGGTTCCATTATAGCGTCAGAGCTCTGCCTCTCTGTGTCTCTATGTCTCTGTCTGTCTGTCTGTCTGTACCTGTCTGTCTGTGTCTGTCTGTCTGTGTCTGTCTGTCTGTGTCTGTCTGTCTGTCTGTCTGTCTGTCTCACCTGTTCCAGGTTGTCTGTAGATCTGCAGAGTTGCAGGAGTCGGTCGTCTGCGACGAATCTGAAATAATCCCAAACATTATTTTATTAAATATTATTTTAATAATTCTGCTTTTACGACACAAAATCAAACTTCTGGGTTAAATAATATTGATGTAAAATCCTAAACAGAACGATCAATTATTGATTGATTAGTTTAAATTATAACTTTTTTCTAACTTTCTGCCTGTTTTCTGCTCTAACTTCATTTTTTCCGTCTGATTCTGGTGTTTTTATGAATTAACCTCTAACCAGTGAAACATCAGTTTCCTGTTAACATGATTAACACTAAGGAGGTTGTTGGTCAGCTCCATCTCAGATGTGTCTGTAGTCTGCGTTGGTCAGCGCTTCCTTCATACGAACAACTTCCCTTTCAGACCATGAACGCAGCAGAGACGTATAAAGAGCAGCTTGTGCTGTGAAATGAAAAGTAAGACACAGATTTTGCTTCAATCGTGTGTTGCTGCGTTTAAAGCTCCACAAACAGAGCTGAACCTGTTGAGTGAATGTGACTCGTTTCCTGTGCAGAACACACCAGCAGTGGTGTTAAAGCAGCGTAACACGTCTGCAGCATCAGAACAGGCGACAAGCCCACTAAATACACACAACCTGGAGGCTTATCTGCAGCAAAGCAAAGACTTCACCAAAATCAGTAAACGCATCGAGACTCGTTCTAGGAGGAGAGTTAAAGTAGAGTTAAATAGAATCAAATATTCGTGTAAGAAATGAACACGACAGACGACAACATGCACCCACACAGAGAATTCCTGACAAGACTCACATCACAGATAGAAGCTCCATTCAGAACCACACACACACACACACTATAACACACACACACACACACACACACACACACTATAACACACACTCAGACACACACTCACATGTTCCGAGGCCTGTGGGTCCAACTGTCCCTGCAGTGGAGGAACTGCAAACTGGATCTTCTTTGGACTGCTGGGTTCCATTATTACTACTGAGAGATGGAAGGAAAGACAGAAAGAGAGAGAGAGGGAGGAGGAGCAGGAGGAGGAGGAGCAGGAGGAAGAGGAGCAGGAGGAGGAAGAGGAGGAGGAGCAGGAGGAGGAGGAAGAGGAGGAGTCCAGCCTTCGTCTCCTCTCATTTTTACTAATTGATGCATTTAGACACAGAACCAGCAGCAGCTTCGTCATCGCAGAGATTTAAACAACATTCTGATGTAGAACGAGAACGTTTATGAATAATTATCCAATTATGGCTGGTTTATGATGCATTTCCTTATTGTCTTATAATAAAATAAACAAAACAAGCATCGTTTCCATTCATAAATGCGATTTAATGAAGGTGAAGTGGACAAATAAAAACGTGTTGTTTATCTAACATCTGCTGAGTATTTTAACAAGTAAACGCTGCAGTGTGTTTAAACCCAGCAAAGCAACAAGGATTAGGCCAAAAAAGCTCATTTGAATTGAATTGAGTAATAATTGTTGATAATTATTCTTATTTTTATTTGGAGCGTTTCCATTATAGATCACTTTAACTCTCCCTCCCTAATCACGACCCTTTTAATGTAAATCTGCTGGTTTTAGTGATTTCCTTTCAAATACTTCTTTTACTATTGTTCAATTTCTGTACAGTAACACTAAACATAAGCTTCTACTTACAAGATGGTGTCATCAGCGTAAAACATGATTTTATAAAAGTAGGGCTAAAAATTCTGATGATGTAGTCGCCACTAGAGATCAGCTCCTTGGGTCCAATATATCATTAGAAAGACTTTCAATGCAATTCTACTGTTTTTTATTTGGTTTAAATTCAATGAAATTGTAGAGCTGAAATTCCAGGTAATTTTATTTATCTGTTTTTGCTGCTGGGTTCATCAGTAAAGCTTTGACCCTGTTGTTGCGTATCTGGTTATAGTTAAGGGGGTTTTCCTGTTCCTTGATGTGGCTCTAAGAATCATTAGAATCAGGTGTTTTATTGTTTAATTGGAATAAAAACCTGCTGCTGTGGCCCTCCAGGACCAGGGTTGGACGCCCCTGGTCCAACTAGAAGGTCCGAGAACGTTCACCTAGAATCGTATGTTTAAACTTCTCCTTGTGCAGCTTCTCCTGTTTCTGCCTCTTCCCGCTGTTCGTGCTGCTGGTTTGGGAGGTTTCCAGCATGTTGTTGGGATGCTTGGTCCTCTTTTGCCCAAAATGTTCTGGTGGTTGGTTCGCTACCAACTCTTTGACCCTTGTGGGTCTGGTACCATCACTCCCACCTGGTATTTTGCGTCTGATTTAAATGGTTTTCCATGAACCCTGTGTGCAGACTGACTGTCCTCTGCTTCACGTCTGGACCGTGACGCAGCTCTTTTATGTGTAGTCTTGATGAGTTCAGCAAAGATAATCAGTCCTGAATCGTCCTTATCGTCTCATCGTGGTTCGTGGGCTTTCATCAGTGGTCTGAGCCGTGGTGGATGCTACGGGTCGGTTCACACTAACGTACAACTGTTACCCTGGGAAAAAAAGACGTCTCCGGTTCTGCTGCATTGCTTTAAATCCTTTCTCTCCGTGTGAAATGATAAATACATGGAGTGCTCTACTACCAAATTAAATTTCTATCAGCTTTCTGTGTTTACCTGATTCCTTCAGAGATAAGTGAAACCTGATTTCCCCCGCTAGACTTCTTTCTCCAAGTGGGATTTCTTGGCTTTTTAAAAGCGTAACCAGGGATAAATCAGCTTCAAAGACTCCAGACAGGGAATATCCTCCATGACAGGATTCCTCCAGGATTCCATTTTAACAGCATTCCATAGACTACCAACTTGATGTGTTTGATTTAGGAAAACCTCATGTAAAAAGACGTTTGTTTGTGATGCAGTTTATACTGTATACTATATATATATATATATAATACATATATATGCGTTTTACTGAGGGGCTACATAAAGGACCACAATTATAACACAAATATATGCAGTAAAACAGACAGAAAATACTCTATATATATATACCTGTTTGTGGATTTGTCTTCTTATATAATGGACCTTTTCTATGATTTATTTTATATCCAACATCTTCACCGTATTTCTGACATCTCTACATTATTGTCGTTATCTGAACAACAAGCTAATGCTTTTTTTTTTTACTTTTGTTGGTTATGATTTTCCAACAATAATCCACCCTTAACAACAATTTATAGCTGTACATGTTTTTTTTTAATCCTTTATGATATTATAATCCCACTTTGATTTTTTTCACACTGCACCAGAATGGTGAGAGCTGTACATTCTTCAAAGTGTTGCTTGTTTGTTTTCTGTATGAACGAATTTGCATTAATTTATTGAAAACGAATGCACTAATATTTTCACTTCATATAATGGAATTAGATAAAATAGCCTTTGAATTGATCATACATTAACTATAAATAAGGTACCTAGAAGCGGGTGTATTGATTAGGAGCATATATGAAATGTATTATTGTACTCACAGCAATCTGAATCAAAGATGTTTCATCGTTCATTTTTAATGACGCCTGGATTACGTCAAGAAGTTATTTTCCATTTGAATGTGACTTTCAATATTAAGTAAAAAGGTAAATAGAAAGAAGAATGTTGTCTCTTCTCTATCTTTTACTCCCGTTTCCTGTCTCCATCTCTGCTGTGTGTGTGTGTGTGTGTGTGTGTGTGTGTGTGTGTCTGTGTGTGTGTGTGTTGGCAGTTGCAGTGGAAACCCTCAGTGGAGACATCTGGAGACACTTAGCAGCTACTGAAGGTGGATCTAACCACTCACACACTCACAAAGAGCTTCTTGTGTTTCTCTGTGGTTAACAGTCACCTGCGTTTTCAGCTCGTAGCAGCATCCGATTTCTGTTTACACAAAAGATGACAACAGATTTTTCCTGCTCTAAGCAAAATATTTCATAATAATTTCATTTTAAAGTAGCTGTGAAGTTTATATGAGACGTCTGAGTTTATCACTTCAATTTAATATATGACACATTTACAGTGATTTTGGAATTGAATTTGCTCTTTGTGGTTCTGTGTAGACGTATAGTAACGAATGGACTGAGGTAGACAATAGTGTGTGTGTGTGGGTGGGGGGGTATATAAGCAACATACTATAGTATGACCTATTTTGGGCGACATAGTATAGTATGACCTTTTTTGGGCGACATACTATAGTATGACCTTTTTTGGGCGACATAGTATAGTATGACCTTTTTTGGGCGACATAGTATAGTATGACCTTTTTTGAGCGACATACTATAGTATTACCTTTTTTGGGCGACATACTATAGTATGACCTTTTTTGGGCGACATACTATAGTATGACCTTTTTTGGGCGACATAGTATAGTATGACCTTTTTTGGGCGACATAGTATAGTATGACCTTTTTTAAGCGACATACTATAGTATGACCTTTTTTGGGCGACATAGTATAGTATGACCTTTTTTGGGCGACATAGTATATATAGTATGACCTTTTTTGGGCAACATAGTATAGTATGACCTTTTTTGGGCGACATAGTATAGTATGACCTTTTTTAAGCGACATACTATAGTATGAACTTTTTTGGGCGACATAGTATAGTATGACCTTTTTTGGGCGACATAGTATAGTATGACCTTTTTTGGGCGACATAGTATAGTATGACCTTTTTTGGGCGACATAGTATAGTATGACCTTTTTTAAGCGACATAGTTTAGTATGACCTTTTTTGGGCGACATACTATAGTATGACCTTTTTTGGGCGACATAGTATAGTATGACCTTTTAAAGCGACATACTATAGTATGACCTTTTTTGGGCGACATAGTATAGTATGACCTTTTTTGGGCGACATAGTATAGTATGACCTTTTTTGGGCGACATAGTATAGTATGACCTTTTTTAAACGACATAGTTTAGTATGACCTTTTTTGGGCGACATACTATAGTATGACCTTTTTTGGGCGACATACTATAGTATGACCTTTTTTGGGCGACATAGTATAGTATGACCTTTTTTGGGCGACATAGTATAGTATGACCTTTTTTGGGCAACATAGTATAGTATGACCTTTTTTGGGCGACATAGTATAGTATGACCTTTTTTAAGCGACATACTATAGTATGACCTTTTTTGGGCGACATACTATAGTATGACCTTTTTTGGGCGACATACTATAGTATGACCTTTTTTGGGCGACATAGTATAATATGACCTTTTTTAAGCGACATAGTTTAGTATGACCTTTTTTGGGCGACATACTATAGTATGACCTTTTTTGGGCGACATAGTATAGTATGACCTTTTTTGGGCGACATAGTATAGTATGACCTTTTTTGGGCGACATAGTATAGTATGACCTTTTTTAAGCGACATAGTTTAGTATGACCTTTTTTGGGCGACATACTATAGTATGACCTTTTTTGGGCGACATACTATAGTATGACCTTTTTTGGGCGACATAGTATAGTATGACCTTTTTTGGGCGACATAGTATAGTATGACCTTTTTTGGGCAACATGGTATAGTATGACCTTTTTTGGGCGACATAGTATAGTATGACCTTTTTTAAGCGACATACTATAGTATGACCTTTTTTGGGCGACATACTATAGTATGACCTTTTTTGGGCGACATACTATAGTATGACCTTTTTTGGGCGACATAGTATAATATGACCTTTTTTAAGCGACATAGTTTAGTATGACCTTTTTTGGGCGACATACTATAGTATGACCTTTTTTAAGCGACATAGTTTAGTATGACCTTTTTTGGGCGACATACTATAGTATGACCTTTTTTGGGCGACATACTATAGTATGACCTTTTTTGGGCGACATAGTATAGTATGACCTTTTTTAAGCGACATACTATAGTATGACCTTTTTTGGGCGACATAGTATAGTATGACCTTTTTTAAGCGACATACTATAATATGACCTTTTTTGAGCGACATAGTATAGTATGACCTTATTAAGCGACATACTATAGTATGACCTTTTTTGAGCGACATAGTATAGTATGACCTTTTTTGGGCGACATAGTATAGTATGACCTTTTTTGGGCGACATAGTATAGTATGACCTTTTTTAAGCGACATACTATAATATGACCTTTTTTGGGCGACATAGTATAGTATGACCTTTTTTGGGCGACATACTATAGTATGACCTTTTTTGGGCGACATAGTATAGTATGACCTTTTTTAAGCGACATACTATAATATGACCTTTTTTGAGCGACATAGTATAGTATGACCTATTTTGAGCGACATAGTATAGTATGACCTTTTTTGAGCGACATAGTATAGTATGACCTTTTTTGGGCGACATAGTATAGTATGACCTTTTTTGGGCGACATAGTATAGTATGACCTTTTTTGGGCGACATAGTATAATATGACCTTTTTTAAGCGACATAGTTTAGTATGACCTTTTTTTGGGCGACATACTATAGTATGACCTTTTTTGGGCGACATACTATAGTATGACCTTTTTTGGGCGACATAGTATAGTATGACCTTTTTTAAGCGACATACTATAGTATGACCTTTTTTGGGCGACATAGTATAGTATGACCTTTTTTGGGCGACATAGTATAGTATGACCTTTTTTAAGCGACATAGTATAGTATGACATTTTTTGAGCGACATAGTATAGTATGACCTTTTTTGGGCGACATAGTATAGTATGACCTTTTTTAAGCGACATACTATAGTATGACCTTTTTTGGGCGACATAGTATAGTATGGCCTTTTTTGGGCGACATAGTATAGTATGACCTTTTTTAAGCGACATACTATAGTATGACCTTTTTTGGGCGACATAGTATAGTATGACCTTTGTTGGGCGACATAGTATAGTATGACCTTTTTTGGGCGACATAGTATAGTTTGACCTTTTTTGGGCGACATAGTATAGTATGACCTTTTTTAAGCGACATACTATAGTATGACCCTTTTTTGGAGACATACAATAGTATGACCTTTTTTGGGCGACATAGTATAGTATGACCTTTTTTAAGCGACATAGTATAGTATGACCTTTTTTGGGCGACATAGTATAATATGACCTTTTTTAAGCGACATAGTTTAGTATGATCTTTTTTGGGCGACATACTATAGTATGACCTTTTTTAAGCGACATAGTTTAGTATGACCTTTTTTTGGGCGACATACTATAGTATGACCTTTTTTGGGCGACATACTATAGTATGACCTTTTTTGGGCGACATAGTATAGTATGACCTTTTTTAAGCGACATACTATAGTATGACCTTTTTTGGGCGACATAGTATAGTATGACCTTTTTTTGGGCGACATACTATAGTATGACCTTTTTTGGGCGACATACTATAGTATGACCTTTTTTGGGCGACATAGTATAGTATGACCTTTTTTAAGCGACATACTATAGTATGACCTTTTTTGGGCGACATAGTATAATATGACCTTTTTTAAGCGACATAGTTTAGTATGATCTTTTTTGGGCGACATACTATAGTATGACCTTTTTTGGGCGACATAGTATAGTATGACCTTTTTTGGGCGACATACTATAGTATGACCTTTTTTGGGCGACATAGTATAGTATGACCTTTTTTAAGCGACATACTATAGTATGACCTTTTTTGGGCGACATAGTATAGTATGACCTTTTTTTGGGCGACATACTATAGTATGACCTTTTTTGGGCGACATACTATAGTATGACCTTTTTTGGGCGACATAGTATAGTATGACCTTTTTTAAGCGACATACTATAGTATGACCTTTTTTGGGCGACATAGTATAATATGACCTTTTTTAAGCGACATAGTTTAGTATGATCTTTTTTGGGCGACATACTATAGTATGACCTTTTTTAAGCGACATAGTTTAGTATGACCTTTTTTTGGGCGACATACTATAGTATGACCTTTTTTGGGCGACATACTATAGTATGACCTTTTTTGGGCGACATAGTATAGTATGACTTTTTTTAAGCGACATACTATAGTATGACCTTTTTTGGGCGACATAGTATAGTATGACCTTTTTTGGGCGACATAGTATAGTATGACCTTTTTTAAGCGACATAGTATAGTATGACCTTTTTTGAGCGACATAGTATAGTATGACCTTTTTTGGGCGACATAGTATAGTATGACCTTTTTTAAGCGACATACTATAGTATGACCTTTTTTGGGCGACATAGTATAGTATGGCCTTTTTTGGGCGACATAGTATAGTATGACCTTTTTTAAGCGACATACTATAGTATGACCTTTTTCGGGCGACATAGTATAGTATGACCTTTGTTGGGCGACATTGTATAGTATGACCTTTTTTAAGCGACATACTATAGTATGACCTTTTTTGGGCGACATAGTATAGTATGACCTTTTTTGGGCGACATAGTATAGTATGACCTTTTTTGGGCGACATAGTATAGTATGACTTTTTTTGGGCGACATACTATAGTATGACCTTTTTTGGGCGACATAGTATAGTATGACCTTTTTTAAGCGACATAGTATAGTATGACATTTTTTGAGCGACATAGTATAGTATGACCTTTTTTGGGCGACATAGTATAGTATGACCTTTTTTAAGCGACATACTATAGTATGACCTTTTTTGGGCGACATAGTATAGTATGACCTTTTTTAAGCGACATACTATAGTATGACCTTTTTTGGGCGACATAGTATAGTATGACCTTTGTTGGGCGACATAGTATAGTATGACCTTTTTTGGGCGACATAGTATAGTTTGACCTTTTTTGGGCGACATAGTATAGTATGACCTTTTTTGGGCGACATAGTATAGTATGACCTTTTTTGGGCGACATAGTATAGTATGACCTTTTTTAAGCGACATACTATAGTATGACCCTTTTTTGGAGACATACAATAGTATGACCTTTTTTGGGCGACATAGTATAGTATGACCTTTTTTAAGCGACATAGTATAGTATGACCTTTTTTGGGCGACATACTATAGTATGACCTTTTTTAAGCGACATAGTTTAGTATGACCTTTTTTTGGGCGACATACTATAGTATGACCTTTTTTGGGCGACATACTATAGTATGACCTTTTTTGGGCGACATAGTATAGTATGACCTTTTTTAAGCGACATACTATAGTATGACCTTTTTTGGGCGACATAGTATAGTATGACCTTTTTTGGGCAACATACTATAGTATGACCTTTTTTAAGCGACATAGTATAGTATGACCTTTTTTGGGCGACATAGTATAATATGACCTTTTTTAAGCGACATAGTTTAGTATGACCTTTTTTGGGCGACATACTATAGTATGACCTTTTTTAAGCGACATAGTTTAGTATGACCTTTTTTTGGGCGACATACTATAGTATGACCTTTTTTGGGCTACATACTATAGTATGACCTTTTTTGGGCGACATAGTATAGTATGACCTTTTTTAAGCGACATACTATAGTATGACCTTTTTTGGGCGACATAGTATAGTATGACCTTTTTTGGGCGACATAGTATATATAGTATGACCTTTTTTGGGCAACATAGTATAGTATGACCTTTTTTGGGCGACATAGTATAGTATGACCTTTTTTAAGCGACATACTATAGTATGAACTTTTTTGGGCGACATAGTATAGTATGACCTTTTTTGGGCGACATAGTATAGTATGACCTTTTTTGGGCGACATAGTATAGTATGACCTTTTTTGGGCGACATAGTATAGTATGACCTTTTTTAAGCGACATAGTTTAGTATGACCTTTTTTGGGCGACATACTATAGTATGACCTTTTTTGGGCGACATAGTATAGTATGACCTTTTAAAGCGACATACTATAGTATGACCTTTTTTGGGCGACATAGTATAGTATGACCTTTTTTGGGCGACATAGTATAGTATGACCTTTTTTGGGCGACATAGTATAGTATGACCTTTTTTAAACGACATAGTTTAGTATGACCTTTTTTGGGCGACATACTATAGTATGACCTTTTTTGGGCGACATACTATAGTATGACCTTTTTTGGGCGACATAGTATAGTATGACCTTTTTTGGGCGACATAGTATAGTATGACCTTTTTTGGGCAACATAGTATAGTATGACCTTTTTTGGGCGACATAGTATAGTATGACCTTTTTTAAGCGACATACTATAGTATGACCTTTTTTGGGCGACATACTATAGTATGACCTTTTTTGGGCGACATACTATAGTATGACCTTTTTTGGGCGACATAGTATAATATGACCTTTTTTAAGCGACATAGTTTAGTATGACCTTTTTTGGGCGACATACTATAGTATGACCTTTTTTGGGCGACATAGTATAGTATGACCTTTTTTGGGCGACATAGTATAGTATGACCTTTTTTGGGCGACATAGTATAGTATGACCTTTTTTAAGCGACATAGTTTAGTATGACCTTTTTTGGGCGACATACTATAGTATGACCTTTTTTGGGCGACATACTATAGTATGACCTTTTTTGGGCGACATAGTATAGTATGACCTTTTTTGGGCGACATAGTATAGTATGACCTTTTTTGGGCAACATGGTATAGTATGACCTTTTTTGGGCGACATAGTATAGTATGACCTTTTTTAAGCGACATACTATAGTATGACCTTTTTTGGGCGACATACTATAGTATGACCTTTTTTGGGCGACATACTATAGTATGACCTTTTTTGGGCGACATAGTATAATATGACCTTTTTTAAGCGACATAGTTTAGTATGACCTTTTTTGGGCGACATACTATAGTATGACCTTTTTTAAGCGACATAGTTTAGTATGACCTTTTTTGGGCGACATACTATAGTATGACCTTTTTTGGGCGACATACTATAGTATGACCTTTTTTGGGCGACATAGTATAGTATGACCTTTTTTAAGCGACATACTATAGTATGACCTTTTTTGGGCGACATAGTATAGTATGACCTTTTTTAAGCGACATACTATAATATGACCTTTTTTGAGCGACATAGTATAGTATGACCTTATTAAGCGACATACTATAGTATGACCTTTTTTGAGCGACATAGTATAGTATGACCTTTTTTGGGCGACATAGTATAGTATGACCTTTTTTGGGCGACATAGTATAGTATGACCTTTTTTAAGCGACATACTATAATATGACCTTTTTTGGGCGACATAGTATAGTATGACCTTTTTTGGGCGACATACTATAGTATGACCTTTTTTGGGCGACATAGTATAGTATGACCTTTTTTAAGCGACATACTATAATATGACCTTTTTTGAGCGACATAGTATAGTATGACCTATTTTGAGCGACATAGTATAGTATGACCTTTTTTGAGCGACATAGTATAGTATGACCTTTTTTGGGCGACATAGTATAGTATGACCTTTTTTGGGCGACATAGTATAGTATGACCTTTTTTGGGCGACATAGTATAATATGACCTTTTTTAAGCGACATAGTTTAGTATGACCTTTTTTTGGGCGACATACTATAGTATGACCTTTTTTGGGCGACATACTATAGTATGACCTTTTTTGGGCGACATAGTATAGTATGACCTTTTTTAAGCGACATACTATAGTATGACCTTTTTTGGGCGACATAGTATAGTATGACCTTTTTTGGGCGACATAGTATAGTATGACCTTTTTTAAGCGACATAGTATAGTATGACATTTTTTGAGCGACATAGTATAGTATGACCTTTTTTGGGCGACATAGTATAGTATGACCTTTTTTAAGCGACATACTATAGTATGACCTTTTTTGGGCGACATAGTATAGTATGGCCTTTTTTGGGCGACATAGTATAGTATGACCTTTTTTAAGCGACATACTATAGTATGACCTTTTTTGGGCGACATAGTATAGTATGACCTTTGTTGGGCGACATAGTATAGTATGACCTTTTTTGGGCGACATAGTATAGTTTGACCTTTTTTGGGCGACATAGTATAGTATGACCTTTTTTAAGCGACATACTATAGTATGACCCTTTTTTGGAGACATACAATAGTATGACCTTTTTTGGGCGACATAGTATAGTATGACCTTTTTTAAGCGACATAGTATAGTATGACCTTTTTTGGGCGACATAGTATAATATGACCTTTTTTAAGCGACATAGTTTAGTATGATCTTTTTTGGGCGACATACTATAGTATGACCTTTTTTAAGCGACATAGTTTAGTATGACCTTTTTTTGGGCGACATACTATAGTATGACCTTTTTTGGGCGACATACTATAGTATGACCTTTTTTGGGCGACATAGTATAGTATGACCTTTTTTAAGCGACATACTATAGTATGACCTTTTTTGGGCGACATAGTATAGTATGACCTTTTTTTGGGCGACATACTATAGTATGACCTTTTTTGGGCGACATACTATAGTATGACCTTTTTTGGGCGACATAGTATAGTATGACCTTTTTTAAGCGACATACTATAGTATGACCTTTTTTGGGCGACATAGTATAATATGACCTTTTTTAAGCGACATAGTTTAGTATGATCTTTTTTGGGCGACATACTATAGTATGACCTTTTTTGGGCGACATAGTATAGTATGACCTTTTTTGGGCGACATACTATAGTATGACCTTTTTTGGGCGACATAGTATAGTATGACCTTTTTTAAGCGACATACTATAGTATGACCTTTTTTGGGCGACATAGTATAGTATGACCTTTTTTTGGGCGACATACTATAGTATGACCTTTTTTGGGCGACATACTATAGTATGACCTTTTTTGGGCGACATAGTATAGTATGACCTTTTTTAAGCGACATACTATAGTATGACCTTTTTTGGGCGACATAGTATAATATGACCTTTTTTAAGCGACATAGTTTAGTATGATCTTTTTTGGGCGACATACTATAGTATGACCTTTTTTAAGCGACATAGTTTAGTATGACCTTTTTTTGGGCGACATACTATAGTATGACCTTTTTTGGGCGACATACTATAGTATGACCTTTTTTGGGCGACATAGTATAGTATGACTTTTTTTAAGCGACATACTATAGTATGACCTTTTTTGGGCGACATAGTATAGTATGACCTTTTTTGGGCGACATAGTATAGTATGACCTTTTTTAAGCGACATAGTATAGTATGACCTTTTTTGAGCGACATAGTATAGTATGACCTTTTTTGGGCGACATAGTATAGTATGACCTTTTTTAAGCGACATACTATAGTATGACCTTTTTTGGGCGACATAGTATAGTATGGCCTTTTTTGGGCGACATAGTATAGTATGACCTTTTTTAAGCGACATACTATAGTATGACCTTTTTCGGGCGACATAGTATAGTATGACCTTTGTTGGGCGACATTGTATAGTATGACCTTTTTTAAGCGACATACTATAGTATGACCTTTTTTGGGCGACATAGTATAGTATGACCTTTTTTGGGCGACATAGTATAGTATGACCTTTTTTGGGCGACATAGTATAGTATGACTTTTTTTGGGCGACATACTATAGTATGACCTTTTTTGGGCGACATAGTATAGTATGACCTTTTTTAAGCGACATAGTATAGTATGACATTTTTTGAGCGACATAGTATAGTATGACCTTTTTTGGGCGACATAGTATAGTATGACCTTTTTTAAGCGACATACTATAGTATGACCTTTTTTGGGCGACATAGTATAGTATGACCTTTTTTAAGCGACATACTATAGTATGACCTTTTTTGGGCGACATAGTATAGTATGACCTTTGTTGGGCGACATAGTATAGTATGACCTTTTTTGGGCGACATAGTATAGTTTGACCTTTTTTGGGCGACATAGTATAGTATGACCTTTTTTGGGCGACATAGTATAGTATGACCTTTTTTGGGCGACATAGTATAGTATGACCTTTTTTAAGCGACATACTATAGTATGACCCTTTTTTGGAGACATACAATAGTATGACCTTTTTTGGGCGACATAGTATAGTATGACCTTTTTTAAGCGACATAGTATAGTATGACCTTTTTTGGGCGACATACTATAGTATGACCTTTTTTAAGCGACATAGTTTAGTATGACCTTTTTTTGGGCGACATACTATAGTATGACCTTTTTTGGGCGACATACTATAGTATGACCTTTTTTGGGCGACATAGTATAGTATGACCTTTTTTAAGCGACATACTATAGTATGACCTTTTTTGGGCGACATAGTATAGTATGACCTTTTTTGGGCAACATACTATAGTATGACCTTTTTTAAGCGACATAGTATAGTATGACCTTTTTTGGGCGACATAGTATAATATGACCTTTTTTAAGCGACATAGTTTAGTATGACCTTTTTTGGGCGACATACTATAGTATGACCTTTTTTAAGCGACATAGTTTAGTATGACCTTTTTTTGGGCGACATACTATAGTATGACCTTTTTTGGGCTACATACTATAGTATGACCTTTTTTGGGCGACATAGTATAGTATGACCTTTTTTAAGCGACATACTATAGTATGACCTTTTTTGGGCGACATAGTATAGTATGACCTTTTTTGGGCGACATAGTATAGTATGACCTTTTTTAAGCGACATAGTATAGTATGACCTTTTTTGAGCGACATAGTATAGTATGACTTTTTTTGGGCGACATAGTATAGTATGACCTTTTTTAAGCGACATACTATAGTATGACCTTTTTTGGGCGACATAGTATAGTATGGCCTTTTTTGGGCGACATAGTATAGTATGACCTTTTTTAAGCGACATACTATAGTATGACCTTTTTCGGGCGACATAATATAGTATGACCTTTGTTGGGCGACATTGTATAGTATGACCTTTTTTAAGCGACATACTATAGTATGACCTTTTTTGGGCGACATAGTATAGTATGACCTTTTTTGGGCGACATAGTATAGTATGACCTTTTTTGGGCGACATAGTATAGTATGACCTTTTTTGGGCGACATAGTATAGTATGACCTTTTTTGGGCGACATACTATAGTATGACCTTTTTTGGGCGACATAGTATAGTATGACCTTTTTTAAGCGACATAGTATAGTATGACATTTTTTGAGCGACATAGTATAGTATGACCTTTTTTGGGCGACATAGTATAGTATGACCTTTTTTAAGCGACATACTATAGTATGACCTTTTTTGGGCGACATAGTATAGTATGGCCTTTTTTGGGCGACATAGTATAGTATGACCTTTTTTAAGCGACATACTATAGTATGACCTTTTTTGGGCGACATAGTATAGTATGACCTTTGTTGGGCGACATTGTATAGTATGACCTTTTTTAAGCGACATACTATAGTATGACCTTTTTTGGGCGACATAGTATAGTATGACCTTTGTTGGGCGACATAGTATAGTATGACCTTTTTTGGGCGACATAGTATAGTTTGACCTTTTTTGGGCGACATAGTATAGTATGACCTTTTTTGGGCGACATAGTATAGTATGACCTTTTTTGGGCGACATAGTATAGTATGACCTTTTTTAAGCGACATACTATAGTATGACCCTTTTTTGGAGACATACAATAGTATGACCTTTTTTGGGCGACATAGTATAGTATGACCTTTTTTAAGCGACATAGTATAGTATGACCTTTTTTGGGCGACATAGTATAATATGACCTTTTTTAAGCGACATAGTTTAGTATGACCTTTTTTGGGCGACATACTATAGTATGACCTTTTTTAAGCGACATAGTTTAGTATGACCTTTTTTTGGGCGACATACTATAGTATGACCTTTTTTGGGCGACATACTATAGTATGACCTTTTTTGGGCGACATAGTATAGTATGACCTTTTTTAAGCGACATACTATAGTATGACCTTTTTTGGGCGACATAGTATAGTATGACCTTTTTTGGGCGACATAGTATAGTATGACCTTTTTTAAGCGACATAGTATAGTATGACCTTTTTTGGGCGACATAGTATAGTATGACCTTTTTTAAGCGACATACTATAGTATGACCTTTTTTGGGCGACATAGTATAGTATGGCCTTTTTTGGGCGACATAGTATAGTATGACCTTTTTTAAGCGACATACTATAGTATGACCTTTTTCGGGCGACATAGTATAGTATGACCTTTGTTGGGCGACATTGTATAGTATGACCTTTTTTAAGCGACATACTATAGTATGACCTTTTTTGGGCGACATAGTATAGTATGACCTTTGTTGGGCGACATAGTATAGTATGACCTTTTTTGGGCGACATACTATAGTATGACCTTTTTTGGGCGACATACTATAGTATGACCTTTTTTAAGCGACATAGTTTAGTATGACCTTTTTTGGGCGACATAGTATAGTATGACCTTTTTTGGGCAACATAGTATAATATGACCTTTTTTGAGCGACATACAATAGTATGACCTTTTTTGGGCGACATAGTATAGTATGACCTTTTTTGGGCGACATACTATAGTATGACCTTTTTTGGGCGACATAGTATAGTATGACCTTTTTTGGGCGACATACTATAGTATGACCTTTTTTGGGCGACATACTATAGTATGACCTTTTTTGGGCGACATAGTATAGTATGACCTTTTTTGAGCGACATACTATAGTATGACCTTTTTTGGGCGACATAGTATAGTATGACCTTTTTTGGGCGACATACTATAGTATGACCTTTTTTGGGCGACATAGTATAGTATGACCTTTTTTAAGCGACATACTATAGTATGACCTTTTTTGGGCGACATAGTATAGTATGACCTTTTTTGGGCGACATACTATAGTATGACCTTTTTTGGGCGACATAGTATAGTTTGAATTTTTTTTGGGCGACATAGTATAGTATGACCTTTTTTAAGCGACATACTATAGTATGACCTTTTTTGGGCGACATAGTATAGTATGACCTTTTTTGGGCGACATAGTATAGTATAACCTTTTTTAAGCGACATACTATAGTATGACCTTTTTTGGGCGACATAGTATAGTATGACCTTTTTTGGGCGACATAGTATAGTATGACCTTTTTTGGGCGACATAGTATAGTATGACTTTTTTTAAGCGACATACTATAGTATGACCTTTTTTGGGCGACATAGTATAGTATGACTTTTTTTAAGCGACATACTATAGTATGACCTTTTTTGGGCGACATACTATAGTATGACCTTTTTTGGGCGACATACTATAGTATGACCTTTTTTAAGCGACATAGTTTAGTATGACCTTTTTTGGGCGACATAGTATAGTATGACCTTTTTTGGGCAACATAGTATAATATGACCTTTTTTGAGCGACATACAATAGTATGACCTTTTTTGGGCGACATACTATAGTATGACCTTTTTTGGGCGACATAGTATAGTATGACCTTTTTTTGGGCGACATACTATAGTATGACCTTTTTTGGGCGACATACTATAGTATGACCTTTTTTGGGCGACATAGTATAGTATGACCTTTTTTAAGCGACATACTATAGTATGACCTTTTTTGGGCGACATAGTATAATATGACCTTTTTTAAGCGACATAGTTTAGTATGATCTTTTTTGGGCGACATACTATAGTATGACCTTTTTTAAGCGACATAGTTTAGTATGACCTTTTTTTGGGCGACATACTATAGTATGACCTTTTTTGGGCGACATACTATAGTATGACCTTTTTTGGGCGACATAGTATAGTATGACTTTTTTTAAGCGACATACTATAGTATGACCTTTTTTGGGCGACATAGTATAGTATGACCTTTTTTGGGCGACATAGTATAGTATGACCTTTTTTAAGCGACATAGTATAGTATGACCTTTTTTGAGCGACATAGTATAGTATGACCTTTTTTGGGCGACATAGTATAGTATGACCTTTTTTAAGCGACATACTATAGTATGACCTTTTTTGGGCGACATAGTATAGTATGGCCTTTTTTGGGCGACATAGTATAGTATGACCTTTTTTAAGCGACATACTATAGTATGACCTTTTTCGGGCGACATAGTATAGTATGACCTTTGTTGGGCGACATTGTATAGTATGACCTTTTTTAAGCGACATACTATAGTATGACCTTTTTTGGGCGACATAGTATAGTATGACCTTTTTTGGGCGACATAGTATAGTATGACCTTTTTTGGGCGACATAGTATAGTATGACTTTTTTTGGGCGACATACTATAGTATGACCTTTTTTGGGCGACATAGTATAGTATGACCTTTTTTAAGCGACATAGTATAGTATGACATTTTTTGAGCGACATAGTATAGTATGACCTTTTTTGGGCGACATAGTATAGTATGACCTTTTTTAAGCGACATACTATAGTATGACCTTTTTTGGGCGACATAGTATAGTATGACCTTTTTTAAGCGACATACTATAGTATGACCTTTTTTGGGCGACATAGTATAGTATGACCTTTGTTGGGCGACATAGTATAGTATGACCTTTTTTGGGCGACATAGTATAGTTTGACCTTTTTTGGGCGACATAGTATAGTATGACCTTTTTTGGGCGACATAGTATAGTATGACCTTTTTTGGGCGACATAGTATAGTATGACCTTTTTTAAGCGACATACTATAGTATGACCCTTTTTTGGAGACATACAATAGTATGACCTTTTTTGGGCGACATAGTATAGTATGACCTTTTTTAAGCGACATAGTATAGTATGACCTTTTTTGGGCGACATACTATAGTATGACCTTTTTTAAGCGACATAGTTTAGTATGACCTTTTTTTGGGCGACATACTATAGTATGACCTTTTTTGGGCGACATACTATAGTATGACCTTTTTTGGGCGACATAGTATAGTATGACCTTTTTTAAGCGACATACTATAGTATGACCTTTTTTGGGCGACATAGTATAGTATGACCTTTTTTGGGCAACATACTATAGTATGACCTTTTTTAAGCGACATAGTATAGTATGACCTTTTTTGGGCGACATAGTATAATATGACCTTTTTTAAGCGACATAGTTTAGTATGACCTTTTTTGGGCGACATACTATAGTATGACCTTTTTTAAGCGACATAGTTTAGTATGACCTTTTTTTGGGCGACATACTATAGTATGACCTTTTTTGGGCTACATACTATAGTATGACCTTTTTTGGGCGACATAGTATAGTATGACCTTTTTTAAGCGACATACTATAGTATGACCTTTTTTGGGCGACATAGTATAGTATGACCTTTTTTGGGCGACATAGTATAGTATGACCTTTTTTAAGCGACATAGTATAGTATGACCTTTTTTGAGCGACATAGTATAGTATGACTTTTTTTGGGCGACATAGTATAGTATGACCTTTTTTAAGCGACATACTATAGTATGACCTTTTTTGGGCGACATAGTATAGTATGGCCTTTTTTGGGCGACATAGTATAGTATGACCTTTTTTAAGCGACATACTATAGTATGACCTTTTTCGGGCGACATAATATAGTATGACCTTTGTTGGGCGACATTGTATAGTATGACCTTTTTTAAGCGACATACTATAGTATGACCTTTTTTGGGCGACATAGTATAGTATGACCTTTTTTGGGCGACATAGTATAGTATGACCTTTTTTGGGCGACATAGTATAGTATGACCTTTTTTGGGCGACATAGTATAGTATGACCTTTTTTGGGCGACATACTATAGTATGACCTTTTTTGGGCGACATAGTATAGTATGACCTTTTTTAAGCGACATAGTATAGTATGACATTTTTTGAGCGACATAGTATAGTATGACCTTTTTTGGGCGACATAGTATAGTATGACCTTTTTTAAGCGACATACTATAGTATGACCTTTTTTGGGCGACATAGTATAGTATGGCCTTTTTTGGGCGACATAGTATAGTATGACCTTTTTTAAGCGACATACTATAGTATGACCTTTTTTGGGCGACATAGTATAGTATGACCTTTGTTGGGCGACATTGTATAGTATGACCTTTTTTAAGCGACATACTATAGTATGACCTTTTTTGGGCGACATAGTATAGTATGACCTTTGTTGGGCGACATAGTATAGTATGACCTTTTTTGGGCGACATAGTATAGTTTGACCTTTTTTGGGCGACATAGTATAGTATGACCTTTTTTGGGCGACATAGTATAGTATGACCTTTTTTGGGCGACATAGTATAGTATGACCTTTTTTAAGCGACATACTATAGTATGACCCTTTTTTGGAGACATACAATAGTATGACCTTTTTTGGGCGACATAGTATAGTATGACCTTTTTTAAGCGACATAGTATAGTATGACCTTTTTTGGGCGACATAGTATAATATGACCTTTTTTAAGCGACATAGTTTAGTATGACCTTTTTTGGGCGACATACTATAGTATGACCTTTTTTAAGCGACATAGTTTAGTATGACCTTTTTTTGGGCGACATACTATAGTATGACCTTTTTTGGGCGACATACTATAGTATGACCTTTTTTGGGCGACATAGTATAGTATGACCTTTTTTAAGCGACATACTATAGTATGACCTTTTTTGGGCGACATAGTATAGTATGACCTTTTTTGGGCGACATAGTATAGTATGACCTTTTTTAAGCGACATAGTATAGTATGACCTTTTTTGGGCGACATAGTATAGTATGACCTTTTTTAAGCGACATACTATAGTATGACCTTTTTTGGGCGACATAGTATAGTATGGCCTTTTTTGGGCGACATAGTATAGTATGACCTTTTTTAAGCGACATACTATAGTATGACCTTTTTCGGGCGACATAGTATAGTATGACCTTTGTTGGGCGACATTGTATAGTATGACCTTTTTTAAGCGACATACTATAGTATGACCTTTTTTGGGCGACATAGTATAGTATGACCTTTGTTGGGCGACATAGTATAGTATGACCTTTTTTGGGCGACATACTATAGTATGACCTTTTTTGGGCGACATACTATAGTATGACCTTTTTTAAGCGACATAGTTTAGTATGACCTTTTTTGGGCGACATAGTATAGTATGACCTTTTTTGGGCAACATAGTATAATATGACCTTTTTTGAGCGACATACAATAGTATGACCTTTTTTGGGCGACATAGTATAGTATGACCTTTTTTGGGCGACATACTATAGTATGACCTTTTTTGGGCGACATAGTATAGTATGACCTTTTTTGGGCGACATACTATAGTATGACCTTTTTTGGGCGACATACTATAGTATGACCTTTTTTGGGCGACATAGTATAGTATGACCTTTTTTGAGCGACATACTATAGTATGACCTTTTTTGGGCGACATAGTATAGTATGACCTTTTTTGGGCGACATACTATAGTATGACCTTTTTTGGGCGACATAGTATAGTATGACCTTTTTTAAGCGACATACTATAGTATGACCTTTTTTGGGCGACATAGTATAGTATGACCTTTTTTGGGCGACATACTATAGTATGACCTTTTTTGGGCGACATAGTATAGTTTGAATTTTTTTTGGGCGACATAGTATAGTATGACCTTTTTTAAGCGACATACTATAGTATGACCTTTTTTGGGCGACATAGTATAGTATGACCTTTTTTGGGCGACATAGTATAGTATAACCTTTTTTAAGCGACATACTATAGTATGACCTTTTTTGGGCGACATAGTATAGTATGACCTTTTTTGGGCGACATAGTATAGTATGACCTTTTTTGGGCGACATAGTATAGTATGACTTTTTTTAAGCGACATACTATAGTATGACCTTTTTTGGGCGACATAGTATAGTATGACTTTTTTTAAGCGACATACTATAGTATGACCTTTTTTGGGCGACATACTATAGTATGACCTTTTTTGGGCGACATACTATAGTATGACCTTTTTTAAGCGACATAGTTTAGTATGACCTTTTTTGGGCGACATAGTATAGTATGACCTTTTTTGGGCAACATAGTATAATATGACCTTTTTTGAGCGACATACAATAGTATGACCTTTTTTGGGCGACATAGTATAGTATGACCTTTTTTGGGCGACATACTATAGTATGACCTTTTTTGGGCGACATAGTATAGTATGACCTTTTTTGGGCGACATACTATAGTATGACCTTTTTTGGGCGACATACTATAGTATGACCTTTTTTGGGCGACATAGTATAGTATGACCTTTTTTGAGCGACATACTATAGTATGACCTTTTTTGGGCGACATAGTATAGTATGACCTTTTTTGGGCGACATACTATAGTATGACCTTTTTTGGGCGACATAGTATAGTATGACCTTTTTTAAGCGACATACTATAGTATGACCTTTTTTGGGCGACATAGTATAGTATGACCTTTTTTGGGCGACATACTATAGTATGACCTTTTTTGGGCGACATAGTATAGTTTGAATTTTTTTTGGGCGACATAGTATAGTATGACCTTTTTTGGGCGACATACTATAGTATGACCTTTTTTAAGCGACATAGTATAGTATGACCTTTTTTGGGCGACATACTATAGTATGACCTTTTTTAAGCGACATAGTATAGTATGACCTTTTTTGGGCGACATACTATAGTATGACCTTTTTTGGGCGACATAGTATAGTATGACCTTTTTTGGGCGACATAGTATAGTATGACCTTTTTTGGGCGACATAGTATAGTATGACCTTTTTCAAGCGACATACTATAGTATGACCTTTTTTGGGCGACATACTATAATATGACCTTTTTTGGGCGACATAGTATAGTATGACCTTTTTTCTGCGACATACTATAGTATGACCTTTTTTGGGCGACATAGTATAGTATGACCTTTTTTGGGCGACATAGTATAGTATGACCTTTTTTAGAGTGACATAGTATAGTATGACCTTTTTTGGGCGACATAGTATAGTATGACCTTTTTTAGAGTGACATAGTATAGTATGACCTTTTTTAGAGTGACATAGTATAGTATGACCTTTTTTGGGCGACATAGTATAGTATGACCTTTTTTAGAGTGACATAGTATAGTATGACTTTTTTTGGGCGACATAGTATAGTATGACCTTTTTTAGAGTGACATAGTATAGTATGACCTTTTTTAGAGTGACATAGTATAGTATGACCTTTTTTGGGCGACATAGTATAGTATGACCTTTTTTGGGTGACATACTATAGTATGACCTTTTTTGGGCGACATACTATAGTATGACCTTTTTTGGGCGTCATAGTATGGTATGACCTTTTTTGGGCGACATACTATAGTATGACCTTTTTTGGGCGACATAGTATAGTATGACCTTTTTTAGAGTGACATAGTATAGTATGACCTTTTTTAGAGTGACATAGTATAGTATGACCTTTTTTGGGCGACATAGTATAGTATGACCTTTTTTGGGCGACATAGTATAGTATGACCTTTTTTAGAGTGACATAGTATAGTATGACTTTTTTTGGGCGACATAGTATAGTATGACCTTTTTTAGAGTGACATAGTATAGTATGACCTTTTTTAGAGTGACATAGTATAGTATGACCTTTTTTGGGCGACATAGTATAGTATGACCTTTTTTGGGCGACATACTATAGTATGACCTTTTTTGGGCGACATACTATAGTATGACCTTTTTTGGGCGTCATAGTATGGTATGACCTTTTTTGGGCGACATACTATAGTATGACCTTTTTTGGGCGACATAGTATAGTATGACCTTTTTTAAGCGACATAGTATAGTATGACCTTTTTTGGGCGACATTCTATAGTATGACCTTTTTTGGGCGACATAGTATAGTATGACCTTTTTTAGAGTGACATAGTATAGTATGACCTTTTTTGGGCGACATAGTATAGTATGACCTTTTTTGGGCGACATAGTATAGTATGACCTTTTTTGGGCGATATAGTATAGTATGACCTTTTTTGAGCGACATAGTATAGTATGACCTTTTTTAAGCGACATAGTATAGTATGACCTTTTTTGGGCGACATACTATAGTATGACTTTTTTTGGGCGATATAGTATAGTATGACCTTTTTTGGGCGACATACTATAGTATGACCTTTTTTGGGCGATATAGTATAGTACCCCCATACTCAAATGGCGGCCCGCGGGCCATCTTAGGCCCACGGGGGGTCTATTTATGGCCCGTGAGCCGTTCGGATTTATTATTTTTTATTTTTAATTAAAAAAAAAAAAATGCGCTAGGCGCTCTTATTTTGAAACGCGTTGCAACGTTGCAACGAGATGTGAGGACTGGCTCCATGGCAATAATAAACAAATAGCAAGCAAGCCCTCACCACACTCGCAAACTAGACAGACACGTTTTACGGAGCCACAGCCACAATGGCTTGTTCAAAGGTTGCGCCAAAAAGAAAAGTAGACAGCGAGAACCGCCAGTTCCACCCAGAATGGACAGAGAGGTTTGCCTTCTTTCTCCCACCATCCAGCACGCGACCTTTGTGTTTGATTTGCCAAGAAAGTGTCGCGGCAGTGAAAATGTGCAATGTTAAACGGCATTATGAATCAAAACACAAGCACTTTGAAGAAACATTTCCGCAAAATTCCACGATTAGAACAACTAAATTAAATTCCCTAATGTCGTCATATCAAACATCCAGCAGAATAATCCACAATTCGTTGACTAAACAGCAAAAGGCAACCGAATGCTCTTTTAGAGTAGCGTGGCGCTTAGCAAAGCACGGGAAACCATTCAAGGACGCGGAGATGGTTAAAGAGAGTGCATGGACATAGTATAGTATGACCTTTTTTGGGCGACATAGTATAGTATGACCTTTTTTGGGCGACATAGTATAGTATGACCTTTTTTGGGCGACATAGTATAGTATGACCTTTTTTGGGCGACATAGTATAGTATGACCTTTTTTAAGCGACATAGTATAGTATGACCTTTTTTGGGCGACATACTATAGTATGACCTTTTTTGGGCGACATAGTATAGTATGACCTTTTTTGGGCGACATAGTATAGTATGACCTTTTTTGGGCGACATAGTATAGAATGACCTTTTGTGGGCGACATAGTATAGTATGACCTTTTTTAAGCGACATAGTATAGTATGACCTTTTTTGGGCGACATAGTATAGTATGACCTTTTTTAAGCGACATACTATAGTATGACCTTTTTTGAGCTACATAGTATAGTATGACCTTTTTTGGGCGACATAGTATAGTATGACCTTTTTTAGGCGACATACTATAGTATGACCTTTTTTGAGCGACATAGTATAGTATGACCTTTTTTAAGCGACATACTATAGTATGACCTTTTTTGGGCGACATACTATAGTATGACCTTTTTTGGGCGACATACTATAGTATGACCTTTTTTGGGCGACATAGTATAGTATGACCTTTTTTAAGCGACATACTATAGTATGACCTTTTTTGGGGCGACATAGTATAGTATGACCTTTTTTAAGCGACATAGTATAGTATGACCTTTTTTGAGCGACATAGTATAGTATGACCTTTTTTGGGCGACATAGTATAGTATGACCTTTTTTGGGCGACATAGTATAGTATGACCTTTTTTGGGCGACATAGTATAATATGACCTTTTTTAAGCGACATACTATAGTATGACCTTTATTGGGCGACATAGTATAGTATGACCTTTTTTGGGCGACATAGTATAGTATGACCTTTTTTGGGCGACATAGTATAGTATGACCTTTTTTGGGCGACATAGTATAGTATGACCTTTTTTAAGCGACATACTATAGTATGACCTTTTTTGGGCGACATAGTATAGTATGACCTTTTTTAAGCGACATAGTTTAGTATGACCTTTTTTGGGCGACAGAGTATAGTATGACCTTTTTTAAGCGACATAGTTTAGTATGACCTTTTTTGGGCGACAGAGTATAGTATGACCTTTTTTAAGCGACATACTATAGTATGACCTTTTTTGGGCGACATAGTATAAAATGACCCTTTTTGGCCGACATAGTATAGTATGACCTTTTTTGGGCGACATAGTATAGTATGACCTTTTTTGGGCGACATAGTATAGTATGACCTTTTTTGGGCGACATAGTATAGTATGACCTTTTTTGGGCGACATAGTATAGTATGACTTTTTTTAAGCGACATACTATAGTATGACCTTTTTTGGGCGACATAGTATAGTATGACTTTTTTTAAGCGACATACTATAGTATGACCTTTTTTGGGCGACATACTATAGTATGTCCTTTTTTGGGCGACATACTATAGTATGACCTTTTTTAAGCGACATAGTATAGTATGACCTTTTTTGGGCGACATAGTATAATATGACCTTTTTTGAGCGACATACAATAGTATGACCTTTTATGGGCGACATAGTATAGTATGACCTTTTTTGGGCGACATACTATAGTATGACCTTTTTTGGGCGACATAATATAGTATGACCTTTTTTGGGCGACATACTATAGTATGACCTTTTTTGGGCGACATAGTATAGTATGACCTTTTTTGGGCGACATACTATAGTATGACCTTTTTTGGGCGACATACTATAGTATGACCTTTTTTGGGCGACATAGTATAGTATGACCTTTTTTGAGCGACATACTATAGTATGACCTTTTTTGGGCGACATAGTATAGTATGACCTTTTTTGGGCGACATAGTATAGTATGACCTTTTTTGGGCGACATAGTATAGTATGACCTTTTTTAAGCGACATACTATAGTATGACCTTTTTTGGGCGACATAGTATAGTATGACCTTTTTTGGGCGACATACTATAGTATGACCTTTTTTGGGCGACATAGTATAGTTTGACTTTTTTTGGGCGACATAGTATAGTATGACCTTTTTTGGGCGACATACTATAGTATGACCTTTTTTAAGCGACATAGTATAGTATGACCTTTTTTGGGCGACATACTATAGTATGACCTTTTTTGGGCGACATAGTATAGTATGACCTTTTTTGGGCGACATACTATAGTATGACCTTTTTTGGGCGACATAGTATAGTATGACCTTTTTTGGGCGACATAGTATAGTATGACCTTTTTTGGGCGACATAGTATAGTATGACCTTTTTTAAGCGACATACTATAGTATGACCTTTTTTCGGCGACATACTATAATATGACCTTTTTTGGGCGACATAGTATAGTATGACCTTTTTTCGGCGACATACTATAGTATGACCTTTTTTGGGCGACATAGTATAGTATGACCTTTTTTGGGCGACATAGTATAGTATGACCTTTTTTAGAGTGACATAGTATAGTATGACCTTTTTTGGGCGACATAGTATAGTATGACCTTTTTTAGAGTGACATAGTACAGGTACTACTCGGAAAATTAGAATATTGTGTAAAAGTTGTTTTATTTATGCAATTCAACATAAAAGGTGAAACCAATACATTTTATAGACTCATTACAAGCAAAGTGAGATATTTCAAGCTTTTATTTGTTTTGATTTTGCTCATTAGGACTTGCAGCTTCAGAAAACCTCAAATTCAAAAACTCAGAAAATTAGAATACTGTTAAAAGCTTCAGTATTGAAGGCTCAAAGTGTCACACACTAATCAGGTAAGTAATCCAAAACACCTGCAAAAGGGTCCCGAGCCTTTAAAAAGCCTGTGTCTTTGGTTTAGAAGAATTCACAATCATGGGGAAGACTGCAGATCTGACAGTTGTGCAGAAAACCATCATTGACTCCCTGCACAAGGTGGGTAAGACACAAAAAGTGATCACAAAAGAAGCTGGATGTTCTCAGAGTGCTGTGTCAAAGCACATTAATGGACAGTTAAGTGGAAGGCAGAAGTGTGGAAGAAAACGGTGTACAAGCCGGAGGGATGACCGCAGCCTGGAGAAGATGGTCAGGAAAGGGCCATTCAAAAGTGTGGGGGAACTTCATAAGGAGTGGACTCAAGCTGGAGTTGCTGCTTCAAGAGAAACGACACGCAGGAGGATGCTGGACATGGGCTTCAAATGTCGTATTCCTGTTGTCAAGCCGCTCCTCACGAGCAAGCAACGCCAGAGGCGCCTTAGCTGGGCTAGAGAAAAGAAAGACTGGACTGTTGCCCAGTGGTCCAAAGTCCTCTTTTCTGATGAGAGCAAGTTTTGCATCTCATTTGGCAACAAAGGTCCCAGAGTCTGGAGGAAGACCGGAGAGGCGCAAAATGGAAGATGCATGAAGTCCAGTGTTAAGTTTCCCCAGGCTGTGATGACTTGGGGATCCATGTCAGCTGCTGGTGTTGGTCCTCTGTGCTTTATCAAGTCCAGCATAAACGCAGCTGTCTACCAGGACATTTTAGAGCACTTCATGCTTGCTTCAGCGGACCAGCTTTATGGGGATGCAGATTTCATCTTCCAGCAGGACTTGGCACCTGCCCACACTGCCAAAAGTACAAAATCCTGGTTCAACAACCATGGGATTACTGTGCTTGATTGGCCCGCAAACTCACCTGACCTGAACCCCATAGAAAATCTGTGGGGCATTGCCAAGAGAAAGCTGAACGGGAAGAGACCAAACAATAAAGAAGAGCTCAAGGCCGCGATTGAAGCATGTTGGTCTTCCATAACACCGGAGATGTGCCACAACCTGGTAGCATCCATGCCGCGCAGGATTAAGGCAGTCATTCGTTCAAAAGGGGCCCCAACCAAGTACTAAGTACAGATGCAACATTTTATTTTCAGAGGCCTGACATTTTTGTATTTAAAATCCCTTTTTTAAATTGATTTCAAGCAATATTCTAATTTTCTGAGTTTTTGAATTTCAGGTTTCTGAAGCTGTAAGTTCTAATGAGCAAAATCAAAACAAATAAAAGCTTGAAATATCTGACTTTGCATTTAATAATACTATAAAATGTATTAGTTTCACCTTTTATGTTAAATTGCCCGAATAAAACAACTTTTACACGATATTCTAATTTTCCGAGTAGTACCTGTATAGTATGACCTTTTTTGGGCGACATAGTATAGTATGACCTTTTTTAGAGTGACATAGTATAGTATGACCTTTTTTGGGCGACATAGTATAGTATGACCTTTTTTAGAGTGACATAGTATAGTATGACCTTTTTTGGGCGACATAGTATAGTATGACCTTTTTTAGAGTGACATAGTATAGTATGACCTTTTTTGGGCGACAAACTATAGTATGACCTTTTTTGGGCGACATAGTATAGTATGACCTTTTTTGGGCGACAAACTATAGTACGACCTTTTTTGGGCGACATAGTATAGTATGACCTTTTTTAAGCGACATAGTATAATATGACCTTTTTTGGGCGACATAGTATAGTATGACCTTTTTTGGGCGACATTCTATAGTATGACCTTTTTTGGGCGACATAGTATAGTATGACCTTTTTTAGAGTGACATAGTATAGTATGACCTTTTTTGGGCGACATTCTATAGTATGACCTTTTTTGGGCGACATAGTATAGTATGACCTTTTTTGGGGCGACATAGTATAGTATGACCTTTTTTGAGCGACATAGTATAGTATGACCTTTTTTGGGCGACATAGTATAGTATGACCTTTTTTGGGCGACATAGTATAGTATGAGCTATTTTAGAGTGACATAGTATAGTATAAAATGTGTCTCACAAAAGTCACACTATGTTGCCCAAAAAACACCTTACTGTAGAATTTCACACACAGCAAACATCTCACATTCCCCAATATGTTCATCTTCAACAACTTTATCAGGTTTGATCTTCAAGTTTCACTGATTTGAACCTGCATCTTAGTCCTTCAGGGTTGGAGTCTAAACATCTCAGATATAAACTCAGATTATCAGGGGCTTTTATCATCTTTACTTTGGATGTTGGATTTTAAGAATCACCAAGATTTGAACCCATGTCTAATAATTTCCAGCTAGTTTTCTATCACACTGTACTACCAGTCTGACATGGTGGTGGTTGGGAAGTTTCTTAGAGCTTTCATTCAACATTTGGGTTTCTGACTTTAAAAGTCAGGAGCAGGGATTGAACTTACAAATGGTGAAACTTCAACCACATGTTTTACCTGGTGAGCTACATAATTCCTTTTCCTCTGTCTCCACTCTTTTCTCATGTTGGACTTAAACATCATGTGACTTTAAAACTGATGCCACAAACAGACACACAATTCAGCCTCATATTAATTTCCATTTAAAATACTTTATTCGTACAATGAAAAGTCAGATACAACCACACAAGTCACCTTCGTGCAGAGACAGTTAAGGCATGAAGATCTCTCCTCTGGTTCAGGCAGACACGCAAGTTTCAATTTAAAATAAAAAACCTAAAAGAAAAGAATATTTATCATGAATGAATCTGTGGTTTATGCAGCTAAGATGTCGACCGTCATGTCAAAGTCACAACAAAACCCATAAAACATTCACCAAGTTGAGCTTTGCATATCTTCTTTAAAACTTGCAGACAAATCTCCAAACAAACTTATATTTGCAAATGCTCATTTCAAATAATCACAAGTTCAATATATCCTAACTGCATGTATTTATATGTGTAATAATTTAGCTGCTTCACAAGCTCCGTTAAGTTCTGTAACTACAGTGTCAAACTCATGTTTTAATCATATAAAAAACAACAATCAGCCATAAATGATCATTTAAGATAAAATATACAAACCTACCATGCTGTTACAAATAAAACCAGTAACATCTGGAAACAGCAGAAAATACACGTTCAACCATTTTAACGTTTAAACGGACGCTCAGGGATTAACATTAGTTGTAATTACATGTCTTTATTCCAGATTTCTGTAATTCACTTTAACTAGAGACACAATGAAATTTAGTTTTCATCAACATTAAAACTGCAAATAGGTCAAATTGTGTTTGAGAGAAAGTCAAAAACTGTTTAAAATAAAAATATAAAACATTCATCAGGTTTTTGAAAATTTACATTTTGTGATCATATTGTGTTTTTGCCATTAAAAGTCCTGGAACTCCAACTGTTGATAATTCATATTGATGAATTGATAATTTATTACTGTATTTATCAGGAATGACAAACCACACACACGAACGTGAAAGTGACGTTTGTCCTGAAAAGTTGTTTTAGACTAAAGTGAATCACAGAAATCTGCGTTAACACTGAATAAATGTTTAAATGGTTTAACACAGACTTCAGCAGCTGTTCACGTCACCTAAATAAACGGGTTCAGGTTTGTGGACATTTACGTTTGTGTGTGTTGAACATCGCAGCGTTCAAACACTGGTTAAAAAACACGTCTCAACAATTTAACGTCATAAGGCTCCTGGACAATAAGACACTGACTTTAAAACCACAGAAGGTAACAATCATCACCACTGTCAGCGACCACGGTACCGCCACACATCCTCAACACATTCAACCAAAAAAAGTGCAAAACAACCACATTTACAGTACTTCATGTGTTATTGGTGCAATCCAGACGTTCTGTGATGTCTCAAGTGTGAATGAAGCAGGTTTAAAGGGTGAAAATCATACAAGTTCTGAGTGGAAGAAAAGAACGTTTAAAGAAAATGGCATTAGAGATTTGGTTTTTAAAACTTTCTCCTGCAAAATCAGATTTGAAATGTTAAATAAAAGGATTCAAACACACGGACAGAAATACTTTTTCATGTTAAAATTGAAGCTGCATTAAAAATGCTTTTCTGCTCATTTATTTTATTTACAAATTTGACATTTCAGCTCAGGCTTTGGCACATTTTTACATTACATTAAAAAGAATTGTTTTTTCTAGAGCTCCAGAGAGAAGATGTAAAACTATACTGAGATGATTTTTATGACATGAAATGAAACCCACAAAGTGTCATTCATGGTGGAGTATGAGTGTAATAAAGCATCTGATGTGCTTTTGGCTGCTTGACCAGTGAATCTTTCTCTAAGGATCAAAATGCTTTAATTTACACAGCCTGGGCTTTTCAAAATAAAAGCTTGGACCAGTGAGTCTGGATCAATACATCCTGAATTCAAAAGGTCATTCAAATCATTAAAATGGAAATAAAATATATTAGTTTTTTCCTTGTGGCAACTCTGGGGAAATCAGATTTTCCTGATTTTATTGTCGACATGCTGAGGAAATAAAATCAGTTCTGCTTCAGTTTTGACACATTCACACTAATTCACCTGCTCTGGGTTTGTCTTTGGATGGAAGCAGAAAAAGAGGAGGACAGAAAATGTGGCACAGGTAATCCTCCATCAGATCCTCCATCAGATCCTCCTTCAGATCCTCCTTCAGATCCTCCATCAGATCCTCCTTCAGAAACTTTGGCTGGAGCTGAAGCTCCTCCCCACCTGGAGGACGGACGCAGCTGATTGGTTGGTTTAACCAGCTGAGGAGAAGCTTCCATGAGCTTCATCATCACTTCTTGAGGTTTTTTACCCGTTTGAAGAAGACAGGAGATGTTCAGGAGGAGTTTTTCTTGTCGCTTCCCAACAAAACTTTTCTTTTAAGTGCCTGTGACTCAGAAACAGATAAAAACAGCTTCCTACGTTCTTGCTGAAGGAAGCAGACGCTCAGCTTCTGAACTTCCTTCATTTCCTCTAATGGTAGAAACCTGCTGGAACAAAGAGGACGATGAACGTCCTCGTCTCAGATGGACAGGTCCGTGTCCGTGTCTGTGGGCGTCGTCTTCGGACTGGCCCCACCCACTATGGCCACGCCCCCTCCGGCCACGCCCCCTCCTCGCTCCTCAGGGATTGACGAGGAGTCGCCGTTGATTCCAGGAAGAATTCCTGGGAAATACACATTACTGCGTTAAAATACACACATTACTGCGTTAAAATACACACATTACTGCGTTAAAATACACACATTACTGCGTTAAAATACACACATTACTGCAATAAAATACACACATTACTGCATTAAAATACACACATTACTGCGTTAAAATACACATCTCACTGCGTTAAAATACACACATTACTGCGTTAAAATACACACATTACTGCGTTAAAATACACACATTACTGCAATAAAATACACACATTACTGCGTTAAAATACACACATTACTGCGTTAAAATACACACATTACTGCGTTAAAATACACACATTACTGCGTTAAAATACACACATTACTGCAATAAAATACACACATTACTGCATTAAAATACACACATTACTGCGTTAAAATACACACATTACTGCAATAAAATACACACATTACTGCATTAAAATACACACATTACTGCGTTAAAATACACATCTCACTGCGTTAAAATACACACATTACTGCGTTAAAATACACACATTACTGCGTTAAAATACACACATTACTGCGTTAAAATACACACATTACTGCGTTAAAATACACACATTACTGCAATAAAATACACACATTACTGCATTAAAATACACACATTACTGCATTAAAATACACACATTACTGCGTTAAAATACACATCTCACTGCGTTAAAATACACACATTACTGCATTAAAATACACACATTACTGCATTAAAATACACACATTACTGCGTTAAAATACACATCTCACTGCGTTAAAATACACACATTACTGCGTTAAAATACACACATTACTGCGTTAAAATACACACATTACTGCGTTAAAATACACACATTACTGCGTTAAACTACACATCAAACTACTACTAAATACTCTAATACTCAGTATCAGACTAACGTCACTAGTATTACACACTGATAAAATATAAATTTTTGCAGCTCGTACATCAGATTATAAATGATGCGTTTTATTGGTTATTAATTCTATTTTTCATTTAGGAATAAGAATAATATTTTGTTGTTTTTTTAATAATGTGCATGGTGTCATTTTACTTGACTAGAAGACGTAATAGAATCTGATCAGAGGTTACAAATACAAGCTGCTGCTTTCTTTTTACCGACAGATGAAGTGAGTGAAAGTTTTAAAATCACAGCAACAACACAACATGTTGGTTAACTTCTTAATAATTATACTAAATATAAATAATATTATTAAATATTACTCATAATTATGACATTATTCATCATGTGCATCTGGTATTTTCCTTTTTTCCGGTTCGGCTGGAAACTATTATAATTATTATATTATATAATATATATAATTATTATAACTATTGACTAGAAATTATTACAGCACAGAAAATGTTGTGCCCAGCTTTACCTGGAGCTAACACACACACACACACACACACACACACACACACACACACACACACACGCGCGTTAGCCTCACGTTCTGTGTCGTAGACTGAGCTGTCTGAACAGGTGCGGCTCCTCCGCTGAGTTGACCTTTGACCTCCACTCACGTACTCTTTAAACACACCTGACCTGACGCACAAAAGCAGAGAATGTAAAATCCAAAATGATGGAAAAAGCCGTTGACCTCTGACCTTTGACCAGAGTTTGTGTTTCGGACACTGGTGAAATAAAGGAAACACAACACCAGCTTTTTGTTTTTTTTCCTCCTCTACTTTGACATCAAAATGCCACTTTTCACCAGTAAAATGTTGAGTGGTTTATTGTGTGAATATCTTAGTCACGTGAGGCTGTAGTTAAACATGATATAAACATATTGACTCACCTGTCGAAGCTGCAGGTTCCAGGGTGACTGATCGACCTCTTCATCTGAACAAAATAAAAACTTTATTAGTTTAACAGCGTTGACACAGATCTGCAGCTTCTGTTTTATGCAGAAATCTTAAATTTAATTATTAGAGATTGAAGACATTTTAATAACATTTTAAGACCTGATTCCAGCAATAAATCATTTAACTTTTTACACAGTTGTGGTTTATGATTAAAATCTACAGAGCAACAACAGAACTACTACTAGTACTCCTACCCCTAGTACTACTCCTACTACTTTTACTCCTACTACTACTGTTCCTCACCCTCTCAGGAGGTCGGAGGTCAGGGGTCAGACTCTGATTGGCCAGAGTCATACACTCCTCTAACGTCCTGATGAAGGTGGCACAGGTAGCACTGAGGAGGGAGGCCTGCAAAGGAGCATCTTCATCATCATCATCATCATCATATTAATTAAAATAATAATTATAATCATCTTCTTCATCATCATAGTAAAGTGGATGAAATAAAGTTTTAAACAGGACGAGGCTGATGACCTCAGATGTGGGCGTGGCCTCTGTGTCTGTGGGGTTCTGTGATTGGATGGTTTGGACCTGCTGGACCAGGAGGTCACAGTAGAGGCGGAGTTCAGACATTTTAGTCTTCAGGCAGTCTGGACCTGGACACACACACACACACACACACACACTTAATGTTTGTTGTGGTAAATGCTTTTAGACTGACTGGTCGCTGAGCTCTCGTTCCTGATGAATCTAACTGATATAGTAGACCCGTGCTGTACCGGTGTGCTTGTGGCGGTCCAGCGTTCCGGCCTTAGACGAGCCCAGCGCCACCAGCCACCTCTGGCGCTCGGCGGCGTTCACGGCCCTGACGTAGAAGTGCTGCTCCCCAGGGATGATCAGCTCCAGGCGGGTCAGGTCCGACGGGTGGACTGGGAGGGAGAGCACAGGTATGAAACATGGAGGACGGCGTGGACACGCAGCGCTCATCAGGCTGTACAGCACGCGCTTTACCTTTGATGTCACACACTGACATCTTGATGGAGCCTTTGCTTCCTTTCCCCACGTCGTCCTCGCTGTCGTAGTAGGAGATGACGCCGTCCTGCAGCACGAACCAGCGCGGCTGCCAGCCTGCAACCAGGAGACGTGAAAACCTCAGATCCAGACAACCACTGTTCATTTAATACAGAAATACGCTGGAAGCAGCTATGAGAGGCTCCACTTCCTGTTTAGAGGCTTGGAGGTCAAATCTGATTGGCTCTGACAACTGTGAGCTTTGAACAGCCAATAAAATCACATCATTACGCTGTGTCATCTGGGTCGACGTTTTGTGGCGACTTACCAAAGAATGTGGAATGTTTGCTGATGTTGATATAATCTCATATGGATGAGGACCATTAATGTGACGGCCAATCACAGCGCCCCCTACAGGTCAAAGGTCACCAGACTCCACCTCCTGTGGTCTGATGTACATGGACTAAACTCTGGTTTTTATTCTGGAAGCATTGCTGAGACATGAGCTCACTTCCTGTTTGTTGGCTTCAGCGTGAATTTTGATTGGCTGTTAAGGGGCAAACAGTTTTATTTCTAAAAGACAAATCTTAATGTGTAAAATTTTTGACCTGTGAAAATCTTTTATCGTATTTGATTCAATCAGAAATGGTGACAAATCCATGAATATACGGATGTATCGACATCCAGCTTTAACACAACATAAAAACTAGAATAAAAATAAAAACAAACTTTACAAAAAAAGTTCACTGAAATTACTGTTATATTAATCAATTATATTTTGTTTATCTATTAAATCATTTATTTTTGATCAACATTTCCAACATTAATTTTAATCACATGTTTTTTTATCTAATATGTTTTATTTGTGAAGCTTATTATTTTCATTTTTTAATCATAATTTTCCTGGTTTCTTTATTCTTTTTTAGACATTTTAGGTTCAATCATCAACATTTTACACCGTTTATTATACCAGATAATTAATCCATTAATCATCAGAATAATTGTTAGTTCCATTTCTACCTTGATTCACACTTATATTTGTATTTTGTTCTTTTAATTCAATGTTTGACTTGATCAAATGAAAGCTGTGTTTTCTACACTTTTCCCCTTTTTACTGAGTCTGAGTTCACGAACACGAGTGAAATCTTTGAGTGGACGGATGATACGAACAAAGCAGAAACGAAACTTCTGACTTCCTGCGACAAATCATCAGTTTTCATGTTTTTATGGTGAAAACACGACGAGTTTCCTGATGACAGGATGCAGCGTTAGAGCTGAGGCGGATCCACGATCACTGATCTATAGATTATTATAGACCATTATAGACCATTATAGACCATTATAGACAGCTTATAGACCATTATAGACCATTATAGACCATCTATAGACCATCTATAGACCATTGTAGACCATTATAGACCATTATAGACCATTATAGACCATTATAGACAGCTTATAGACCATCTATAGACCATTATAGACCATTATAGACCATCTATAGACCGCTTATAGACCGCTTATAGACGTTAGGTCAAACGCTGCCTTGTTTCTGTGGTTAATTCTCATCTGTTTCAGCCACTGAAGAACAGAACATCCTCTGTTTACCTGTGAAAACCACGAGAAAACCTCAGCTTCAACACCAAATAAAGTCGTTTTTCTAATACTCTAACTCTATTTCCTGTGTAACGTCACCATAAACAGATTCTGACTCTGATACTGTCGTAGATTTTTTCTGATTCCAGGTTTTAGTCCAATAACCTTTGTGTTTGTAGAGATATTCCACATTTATCATCATTTAGAGCAGAAAACTGAGAAATAAAGCTGGGCTGTAATGTACAAATACTTCATTACAAGTAGAAGTACCTCAAATGTACCTCCAAGTCCCTGAGTAGATGTGTTACCAGGTAATCAGCTCCACTTACACCTGAGTGAAAACTTCTACAGGTTCATTGATGATTTCATGAATGAACCTGAAGCGACTTGAAATTACGCTGCAAAATATGACGTCACAAATCATTTCAGGGTAAAAAGCATCACATTAATGTGTAGAATTGAATAAATCAGCATAAATCAAAGCAGCAGAGCAGCTGTGCAACATCTGTCATGTCACATCTGTATAACGTTAACATTAGTTTACACCAGTTTTCGGGTATAAAGCAGCGTCGTGATTAAACAGAGACTCAGACACGTGTTAAACACACACACACACACACACACACACACACACCTCCTGTGTGTGTGAAGACTCACCTGTCATGTAGTTTGTCCATTTGTACAGAATTCCCTCCATGGTTCACTACAGGCTAACGTAGCCCAAGCTAACAGGCTAATGTAGCCTGTTAGCTTGGGTTAGCGGGGCTAGCTAGAAGCTAACGCGGCTTCTCGCTCTCCGCCCGCGGTCACGAGCTCATTTTGAGCCCGTTAATCTCCACAAATGTGTCCGGGCTGTAAGAAACCTGCCATCACAGCCACCATCGGTGCTGAGATGTTTGCAAACTGCTTCGCTAACTTGTCAGCTGATGGAGAAAAAGTGTCAACAAAGCTTCCCTACGGAAAGCTGCAGGGGCCAGCACGGCCGCCATCTTGTGTCGGGCCGCTCGATCCCACAGAGCATTAAACCTATAGTGGATAAACTTTTAAAATAACCAGAACTTACTTAATTTTCAAACTACTTAGCTTCTATCAATTTATTGCGTTTAGAAAAACAGATGACAGCCGAGGTTGCACCGTCACAATATGGCCGCCATTGCCCTGTAAATGAATGTATTAAAATATTTACTTTACGGTCTAACGATAATAATAATAATAATAAAAATAATAATAATAATGATAATAATAATAATGATAATAATAAATCACATGTTACAGCCAGGGGCGACACGGTGGTGCGGTGGGTAGCACTGTTGCCTCACAGCAAGAAGGTCGCAGGTTCAAGACCGCCTTGGGCCTGGGTCTGGGGCCTTTCTGTGTGGAGTTTGCATGTTCTCCCCGTGTCTGCTCTCCCGGTACTCCGGTTTCCTCCCACAATACAAAAAACATGCTCAGGTTAATTGGTAAACTCTAAATTGCCCATAGGTGTGAGTGTGTGTGTGAATGGTGTGTGAATGGTGTGTGTGCCCCACGATTGGCTGGCGACCATCTGGGGTGTATCCCTGCCTCTCGCCTTAACGCGCTGGGATAGGCTCCAGCAGACCCCTGCGACCCCGAAAGGGAATAAGCGGGATAGACAATGGATGGATGGATGGATGGATGTTACAGCCACTCTATTACTGTACTTAGGGACTTTTCATTCTTGATTTTTAGAGAAAATGTCTGGGAAAAGTGTTATTATGACATGACAGAGTGTTATTATTTATGACATGACAAAGTGTTATTATGACATGACAAAGTGTTATTATGACATGACAGAGTGTTTTTATGACATGACAGAGTGTTATTATGACATGACAGAGTGTTATTATGACATGACAAAGTGTTATTATGACATGACAAAGTGTTATTATGACATGACAAAGTGTTATTATGACATGACAGATTGTTTTTATGACATGACAGAGTGTTATTATGACATGACAGAGTGTTATTATGACATGACAAAGTGTTTTTATGACATGACAAAGTGTTATTATGACATGACAAAGTGTTATTATGACATGACAGAGTGTTATTATGACATGACAGAGTGTTATTATGACATGACAGAGTGTTATTATGACATGACAGTGTTATTATGACATGACAAAGTGTTATTATGACATGACAAAGTGTTATTATGACATGACAGAGTGTTATTATGACATGACAAAGTGTTATTATGACATGACAGAGTGTTATTATGACATGACAAAGTGTTATTATGACATGACAAAGTGTTATGACATGACAAAGTGTTATTATGACATGACAGAGTGTTATTATGACATGACAGAGTGTTATTATGACATGACAGAGTGTTATTATGACATGACAAAGTGTTATTATGACATGACAAAGTGTTATTATGACATGACAGAGTGTTATTATGACATGACAGAGTGTTATTATGACATGACAAAGTGTTTTTATGACATGACAAAGTGTTATTATTAGTGATGCACGATATATCGGCCAACCGATATATATCGGCCGATATGTCACGTTTTTTAACTTATCGGTATCGGTCCGATATCAACAAATTCTGGCCGATATGTCAACAATGTGCAGAGTTAAACCTACAGTTAGTTGGGTCACTGTCTGCGTGTCTCTCGGCGACGCGCTAAGCTAGCTGGTCCTAGCGGGCTCCTCCGTCACATCGCATCGCCCGAAAAGACAAAAAAATGCGCGGAACGTTGCTCCGGGGTGTCGGACGCCGTCCTGCCGCCTTCTCGTCGGCGGCCGCGGCGGAGGCGGAGGAGGCCGCTGTCTTTTCGGGCGATGCGATGTGACGGAGGAGCCCGCTAGGACCAGCTAGCTTAGCTTAGAGCGTCGCCGAGAGACACGCAGACAGTGACCCAACTAACTGTAGCGGTTTCTCCTAGCGGGCTCCTCCGTCACATCGCATCGCCCTAAAAGACAAAAAAATGCGCGGAACGTTGCTCCGGGGTGTCGGACGCCGTCCTGCCGCCTTCTCATCGCCGGCCGCCCCCTCCTCCGCCGACGTCGCCGCCTTCGCGGAGCTCCATCGGGTCCGCTCCGCCGTACTTCCTCTGACATGACAGAGTTTTACAGTGAGCCTTCCTTTAAATAAAGAGCACTGTTGTTCTTTCTAAATGTACAGTGTTTTTTCTGGTCTTTACTAAATTTGTGACACTACAGAAAACTTTTTCTCTACATATATCGATATCGGCAAATATCGGTATCGGCAGTGACTGCCGATATGTATATCGGATATCGATATCGGCCGAAATTTTCACATCGGTGCATCCCTAGTTATTATGACATGACAGAGTGTTATTATGACATGACAGAGTGTTATTATGACATGACAGAGTGTTATTATGACATGACAAAGTGTTATTATGACATGACAAAGTGTTATTATGACATGACAGAGTGTTATTATGACATGACAGAGTGTTATTATGACATGACAAAGTGTTATTATGACATGACAAAGTGTTATTATGACATGACAAAGTGTTATTATGACATGACAGATTGTTTTTATGACATGACAGAGTGTTATTATGACATGACAGAGTGTTATTATGACATGACAAAGTGTTATTATGACATGACAAAGTGTTTTTATGACATGACAAAGTGTTATTATGACATGACAAAGTGTTATTATGACATGACAGAGTGTTATTATGACATGACAGAGTGTTATTATGACATGGCAGAGTGTTATTATGACATGACAGAGTGTTTTTATGACATGACAAAGTGTTATTATGACATGACAGAGTGTTATTATGACATGACAAAGTGTTATTATGACATGACAAAGTGTTATTATGACATGACAAAGTGTTATTATGACATGACAGAGTGTTATTATGACATGACAAAGTGTTATTATGACATGACAAAGTGTTATTATGACATGACAGAGTGTTATTATGACATGACAAAGTGTTATTATGACATGACAAAGTGTTATTATGACATGACAAAGTGTTATTATGACATGACAGAGTGTTATTATGACATGACAAAGTGTTATTATGACATGACAGAGTGTTATTATGACATGAAAAAGTGTTATTATGACATGACAAAGTGTTATTATGACATGACAGAGTGTTTTTATGACATGACAGAGTGTTATTATGACATGACAAAGTGTTATTATGACATGACAGAGTGTTATTATGACATGACAAAGTGTTATTATGACATGACAAAGTGTTATTATGACATGACAAAGTGTTATTATGACATGACAAAGTGTTATTATGACATGACAGAGTGTTATTATGACATGACAGAGTGTTATTATGACATGACAAAGTGTTATTATGACATGACAGAGTGTTATTATGACATGACAAAGTGTTATTATGACATGACAGAGTGTTATTATGACATGACAAAGTGTTATTATGACATGAAAAAGTGTTATTATGACATGACAAAGTGTTATTATGACATGACAGAGTGTTATTATGACATGACAAAGTGTTATTATGACATGACAGAGTGTTATTATGACATGAAAAAGTGTTATTATGACATGACAGAGTGTTATTATGACATGACAAAGTGTTATTATGACATGACAAAGTGTTATTATGACATGACAAAGTGTTATTATGACATGACAAAGTGTTATTATGACATGAAAAAGCGTTATTATGACATGACAAAGTGTTATTATGACATGAAAAAGTGTTATTATGACATGACAGAGTGTTTTTATGACATGACAAAGTGTTATTATGACATGACAAAGTGTTATTATGACATGAAAAAGTGTTATTATGACATGACAGAGTGTTATTATGACATGACAGTGTTATTATGACATGACAAAGTGTTATTATGACATGACAGTGTTATTATGACATGACAAAGTGTTATTATGACATGACAGAGTGTTTTTATGACATGACAAAGTGTTATTATGACATGACAGAGTGTTATTATGACATGACAGAGTGTTTTTATGACATGACAAAGTGTTATTATGACATGACAAAGTGTTTTAAGCTAAATGTTTTTTTGTGTTACGGAGATTAAACCTTTTTTTCAAGCATTTTATAAAACTGTAGTGAAAAAGTAGAGTATAAAAATCCTAATAGTTCTGTGTAGTACAAATAAAATCTAAGTTGATTCACATTATTTACTACGTTGTACCTAGTATTATGTAGTATTACTTCTTTATAAATGCAGGTTTCATGAGCTAAAGGTACACAACACTAACAACAATAATAATAATAATAATAATAATAACAGACCAATGCAGATTTCATAATTCTTAATTTCTCTTTATTGCATTAGAACATACATTTCTCATATATATCTATATATATATATATTTTATAAATGTGAATTTGTACACTACAATCTTTTATTGTAACATGTTAGAAAATACTCGTAACGCTCCAAAAACATAGCACTAAAAACGGTTACCAAACAATGATTAGTACATTTCCTCGTTTTTGTTTTTGGCCACTGAGAACAAAAAGAAACAAGATGGCGGATGAAGAACCATCGATCGGGAGGAGAGGAGGGGGCGCCAGGCAAAGCATCATGGGAAGACTGGCTCACTCGTATCGTTTAAATCTGAATTTATCAGACAAGTCGATCTCCAACACAACAGAAGAGTGTTTGCAGTTTACAGCGCGTTAATCACATATTCTTCAGTTTTCCTGCTAAAAATTATAATAAACCTGGAATATTTCTACCAGAACAAAGGTTGTTGGACTTAAACCTGGAATCAGAACAAATCTACATGTGAGGAGACGACACAAGAGTCAGAATCTGTTTATGGTGATGATACACAGAAAATAGAGTTAGAATAATGGAAAACTGACCAAAATCAGGAAAAAATGAAAGAATCTAAATTATCTTCAATGCAAAGTTTAATAATCAATTATTGTTCCATAAAATGCTGTAAATCACTGAGGATCATTAAGAACATGAAGAATATTTTCTGTAAGATGTTTAAAAGGAGATTATAAAGGAGCCAATTAAATAATCCCACAAACAGCTCCAATCTGAATAAATCTCTAAATAGTGGTTAGTTGCAGCTACTACTGATATTATATTAAACTATTTTCTGATCAATAAAACTCAAACTTGTTTTTCTGTGAAATAGCTTTCCTGTTACCATTAGTCTGAAAAAAGACATTTGAGGTTTTCTGATGTTTCATCTGATTTTAACTGTTGCTTGAGGAGTTTTTTCTTTTCATTGCTGAACTTGACGTTTTTTTGAGCCCTGCTCACATTAAACTTGATGCAACTTATTTTACATCAGGAATTAATGCAACAAACACAAAACAATTAACACTTTGACTTTTGACGTCTTTTTGTCTTTTTGCAGCGATGAAGACAAACAGTGATCCACAGGCACCGTTAGATTCAATCAGCAGCTCAGTTAATACAGGTTTTTAATAACGAAGATTTGCACATACGTAGATTCAAACAAGTTGCACCACACAAACTATTTCTGCGTTGAGATTACTTTTAACTAATTATTTACACCAGTAACTATGACGGTTTAGTACCAACGGAACTAGTTAATGGACATTTTCGATATATGATTGAACATTGCTGAATATTTGACTTCGTACTTCATTAAATGCTGTTTAATAAACTGTATAAACTGCTATACATGAACATGGGATCCATCAACCAGCTGCTTCCTTTCTTAACTTGATTGTGGAATCATATTTTACCTCATGGCTCTTCAAGTGTGATCAGACCAAATGGAACAAAACATTTTTTTTTCAAAAACTGCATCTTAAATATACTGGAAAAACCTAAAATTAATAAATTAATTAATTCCACAAAACCACAATAAGAGCATTCATTTACCAAGGAGCATTGTCTTATTCATTCACTGTCAATAACAAAAACTGTGTTTCTCCAGGTATTTATACACTAACAAAGCAAAGACATAATATATAATAAGATATTATGAATAATTGGTAGTAAATTTAACAAATAATCTGAACTATCACCTTACAGCTCCTCCATGTTGATTTCTCCTGATTGGACGGCGCTACAACACGTTCCTCAACCTGGTGCCGTAAATCAACCTGGTGCCGTAAATCAACCTGGTGCCGTAAATCACTGGTAGAAACTTTAAACTTAGTGAGACACAACGCAAAACTGGTGCAAAAGAGCAGGAAACAGCCTGGTTAAACATGGGTGTTTTATAGAGCCAGTGAGGCTCCGCCCCCTCAGTCTACTGATGTATTATAGAGTAGAGGAGGCTCCGCCCCCTCGGTCTACTGATGTCTTATAGAGTAGACGAGGCTCCGCCCCCTCAGTCTACTGATGTATTATAGAGTAGAGGAGGCTCCGCCCCCTCAGTCTACTGATGTATTATAGAGTAGATGAGGCTCCGCCCCCTCAGTCTACTGATGTCTTATAGAGTAGATGAGGCTCCGCCCACTTATTGGTTCTACCAAATTTTTGTATTTTTTCAGGCTGGTATAAAGCTCTATGAAAACATCCATGAGTTTAACACTGAGGAGAAACTGGTGAAATTAGACAAACACACACACACACACTATAACAATCAATCAAAAATCAAAAAAATCAATCAAAAAAAAAAGTGATTTGAATTTTTAAATTTTTTTTTTTTTTTCAAAAAATGAAACTGCATTTTTTTCCTTCCCACCATCATTTCGAGAAAAGGAAAATATTGGTGCTCAAACAATGAATTAGTAGTTAAACACCTAATAATAATAATCCTCTACTTTATAAAACTAAATATAAGATCTTTTGGGGACTTGAACTTTTGTCAGTTTTTTTTTTCAATTTTCTGTATTTATAAACCAAACAATTTATTGGTAAAAAAAAAAATACAAATAATTTAATAATAATCAACAACTGAATCGATAGAAGAACTCAAATTGAAAACTCAGCGTATTTAATCTGAGTGTTCTACCAACATTTACGATATCACGCTTCCTCCTTCCCTCCTTCCTTCCTCCTTCCTTCCCTCCTCCCTCAGTGATCAGTATAGTGGGATGTTGTTCCTAAGGCAGTTATCACATACAGTCCATAGAGAAACGACAGCAGTACAGAATTACACTGGTCAGCCCACGACTTCACAGCTCGGAGGAGACACTGACGCCGTCTGGAGTCACTTAGTTTGATTGTTTTTTATTTTTTAAGCCTCCTTTTAATCAATTTAAAACTTAAATGAGTGAATTTAGTGAAAATTTTGATTGTTTCCTGTTGTCAAAAGACTGGTGAACATTGGAATCAGGAAGCAACGAGGAGCCAGAAGATTCTAAAGATAAACAAGTTAAACTGTGGTTTAAATTTTTGTAACTTTTCTAACTGCTGCTGTAGCACTGTGAATTTCCCCACTGTGGGACAATAAAGGAGCTATCTAATCTAATCTAATCTAAAAGTGGATTTTATTATATATGCTGTGGTTTGTGCAGGTTAAGTTTTGATCTGATTTCGTGAATGTTGGTTCCAGATGGTTAAATGTAGGTAATGATCTGGAAATCCTGGTTTCTGGATTGCTTTGAACTGTATTAGAGTAAATGGAGTAAATAAACAGGCGCCACCTGGTGGTGGAGTCTGGTACCAGCAGAGCTCTGCTCTCACAGGTTTTCTACTTTAGTTTTTCTGGCAGGTTTCAGGGAATGTTGAGGTAGGTCACCACCATGTTACACCATGTTACACCATGGTACACCATGTTACACCATGTTACACCATGTTACACCATGGTACACCGTGTTACACCGTGTTACACCATGTTACACCATGGTACACCATGGTACACCATGGTACACCATGTGACACCATGGTACACCATGGTACACCATGTTACACCATGGTATACCATGTTACACCATGGTACACCATGGTACACCATGTGACACCATGGTACACCATGGTACACCATGTTACACCATGGTATACCATGTTACACCATGTTACACCACGGTACACCATGGTACACCATGTTACACCATGTTACACCAAAGGCTCATTGTCGATGTGGTCAATCGACCAATCATCTTTCTCAGTGATCCAGCTCGTCTTGTTCTTGTGGAGTTGTAGAAAAATCAACTAGACTGGACTTCAAGAGGCTTCCTCAGTTCTTCAGAAGTGTCCAGGTCACATGTTCTGAAGAACTGAAGATGCCTCAGAAGACAAACTCCTTAAAACACAGTTTTTTCCACCACTCCCCAAGAATGAAGACGTGGTTCTGAAGGTTTCTGGACCTTGGTGAAGAGACGTGGACTAAAGCGAAGACGTAGGTCCTCGTCTCTGTTTCTCTAAGGCCTCCAGGTAATTATTCAGTGGCTCAACTCTCGATGTGAAGTTCTGGGCTCGATCCGGGTACCGCCCGGACGTCGGGTTGGTTCTGGCACCGTCGGAGGACGTTTTTTCAGATTGTTCCGCATCGTCTGGACGCGGCTCGGAAGGCTTGTTTTTTTTCTTTTCTTTATATTCTTGTGTTGAGATGAAGAGGTTCAACTATACTAGGACATTAAGACGTTACCTATAAACTAACTAGTGACGACACCGAGCCTCCAGGAGCGCCAGGGTGCCAGAACCGGCCCGGGTTCTGGTTGGTGATATTGTAGTGCGTGTGGTCTATAGTACAGTAGCATTAACACAATGGTCCAATAGACAGGTCATATAGAAGATATCATACAGATGGTCCAATACAGTTATAGTACAACATCTATACATCAACTATACATTGTGCGTTTTTTTTTTCCTTTGTTATATTTTCAGGGTCTGGGGGTAAGACTTGGTCACCATTACATCACTGCTGTAAGACGGGGGCGGGGTCGAGGTGTTGGGGGCGGAGCCACAGATAAACAGGTCGGTGTTGGCGCCGGTTCGGTCTACGTGGAGGATGTGATGGTGGCAGTAGTTGAGCAGTAAACAGCTAAGAACCCGTTCACGGGTCCCAGGGTTTGATCCCGTTACAACACGTTACTACGACTCCGTGGCTCTGACACGACTTAGTGCCAGTTATCAACAAACAAATGTGGTAGAACAGCAAAATGTGAAGTATTTTAAAAAGGCCCCGTGAAATGGAAAATATATTTTCACATTTTAACCATGAAAACAGAAAATGGTTGATCTAACTTAATTGAACTAAGTTCACTTCATTGAATTCATATATAATTTAAATATAAATAATATAATACGAATTCATTAGTTGCAGCCACTCCAACACATTATTTTAATTTCAATGAACTTAATTAATTTAGGTCTTTTCAATTAAAGAAAGTTCAAACATCTTTTTTCTACTAAATGGATTTAATTCTGAAATTAATCAGAATCCTGGCTTTTCCCTCAGAACAGAAAAAATACTGGTCATTAGTTTTATTCATTTAGGAAAAATGTCATAATTCTGACTTTAATTCTTTTAGTCATAATTCTGACTTTTTTCCTCAGGGTAATTTTTTGTTCCAAAAGAAAAGTAATAATTCTGACTTTAATATCAGAATTCTGAGAATAAAGCCAGAATTATATTATTTAATTCAATTAAAACAAAAAATTCCCCTTAAATTGATTTGAGGCCCTGATACTTTTCCATTAAATGGATCCAATCCTCTTCCTGTAAAACAGTTTCAAATGTTTGATGACTCATCTTCCAATGTTCATCCAATCACCAATCAATCAATCAATCAATAAAATAAATCATATTTATCAACACATTAAGCTCACATGTTGTGATCTAATCAAACGCATTTACATCTAATTTGATGTAAATTCATCTTTTAAATTGTTTAAATAATAAAATTAGTCACAAAAGCTGCTCAAACGTCCAGTTCATGGGGCCTTTACATCCTGTTTGGTGATGAGAATTAAGAATTAATTAGTTAATTTATCTTTATTTTCCTTTCCACGAGAGAATGAATATAGAATCATTCTAATAAATCATTTAATAAAACCAGGATTGAACATGTGTGAAACTTCTTTTCCACTCATGTTTCCCAGTAAATCTCATCACTATATAAGATGTTGGGTTTTCTGCCTGAACCCTATAATTATAATAAAAAACAAATAAGTAAAAATCGTGCGTTCACTCCACTCGTACCCTGTTAGAGAAGACGCAGCCAACCAGGATCCAACTGTCTATCTGTGGCTCTGGGTCCAGAACTGGGTTTTGGGTTTTGGGTTCGGGGCGATCGGAGGAGTCGGACACTTAAAGGGATAAAGGGTTCAGGGTGAAAGGACTAAAGGGGTTTACGATACTAACTGGTTTAAGAAGTCTGGATGATTGGTTGAAGTGATGACAGTCATGGTTTTACAGTGATGAGATTTACCGATACAGGATCTGAGAGGTCGAAGGTCAGTGGGTGTTAGGATATGACCGTGGCCTCCGTTACTATGGCCGGGTCCTCGATGTCGGCTTTACTCTGCACCATCCTCAGCTCCAGCTGGGGCGGACTGGGCCTCCGACCAGGACCTGCTAGCTCTGGACAGGACGGACACACACAGCTCCATCACATCACATAATGTACTAACACCACATGGTCTCAGTTAATGTTTGGTTTCAGGTCTGAAACTTACCGTGAGCATAAGATATGGTCCTCTGGATAACGTGGTGCATCACTGAAAACGTCTTCTCACACGCCGCCTGACACACACACACACACACACACACACACACACACACACACACACACACACACACACGTTAGTAATCAGGTAATGTTGCTGTATGAAAATAAGGGTTTTATTATTACACTTAACAGAACAATGAAGATGGTCACAAAAAGGAGAGAATAAGACATACTGTGTGTGTGTGTGTACCTTCAGGTCATTGGGGTGGTGGTGGTGTGTGTGTGTGTGTGTGTGTGTGTGTGTGTGTACGTACCTTCAGGTCATTGGGGTGGTGGTGGTGTGTGTGTGTGTGTACCTTCAGGTCATTGGGGTGGTGGTGTGTGTGTGTGTGTGTACCTTCAGGTCGTTAGGGTGGTGGTGGTGTGTGTGTGTGTGTGTGTGTACCTTCAGGTCATTAGGGTGGTGGTGGTGTGTGTGTATGTGTGTGTACCTTCAGGTCATTAGGGTGGTGGTGTGTGTATACCTTCAGGTCATTAGGGTGGTGGTGGAGTGTGTGTATACCTTCAGGTCATTAGGGTGGTGGTGTGTGTATACCTTCAGGTCATTAGGGTGGTGGTGGTGTGTGTGTATGTGTGTGTACCTTCAGGTCATTAGGGTGGTGGTGTGTGTATACCTTCAGGTCATTAGGGTGGTGGTGGTGGTGTGTGTATACCTTCAGGTCATTAGGGTGGTGGTGGTGGTGTGTGTGTATACCTTCAGGTCATTAGGGTGGTGGTGGTGTGTGTGTGTGTGTGTGTGTACCTTCAGGTCATTAGGGTGGTGGTGGTGTGTGTGTGTGTGTACCTTCAGGTCATTAGGGTGGTGGTGGTGTGTGTGTATGTGTGTGTACCTTCAGGTCATTAGGGTGGTGGTGTGTGTATACCTTCAGGTCATTAGGGTGGTGGTGGAGTGTGTGTATACCTTCAGGTCATTAGGGTGGTGGTGTGTGTATACCTTCAGGTCATTAGGGTGGTGGTGGTGTGTGTGTATGTGTGTGTACCTTCAGGTCATTAGGGTGGTGGTGGTGGTGTGTGTATACCTTCAGGTCATTAGGGTGGTGGTGGTGGTGTGTGTGTATACCTTCAGGTCATTAGGGTGGTGGTGGTGTGTGTGTGTGTGTGTGTGTACCTTCAGGTCATTAGGGTGGTGGTGGTGTGTGTGTGTGTGTATGTGTGTGTACCTTCAGGTCATTGGGGTGGTGGTGGTGTGTGTGTACCTTCAGGTCATTAGGGTGGTGGTGGTGTGTGTGTGTATGTGTGTGTACCTTCAGGTCATTAGTGTGGTGGTGTGTGTATACCTTCAGGTCATTAGGGTGGTGGTGGTGTGTGTGTATACCTTCAGGTCATTAGGGTGGTGTGTGTGTGTGTGTGTGTGTATGTGTGTGTACCTTCAGGTCATTAGGGTGGTGGTGGTGGTGTGTGTGTGTGTACCTTCAGGTCATTAGGGTGGTGGTGGTGTGTGTGTGTATGTGTGTCTACCTTCAGGTCATTAGGGTGGTGGTGGTGTGTGTGTGTGTGTGTACCTTCAGGTCATTGGGGTGGTGGTGTGTGTGTGTGTGTGTGTGTACATTGAGGTCATTAGGGTGGTGGTGTGTGTGTGTACCTTCAGGTCATTGGGGTGGTGGTGTGTGTGCCTTCAGGTCATTAGGGTGGTGGTGTCTGTGTGTGTGTTTGTGTGTGTGTGTACCTTCAGGTCATTGGGGTGGTGTGTGTGTGTGTGTACCTTCAGGTCATTGGGGTGGTGGTGTGTCCACGCTAACAACATAGCAGCAAACAGGTCTCCAGTTCCCACAAAGACGGCGTCCACCTTGGGAACTTCTATTCGAACTCTCTGTGTCGTCCTGCTGCCGTCTGGACGAACTGGACCATGGACGACAAGGGGTTAAAATCACACACACACACACACCCACACACACACACACACCCACACACACACACACACACACACACACACACCCTACCATGGCGCTGGCTGCCCAGTGACACCAGGAATCGGTCTCCCAGCCTGGACGGCAGGTCAGAGGAGGTGATGACCACGGTGTCTGGACCCATCGCGTGGAGCAGGTCCATCACCTGGACAGAAGACCAGGACTTAGTGCTGGGGGTTAAACACGTGGCCCGTGGACCAGAACCGGCCGCTGAAGGGTCGGTTCTGGAGGACATCATACTGTTTCATAAATAGAAGGTTAATGAATTGATATCTAGTGTATTTCTTTACATAAGCGTGTTTCTAACCCTTTTCTGATATCACTGTTGTAATATTTGCTGTATCCTCTATTTATATTTTTTATATATAAAAAGGAGAAACATGTAAGTGTTGATCACTTAAGTTCAGGCCCATAAAAAATTATAAAAAATAATTTAAAAATATGTAAATCTTTCTCCAACTTGTGCTTTACACGATAGAAATGATGAAAAACGACTTTAAGCAGCGTCTTACCTCTACAGCGTCTTTCTCGGTGCTGATGTTTTTTCCCGTCAATAATCTGAAATAAAAACGACAACAGACGACATAACAACACTGGAATACAACAACACACATTTTACTTTAAAGAGTTTGAAGAAACGCTCCAGAGAATGAAACAGACAAATCTTCTTATATTCGAGCACAACAGCAACATAGAACATAGATAAACGGATGTGACATATCTGAGTAAAGTTCTGAAGAGAACATCCACTATGTCAAGAAGCTGAATTTTGCAGGTTTCAACACTAGATGGAGAAGTTGGACATTTATTTGTTGAAGGAACCAAAACAGCATTATTTCAGTTTCTCTTGAAAACACTTTACATAAAATGTAAACTACACATACAGAGATAATGTGAAGCTGGATCCATTAGAACGTACACACCACGGATCAGAACCAGGAAACTCAGACATCTGACTTCAGTTTCCTGATCAGTGGTTTTACATCTTCATCTACAGCTGACATGAAGCCTCACGCATCCATATAAGTCAAAAACGTGCAGATATCTTTATTTTTACGGTTCTTATTAAGCTAAAACCTTTTTGTTTCTTTACTTCTACTACAGCTCAACAGGCACAAAAAGAGAATTTGGTGCTAAAAGTTAGTAAAAGTTAAAAACACATTCACTACGACAGGGAAGATAATGCATTTATTATATTCCTGGTTAAGGTAATAATAGCAATGAAATGCAGCTTGATTTTGATATTTATAACAATCCAACATCATGTTTTGACTTTTAGAAACCTGAGATGTGGAGAATGACAATGAAGTGATGACACATGTTTAATGATGAAGATCCTGGAACTTCCTTTATTTCTTTATATTTGGCTGCAGATTTATTTAATTTACTGACATGTACAACAGTTTACATTAAATTATTATTAAATATAACTTAATAAATTTAGACTAAATTCCTATAAAACTTTATATCACAAAGTCTTTATCTCTCCAGTAGAAACTAGAATCATGTTTAAGCTTCTTCTTGATTCCTGAAGCAGCCGCCATCATGAAAGATGATAAATTATCATTTTATTCTGACTAAAGAGTCTGATCCTTTAACTCAGCATTAAAGTGATTTTACCAGACGTGGCAGCAGCAAAAAACGACTCAGCTTTATTTTAATAGAGTGAAGTTTAATATGCTCATTAAACTGAATAACAGGCCTTCCCTTCAGTAGGGTGGGTATATACATATACTCACCTAAATCCCTAATAGGAGGTTGAAACAAGATGATGATGGTCCAACAATGGATATACACCATAACATGGCTGGTCAACATAGAAATCAGACGTAGTGTGTGTGATGCTGTCAGATGGATTAAAACTTTACTCACTCAGCCTCAAACTGGTTTGGAGTAATGATGTCAGCCACAGGAACCACCTTGTTCTTGTAGACCGGGTACAGGTTCTGAGGAACATACTGGAGAGAGATCAGCACGTATGTAGAGGTTAACACGCAACACGCAACACACAACACGCAACACACAACACGCTGCTCTAGAACATTCAAAGCTCTTCACTCATCTTTGTTTTAGTGATTTTAAACAACATCTCTGACTGAATGTGATCTGAAGCCTTGAAAACACAAACTGTCAGATCACAATAATCCACCAGAAATCAGCCTGAAACACACACACACACTCACACACACACACACACACACACCAACACACACACACACACACACACACACACACAGACACAGACACAGACACAGACACAGACACAGACACAGACACACACAGACACACACACACACACACACACACACACACACACACACACACACACACACACACACACACACACACACGGTGAGGTGAAACCCTCCTACACACATTAAACACACTGGGATTAACCAGGAGAACGAGCATCAAAAGTCCAGGACCCTCACCATAGATCCGTGGTCCCCGAGGACGGGGTCACACACTGAAACAGAAACACACCGTCAGGTTCAGTAACCGCTGCTCTGACACTAAAATCTATACGCGTTATCAACGGGTTTAAAGTTCGTTTTTATTGAGGAGCTGAAAGACACAAAGTTATTTGTTAAAGTTATTCTATTCTATTCCTGTTTTACATCTTTGTTTCCATCCATCCATCCATTGTCTATCCCGCTTATTCCCTTTCGGGGTCGCAGGGGTCTGCTGGAGCCTATCCCAGCGCGTTAAGGCGAGAGGCAGGGATACACCCCAGATGGTCGCCAGCCAATCGTGGGGCACACACACCATTCACACACCATTCACTCTCACACTCACACCTATGGGCAATTTAGAGTTTACCAATTAACCTGAGCATGTTTTTTGTATTGTGGGAGGAAACCGGAGTACCCGGGGAAAACCCACGCAGACACGGGGAGAACATGCAAACTCCACACAGAAAGGCCCCAGACCCAGGCCCAAGGCGGTCTTGAACCTGCGACCTTCTTGCTGTGAGGCAACAGTGCTACCCACCGCACCACCGTGTCGCCCTATCTTTGTTTCTTTACTCTATTTATTAAAAATGTAATATAACACATCCTGATTTTATCTGGTGCATTCACTACCTCACACTTTATATAAAGCAGAGCTACAAATCACGACAGCGCCTGAATGCATCACAGACACCAACACTTTCACAAATATCCAGAAGCACGTTTCCTTTTTTTTTAGGGTTTCCACACATCGTGGCCGCTGGTTGTTTTCTTTGAGAGTGTGAACGGAGGCAGAATGTGATGTGAGTCAAACTGATGCTGCAACATGAGAGGAAACTCCGCTGGCTACAGGAGAGAGACTGTGCTGTTCAACAGGAACACACTCAGCTTCTGACTGTTAGTCCTGTTTGACAAGCTAGAAAACTGTCAAAACATACAGTACTACACTAAAGATGCAGCCGCTTGGAGATTCTAAGAACTTGTATTATTTTGTTTTGTATAACACAGACAAGAAGCAAAAATGGGCAGAAAAACACAGATTAAAGGCAGTTTCTGTTTCTGCAGTTTCAAAATAAAAGCCCAAAATCATTACTAGTTCCAGTTTGATATTTTTGTTTTTCTGGTTTTTATCCCTGTGGCCTCCAGTTCTCCCAAAACAAAACCTGACATTTTTAGTAAACATGATGGTCAATGTTGTTTTTTCAGAATAAAAGCATCAGTCTATGCAGTGAATACTGACCATACACCAGGTTGGGGTTGGCTCGCTTCAGCTCCTGAACAATGTCAACCACCATCTCCAAGAAGGATGTGTCTCTGGTATACCCTGAATGTAACACACACACACACACACACACACACACACACACACACACACACACACACACACACACACACACACACACACACACACACACACACAGACACACAGACACACACACACACACACACACACACAGGCACGCACACACACACACACACACACACACACACACACACACACACACACACACACAAAACGTATATTATATTGTACATTAAACTACAGAAAGAAACTGTTAAATATAATGTGAAGGTGTGAAGCGTTGCTGCAGGTGAAGGTGTAAAGTGAAGCTGCAGGTAAAGGTGTGAACTAGCTGCAGGTGAAGGTGTGAAGTGTAGCTGCAGGGGAAGGTGTGAAGCGTTGCTGCAGGTGAAGGTGTGAACTAGCTACAGGTGAAGGTGTGAAGTGTAGCTGCAGGGGAAGGTGTGAAGTGTAGCTGCAGGTGAAGGTGTGAAGTGAAGCTGCAGGTGAAGGTGTGAACTAGCTACAGGTGAAGGTGTGAAGTAGCTGCAGGTGAAGGTGTGAAGTAGCTGCAGGTGAAGGTGTGAAGTGAAGCTGCAGGTGAAGGTGTGAACTAGCTACAGGTGAAGGTGTGAAGTAGCTGCAGGTGAAGGTGTGAAGCGTAGCTGCAGGTGAAGGTGTGATTCGGACCCACCTGTTAAAACATAGTCGTACTGGTGAACGTTGTTCAGCTTGATTCCCTCATAGAGAACATGGAGCTCATCAGCTGTCAACACCTGGCCCTTCCAATGGGAGTAACCTGAGCAGAGAGGAGGTTTTAGTTTAGACTAACAGATTAACACCTTATGGTGAAGCCTGGGTGTTTATGTCTTTACCCTCTACAAACAAACCTTTTATTCCTGTTATAGTGAAATGTGTTGACTAGTGGAGCCAGAATCAACCAGAACGGATAAAGTCACCGTGTGGTCTGGGGAAGCTCAGCCCAAAGAGAACTAACAACACACTCAGCCGTGTGTGTGTGTGTGTGTGTGTGTGTGTGTGTGTGTGCGTGTGTGTGTGTGTGTGTGCGTGTGCGTGTGTGTGTGTGCTTGCGTGTGTGTGGATACAGATGCAGAAACGTATGTGACGTGAATGTTGATGCGTCTGTGTTTGACATGTTTGCTGCAGGCCGATGATGTCGCAGCTCCAGGTGAGTCACAGTGTGGGGGGGGGTTCTGGTTGCTAAGCAACAAGCCGGGAGAAAGCCAAAGGGGCTAAGAAAGAGAGAGATGAGCAGTCAGAGTGTGTGTGTGTGTGTGTGTGTCCAGGCCTACAGATAAGAGCTTCTGTCGTCATCATTCGCTGTCGTCAGTTTCTCTCTCTGCCTCTTCGTGTCTCTTTATGTGTGTCGTGAATAAGGAGCTAGCAATAAGAGTCGTGACAGTTGTCATTCCTAAATAATCAATATAACCAATCAGCTATGTGAGTAAATGTCGGCTGATCAATAACTAGACGTTTCTTCACATACAGAATTGTCAAACATATTTGCCTCCATTACATAGTTTATTTCTGTACCTTGTTCACACACTTGAGTTCTAACCACATTGAAGTCATTTATAAATATGTTTGAGCATCAATTCTTACTGTTTCTAACACATTCTCTATGGTTTCTGGGCTGAATTGAGACAATTCCTAAAAATAAAACTGAGAAGCTCCCAGTATAAGATGCACTGAGCAGAGTAGAGCTGCAACGAAACTCTCCTGATTCATTATCAATTATTGAAACCATTAATCAATTGGTTCATTAAATGGTGTAAAATGTTGATCAGTGTTTCTAAAGCTGTAGATTGAACCTAAAATGTCTTTTTTGTCCACAACCCAAAGATCATCAGTTTACCATTATAGAAGAATAAAGAACCCAGGAAATAGTTTAAACACAAAGGTGAATATCCCTCTCTGTGATTGGCATCCCGTTCTATTGAGTCGCTGTGTTGCTGTAGAATCACTAGAGCATCAACCACAGGATCCACATTCATTTACACTGTGAATGAACACACAACAGCTGGCCAGATGTTTGCTTTCTCTGCTGATTCACTCCTCAGGTCCAGTTCATGCGAGGAAGAGGAGGAAAGACGAAGAGTCCAGAGTTGGTGTAATGATGCCGTCGCCTCTGGACCAATCAGGAACCAGGATTCATTGTTCAAATGGAACGTCACGTGTTAAAGGTCATGCTGTGATGATCATTGTGGTAGTTATGTGTGTTTGTCTCACTAATGTTAATGAGTCGCTTCTCTGAGGCTGTGAATGGGACAACGGGCTATGACTGTGTAGTTGTGACATCACAACTCTGCTCCTGATGAATCCATTTTAAACATTGACAGCTGCTGATTGGACACGTGACCTGTCCTCATCGCTCATATGAGATGTGATTGGTTAGCTGGGCAGGGCGGTGGGGGTGGGGGGTACAGGTGTGAAATACCTATAATAACACACACACACACACACACACACACACACACACTTACCCGTGTGGTTGGAGAACTGGACAGAGTTGATGGAGTCCACCTCAAACCCTAGAACCTGGAACCAGACAGAGAAGAATGAAAGGACAGAGGTTGAGAATAAAACCAGATTAAAGAGTTTATTCTGATTATTATTCTGTTTTCATTTCACTCTGAGACCACGCATTCACTGACGACTGCCTCTAATCCATTTCTGTGTGTTTAACGTTCTTGCACTGTAAAAACTAAAATACTGAGCAGAATTCTCTTTTTCCACTGGCTGATCATTTACTTATTTAAGTTTTTTGCCCTGATTTGGGTCACTTCTGTTCTGGACGAACATTTTCTTAATTAACCTAATGGTAAATTATAATTCTACGTCATATTGGACTAACTGCACTAAAAACAAATGACAAATATTTGACCCGTTAATAACGTTGAATGTGATTGGCCCGTATCCTAGCTTGTAGCTAGCGAACGTTCTGTTCTACAAAATAATTCAATTCTGATAAAAACAATACAAAGAAAGTGTGTTTCTTTAAATTACATTTTTATTTTGGGGTTAGTCTATTTCAATAGTTATTCCACAGCTCATTAAGGACATTGGTAGATTCTGGATTATATTCAATTATTAAATGACTAAATCCTAGTTTCAGTGAATTTTGTGAGTTTTTCCTGCATAAATTGTCACCTGACCTGTGATGATAACCAGAGGTTTCTGCCATGTTGTAAATCTAGTCCCTATGTTTGATATGTTGGTGTCTAGTGTTCATCACACAACAACAACCAACAGCATTTACATTAATAGTGTATGTTATAGAGAAAATAACTAAATGAAGTAAATAACCCAATAAAAGGGACAAGACTCCAACTAAAGCGAATGTGTTTTCACGTTGACGAATAAAAAGCGTAGAACTTCAGATGAATTTGATCTGATTGATCTACTGAGTATTGATCAACCAACATTCAATCAGTTTAACATGTGAAACACGTCTCACTTTGTCCCAACAATCATTCAGAGAGAAAACTCGTGAATGTTCACATGCAGCCACTCGTTCTCTGAAGACGTAATTTAATTTAGCTGAAGTGGTGAATGAATGAGATGTCTGTGGAGGAACATGAACGTGAGTTTACAGGAAGAAACGCAGCAGAAAATAAGCAGCGACAAGTTAACTCTGACCTTTAGGAGCTCGTCAAACTGATAAAAAACATCTGAGGTTTACAAAATGTTCAAGATTGGTGATTCTGTTGTACATTCCTTATAAAGACGTCATAACGTCTTTATGAGGACGTTATGACGTCTTTATAACGTCTTTATCTCAGAGCTGCAGATTGAAGCTAAAATGTCTTTTTTTTGTCCACAACCCAAAGATCATCAGTTTACTAATATAGAAGAATAAAGAAACCAGGAAATAATTAAATAATCCCACAAACAGCTCCAATCTAAATAAATCTCTAAATAGTGGTTAGTTTCAGCTACTACTGATATTATATTAAACTATTTTATTATTGTATTGATGATGTGGATATTGATGATATATATTGATGCTGGAACAGGAACATTGGGTTTTACTGCAGATAAAATACTTTATTTTAACAGGTTTACTGTGGAGAAGAACATAATTAATAAATAAAATTGTTGTTTCCGCTCAGAATTAGTTTATCAAGCTGATGATATGAATTCAATATTCACATCTAAATCACAGTGTTTCCTACAAAACTAATGTTAAAGGTCAGTTTTCACCATCATGGGATGAATGATATTTTCAGAGCTTTCCAGGATTAATCTGTATGTAGGTGAGAAGGGAATTCAGCTCCAGGTGGAACCATGTTGAGGTGCTGGGTGTTCATTCTGTGGCGCTGCACCACAGAACGGTGATCATCAACACCTGGAGGAATCGACCAATCAGAAAGGAGAGGGAAGCCCTGCGCGTTTGATCGTAAACACTGAATCACAGCGAGGAGAATGACCTCTGACCTTTCCCTTCATTAGTCCACATCTACGTCACTGTCACTTGGTGGCTGTTTTTATGTTTCACCCACTCATGTCCACAGTGCTGCTTCATTCATTAACGTGAATGGAAAAAATAGACTTTAATTACTCAATATCAATACTCTAATTATTCAATATATATCATCAATATCCACATCATCAATACAATAATAAAATAGTTTAATATAATATCAGTAGTAGCTGCAACTAACCACTATTTAGAGATTTATTTAGATTGGAGCTGTTTGTGGGATTATTTAATTGGCTCCTTTATTATCTCCTTTTAAACATTTTACAGAAAATAAACTATTATAATAACTGATCTATAATAATTGATCTTTGGACTCACCCTCTCAGTCTTTGGAAAGTCAGAAAGCTTCATAAAGGACCAAAGCAAATGATCAAGCATTTATCATTTCATCTAATTTCATTTGAAGATGTTGGTTTTTGGACACTATTTAAATTTATATTTATATTTTTTCATGCAAGGTATAGAATTACATCATATTGTTTATATCACTACAACAAGCTGCTAGTTCCTTTATATTTCTTTTCTTTTAATTGTTGATGCTAATACACCCCACAGCAGAGTTCTAAAAGGAGATATGGATCATATTTACAGTAGAACATTAATTATGGTCCATATCACTAATTCCTATTTACTGGGGATGTTTCTTGTCTGAAAATAAACATTTACCCCAGAATATTTATGCAATATTAAAAAAAGTGAAAAACTTTGGAAACACATTTTCATTTTACATTCAGTATTTGGCCAAATGTTTAATAATATTCAGCTTCACACACACACACACACACACACACACACACACACACACACACACACACACACACACACACACACACACACACTAAAAATAGAAGCAGCACTTCGCACGACATGATGAGTTCAGGATGAGGAGAAATAACTATAACCACCACCATCACCATCATCATCATCATCACCATCACCATCATCATCATCATCCTCATCACTGTTTTCGTCGTAGCAGCAAAGTTCAGGATCACTAAGAGGAAAAAGCCGTTAAAGTCTGGAGGAGCTAACATGATATTAGTTATTTCACAGCTCTGTTAACTCAGCCTGTTTACTGCTGCTGGTTAGTGATGACTCTGCAGAAAAACTTGTTGAGACACTTTAATATAAATGATCAAATATTAGAAAATCTGATTATTGCATCCTCATATTTATGTAATCACAGCATCAGCAGTTGAAGATAAACTGCATGTGTCTTAGCTAATAAATATTTTAACGTGGCAACTAACAATTATTTTAATTAAGGCTGCAACTAACGACCATTTGACAGTTGATTTATGTATTGATTAATTAAACAATTAATTCATTCATTGTTTGATTCATTAAATGCTGTAAAATGTCAACGACTGTTCTCCAAAAATAAAAAGTCCACACATTAAAATTGATGATCTGAAACTTTCACTTTCAGCAACTAAACAAAACATGATCTCCCCAATCAGAGTTTATCTGACAACTCAAAGTCAATAGTTGCATGGATTATTTTAAGTTAGTTTAAGGCAACCTGGGACAACCTGAGGAAACATGAAGCAACATGGGGCAACCTGCAATAAACTAGCGCAACCTAAGGCAACTTAGAGCAACTTAGAGCAACCTGAGGTAAATGGAACAACCTCTGGATACCAGACAACACAGCTGGATCCTGGATAAACACCATGATGTAGTTTTTGTAGCCCAGGACACACGTTGACCTGTGAATGACAAACTTGTTCATTCAACCAGGTGGACGTGGTTATTTACGTGGTATTAACAGCAGGTTGATTATCACACTACGTATAACACCACCTCTGGACAACACACTGATCAGTAACCTTGTCCTAATTGCTGCAGAAACAATCATTTATCTTTATTTTGTGGTGATGGATGATTTTAATCTCAGAGAAAATCATCTTCTCCATCATCAGATTCTAAACACACGTGTGTCACATAATCAGAGCAAATTAGACTGGATGTAAAATGTGGTCAAATAAACGTTACAGGCTGTCATCCATCTGTGAAGGAGATAAACCTGGCATCTATGGAGGAGCAAAACTGTCTAAAATAAAGAAATCACTCAATAAATTAAAAAGAAAATTAAATAATAAACAAAAATGCTTGTTTAGCAAATAAATTGTTATACAATATAGTAATAGTATAATAATAATAATAATAATAATAATAATAATAATAATAATAATAGTAGGTGAATTTGAAAATTAAAAAAATATGTATGCAAGAAGAATAAATAAAATGGATTATTGATTTGGCAAATGACTTTTTTTCTTTTTATTTATTAACTACCAAATTACTCATCCGTTTAAATACATTTCTGTAAAGTTCAATCACAAAGATTAGTCATTAGCAATAAAGATGCAAATCAATAATTATAATAATAACAGAAATAAATGTACATCAAAGAGTGAACATTAGAAATTAAATGAATAAAAAAAATCAAGAATATTTGCATTTCTTATTTTCATTTTAATGAAGTGCATATTTATTCTGGACTCAAGCTACACCAGGTTTGTAAATGTTTTTCCTGTCTGTGATGTGTTTATATATATATATATATATATATATATAATGTATATGGTTTGTTGTGCAGTCGGCTCCAGTCCTCCGTACTCGGTGCAGTCACAGCTCGACAACAGCTTATTATTGCGCTTATTTCACTGATTTTTTCTAATAAACAGCATCGGTACATTTTATTTATTTTCACTGCGGAAAACGAATAAAACGCAAAAAAAGCAGAAATTAAACTCATCCACGTTCACGATGCTAATTTCTGTTAAAACAGCGCAACGTTATTAACAATAATTATTTGTCGGTGTTAGTCGGTTTGTGGTTTGATGAAAAGTCGGATTCTGGTTTTATTTTATTTGTGTTTATTCTGCTGGAGAATGTCAGACAGGGTCACGCGTGTCCGATAATGGACGCAGGTCGCTCGCATTCACCTGTAACGGGAACGAGGCGCTCTTGTTGCCCACGTAGCCCCGGACGACGTGGCTCTGGATGGACAGCACTCGGCACTCCATGGCGGCTCCGGGGCGGAGGGACGCGGCTAACCCGGTGTTCAGCGGCGGAGCCCGGCCTGCATACCAGGACCCGCAGCGGGGGGAGGGAAGGAACAACCACAGCGACAGCGCCGGCGGTTCGCGGAGAAGCGTCGGCGGCTAGCTCGCTGCTAACCAGATGTGCGTCCCGCCATAGACGTTCACCGCGTAGATGCCGCGTGGGAATCGTGCGCGCGCGTCAACCGAGCGGCCATCTTGGGAGGGGCAAGTCGGCATTCGAGTCCACAAGAGAACGTTAAATACAGTTAGCAAAAAAGGGAAAGATTAAAATATAAATCATTTAGTGACAAAAACGACTTTTTGAACCAGTCGAGAGTTTTAAATGCTATATTACTTTCCCTCCTCAAAAAAGCGCTGTAGCCTCCATTTGGAGTTGTATCTCCACAGCGCAGGACCCATCCAAGATGGCGGCTGCGCTGACGCATCGCGTCAATGGGTAGCGGCGGCGTAGGTGACATCTATGCGTGTAGATCTAGGACTCACGACGACAAGGGAGAGAAAAAGGGGGCGCGTGCGCGCGTGCATGTGCGGTGGTTCGTAGCAGGTGACGTGCGGGGAGACAGCGCGCGCGCACCGACAGAACAGCGGGAAACCGCCGAGAAATGACCGTTGGAGCCGTTATGAGTGACGTCATTGACGTTTAGTCTACAAACGTTAATGAAGTAACGGGAGAAGCGGCAGGAAGGACGAAACACGCACGCGCGCACATACACGCACACACACAATATTCTGCACATGCATCAAAATAATTATATATATGTATAATTTTCGCAAAAAAAAAATCTTCACCTATAAATCAGAGTTAAATACTAAATTGTGTTCAGGCGTCTGTGTGAAGGCCTAACCCTGATGACGTCACAACGCGTCCAGAAAGCCTTTATCAACACAGCTGGACATGAATGAATGAATGAATGAATGAATGACAACTTCATATTTATTCTTTTCTATTCCCTTCAGTGTTGTTTTGTTGATAAAAAAAACAAAAACAAATCGTTCATAAATATTTTTTATTACATAAATTTATAACTGAAACAAAAAAACTGAAATGTGATGATTTCCTGCATGTAAATATATATATATATAATACATATTTTTTCATTCTTTTAGGGTTTCACCATTTGACATTTTGTGTCAAAAAACACACAAAACCATGATTTTTGTCAAAAAAAATAAATGGTACAAATGGACTTTTAAATGACAAGAAACCAACATGCTCATGAAGGCTTTTGTAAAATCGTGTTATAGGAAATCTGATGTAAATTTACTGCTCCACTGTCCATCACAGAGTCGTGACTGAGGGGGATTTACCTTGGAAAAGGCTGACTGACACACACACACGAAACAGATAAATGGAGCCTAACAGAGACGTTGGAGTGACGGCTCCACCTGCTGTTCACTGAGCTTTTTAAACGCTCCACCATGTGTTTTAATTGCAGGTCACACACACACACACACACACACACACACACACACACACACACACACAGTCTCTCTGGATAATAATAACCCACCACACTGGGTTCATTACAGCATCAAAGAGGCTTCGTTTCCCTCTAAAGGAGAAGAAAACAAGAAAGAAAACCTGGTTCACAGACTGTTCTTTAACAGGAAATTTATGACGTCCTTGAAGCAAATCTATGTAGCTAACAGTCAGAACTTTTGTCAGCCTACTGAACTGATGGTCTACAAAACAGCTAGACAGCCCGACTCAGAAGGACCATATGTCTGGATCTGCTACAAGCTTAGTGCAGAGCCCAAGGCCTGGATCTCCAAGGGATTCAGTGCAGAACCAGGGATCTGGATCTTCTGGAAGTTCAGTGCAGAGCCAGAGGTCAGAATCTCCAAGAGATTCAAGGCTGAGCCTGAGGCTCGAATCTCCTAAGGATTTAGTGCAGAGCCCAAGGCCTGGATCTCCAAAGGATTCAGTGCAGAACCAGGAATCTGGATCTCTTAGTAGCTCAGTGCAGAGCCAAAGGTCCGAATCTCCAAGAGATTCAGTGCAGAGCCCCAGGCCTGGATCTGCTAGGGGCTTAGTGGGGAGACCAAGGTTCAAATCTCCAAAGGATTCAGTGCAGAACCCGAGGGCTGGATCTGCTGCAAGCTTAGTGCAGAGCCCAAGGTTTGCATCTCCAAGTAACTCAAAGCAGAACCAGGGATCTGGATCTTCTGTATGTCTGAATCTGCAGGAAGCTTACTGCAGAATGACGAGGTAGCAAGACAATTTGAGATTGTCACAAAGAACAGGAGGGTGTGTAAGCATCTCATTGTGAAGGTGATGACCGGATGTTTGCTGACTTTAATGTTCATGAGTCCTATAAAAGCAAGCTAAAGGCCTTTATAGAGCATGTCACTGTGCAAGTAGAGCCTGCAGTTGAGCCATTAGATTGGGTAAAAACTAGGGATGCACCGATGTGAAAATTTCGGACGATATCGATATCCGATATACATATCTGCAGTCACTGCCGATATCGATATTTGCCGATATCGACATATGTAGAGAAAAAAAGTTTTCTGTTGACATCGGACCGATGCCGATAAGTTAAAAAACGTGACATATCGGCCGATATATATCGGTTGGCCGATATATCGTGCATCACTAGTAAAAACCCCAGAAACGTTTGACTTTCTCTACAAGGCCATTGTCAAGGACCTCCGTAAATACACAAACAGTGTTGACATGTTTGTAGCTTCAGTTATTTCAGATAGGCCGGGACTAGAGGAGTATGTAGTCTCTGTAGTAACAGATCGCCTCAAAACACGGCCAAAGAAAAGCTCTGCAATCTGTCGTTCCTTCTCATCTTTGGGCAAAGTTTTCACTAAGCCTTTTAAGATGAGGAAACACAAATAACCCTATCCGATGGCCACCTTGGAATTTGGTCTTTTGGGCGGTATGATTGTTGGCTTCCAGAGGCAGACCTGAGTACTGACAAAGGCCCCAGGTCTACCTCGGGAAGGTGATGATCTGATCTGACCAGCAGATTAAATTCCAAGAGAAGACATCAGTGACTTAACTCAACGTATGTTGAGTTGAGTCACTGATGGCCTCTCTGACTGTCCAACCAGCAGATTAAATTCCAAGAGAAGATAACAGAGAGCCGACTCAAACATTTGGTCGGTTCATACCCGTTGCCTCTATGCGTTGTCTTAAAGCATGAGGAACGAGACTGTTTAGGCCTTGGGTGGCTTAAGAGCCTTCCATTAAACTAAATTCCAGTTGTAGGTTATTTCTTCCCCTGGTATGATGACCTTGATTGCAAACAAACCGAGATGAGGCCCACGTTTTGCTGTTTGGGCTTACATGATCATCATTAACTAGCCTCCCTAGGGAATCATCCTCTTTGGCTGCATCAACACTGAAATGACAAAAATAAGGAAAGTATTGTGACAGAGGAACGCTATGATGAATAAATAAATAAATCAACACTACTGCTACTTCTAAAATTGAGTTAGTATGGCTATGCACATACCATAATTGTTTTCCATTGTAACGGAATTCAAACATGAAAACCTTCAGGGCATCATGGTGAAGTCTCAACCCGTTTGCATATGACATCTGCTTTATATTCAAGAAGGAAGTCTCCTTTTTGAAAGTGGCAGTGTGAGAAGGTGATGACCCCTCCCCTTCTCACCTGTTTATTAGGGGGGAACTGACTAGCGGATGGAGAGTTTCCCCCCCACGGGTTTGCGTGCGGGACGCGACGCGAGTGGAGCTGCCTGTTTGGTCCACCTGGTGCGAGGTGGACTTTCCCTGCTGGCATGAGCGTTTCGTGTCTTTTTTTTGTATCGCCGTCAATAAATGTTTTTTTTACGTGAGTTCCTTTGCCTCCTGTCTCCACTTCTTTTTCTGGTTGCCCTGATCCCTTTTGTGGGGCGACCACGTCGGTCGCTCACAGGCAGCAACTAAATACTCCTCGACCTGAAAGGAACAAAGTGGACAAATGAAAAATGTGTTTGGTAAATGAATGAAAACATAAAAAAAAAAGTCTGTGCCAAAGAATTTTCATGAATACCTTCTCAACTCACCTTCGAATTAATTAATATATTTTACATTGAACCCGTTCTTGTCCTTTCCCTGGGAAGAGAAATATGCTGCCTCTTCTTAAGGTTTGATTTTCACTCTTGATTTAACGTCCATGAAACAGACCTGGTTAATTATAGGATAATGATTACAATCTAAATCACCGACCAATATCAGAATAAACCCTCATTCTTCCCTGAATATGACATGTCGCTGTGTTTTTCTTACCTCCAGTTTCCAATCTCCACAAAGCAAAATGCTGCCGATCCCGGTGGTGTGGAGAAGTTTGTCACCCCTTCAAATAACGTCCACTTCCTTTTAGAACTGCTTCCTGTAGAAAGTATTTTCTGCAACACCACAACATCGTGTCCTTAAAGGGGTCAGACCTTTAACCATGGTTATGATTAGGCCTCATAATTACGCATTTATGTTTGACTCAATGCGTAATTATGAGGACAGTGTGACGCCAGCCAATCAAAAGCTGCAAATCTTACAACGTGTGAATTATTCATGAGGGTGTAATACCACTACCCGGCTGCAGGGGCGCAGCCTCGATACACAAAAATACACAAAAACAGCTAAATATTTATTATAAGCACTTTGGATTAAACTTTGGAATTATGTATTTAGGACCTAAATAAACACTTCTACACTGTTTGAATTATGAGTGTGGCATGTATTTATATGAAATGTCACACACACACACACACACACACACACACACACACACACACTCTGCTCAGAGTGCTGCTTTAACAAAACAAATCGTTTCACAGCAGCAGATAAAACACTCGAGTCCTCCTAATGTCCCCTTAATGCAGGAGATGCAGAGTTGAAACGAGGAGGAGCAGCAGTCAGTGGATCCTCCAGAGTCCTGATCCGTCCTGGACTCTGAGTCCTGATCCGTCCTGGACTCTGAGTCCTGATCCGTCCTGGACTCTGAGTCCTGATCCTGATCCGTCCTGGACTCTGAGTCCTGATCCGTCCTGGACTCTGAGTCCTGATCCTGATCCGTCCTGGACTCTGAGTCCTGATCCGTCCTGGACTCTGAGTCCTGATCCATGTTTGTGTTCCTGCTGCTGTTCAGAGGTAAAAATATCATGGTTAATCTCCAGAGAAAATCGGATTAGTGTCTGTGTCTGAGTAAAAGAAAACGCCACAAATCAGGTTCATCAATCAGGTTCATCACGTTACCATGGAGACCAGAGCCGTGTGGCTGTGATGTCACACATGACGACATTGCTTTTACAGGACTATACTGAACTATAGTTTAAAGAACACCGTTTATATTTGCATTGACATGTGAGATAAAATATAAATAGTTTATTCACTGTTTTAAACATATGAGCTGTAATGGAAAAAAAACAAATCGTGGAGAAAAAGTATCATAACCTTGGAGAAACAACATTTTGTTGTAACAAGGAAAGATTTAATGATTAATACTCTCAGAATGATTCAGTTCTTTTATATTAATTCATTTAAAAATGCGTCTGTGTTTATGCTGAACTGAGATAAAACAGAGAAATGTCTCTTGGTCATCAATGACAACAACGACGAATGTAAAAGCAGTGAGATAAAATATAAATATTTTATATAATAAAAAGTAAAATATATGTTCATGTTTGTGCTCATATTAAGTTGAATATTTGATGAATAAAAGGCACAGACGTGGATTCTTGGTCCAACTGAATTTATTGTGAACATTAAAGACAACGTGTTCTACAGTGATAATTAACAGCTCCTCATATATTAACTCTCAGATAGTTTATACACAACCTGGAAATAACAGTAAGAACAGTTAGTTCAGTACAGTGTGGAGCAGGGAGGGAGCTGGGCAGGGATGTTGGACGACTGCTTCATCATTCACCACCATCATCATCAACACACACTCGTTCACACACCTTCAAGCGGCTGCATCACTGACTTCTGATTGGACAGTGGCTGGTCTCAAAGGTAACTATTGGTTGTCTCGGTGGCGATTCAGTAACCGTGGCGATAAATTAAAACAATAGTTAAGAACGATAAAAAAAAAACTGGCCAAGTAGCTAGCCAACATATCTACAAACCTGCTGAGCGAGCTAGCGGCTACGCTAACTGCACATGTGTTGTTGCACTAACACGGCGGCCATTTTGAACGCTCAGGTTGTCAAATGAGGAATTAAATTCAAAGTAGTTCTGAGAAAAACACGATTTACCATGAAATTTTACTTGATGCCTCATCAACAGTTTATCGGAATTTTTATGTCAAATAGACAAAAACAAACAAAAAAAGTGGCAAAAGTAGCTTAATTTTAGGCTTTAGACACACTTGAGAACTAGAAAAAAACAGATTGGAACGTGAATCTGTCACGATAAATAAATAAAAAAACAACAGAATAACTCTTATCTAAAGTTGACCAGCAAAATATAATTTGCTGTTGAGATTTTGCTTCAATAACATATTTATAATCACACGTTCAGGTCGTTATTTTACTTGACTTTATTCATGATTATTTCTCCTAAACCTTTTTTTTACTTTAGCAGCACTTTGCAAACACTAAACTTCTGAAAGTTTTTACTGAGGGGGTTGGTCCATTAATCATTATTATACATTTTATTCATAAAAACACAACACGTGACAGTATTTTCTGGTTATTGGACTGATAAAAAGAGACAAAAAATGACTAAATGAAACTCATTTATGTTAATTAAACAGAATTATTCAGATAACTTGTGACAGGACAGGAAGTTATCCATTATTTCAGATGTTGAAGCTGTTCACCTTGATTTTTATTGCAGTTTTCCAGGTAAACGTCACTGATTATTCAAAATGGCCGCGGTGCATCAGATTCAAACAATGTTCACACAACGTTAAAACAACATTAAAATGACTCCTTCGCTGATGTAGTTTAGTATGAAGCCTCTAAAGGGACAGAGAGGAAATATTAAATATATATATATATATATATATATATATATATAGACTTTTATAAGTTATAACGTAGACTCTTTAGGACTATTATTTGTTCCCTGGAGTCGACACATGAAGTTGTCTCTTTATCTCAGTTTCAAACGTTTTCAGATCAGTGTTAATTATGATGAAAGTCAAAAACCTTTTAAAATACATTTTAAAATCATTCATCAGGTCTATAAATGTACATTTTGTGGTCATGTTGGTTTCTGGTCATTTAAAATTCGGAATGTTTGATTTTTGTGGCAAAAATGTCATTTGTTGTAACCTAAGAAGATAAATGTTAACTATTTAATCCACCAAGAATATAAAACTAGTTGATAGCATATGGTTTTATTCATTTTTAGAGGTGACATTTTTACCTGCTGTCAACTCCCTGCTGTGATTCTTAGTTTTTCCTCTTTGTCCCTTCAGAGGCTCATTACTTCAGACTGAAGTGTGTAAATGTCTGAAAAAACAAATCAAACATGTTTCTGTGGTTCCTGGCGTGTTCCTGGCTGTGCGTGTAAAAAACATTAAAATAAAACAAACATTCTTCTGTTACAGTACCTCATGTTTAAATAAGCTGCTGTTCCCTGGACGTCACTAACACCACCACCATCATCATCACCATCATCATCATCATCATCATCATCACCACCATCATCATCACCACCATCATCATCATCATCATCATCATCATCATCATCATCATCATCATGGTCACTCGTCACATATGTCAGCTGATTAGCATCGTTAGCATTGTTAGCAACTCCTATTAAACCTGGACATGGGTTTAATGAAAAGTTCGTTAAACACCTGGAACCTGAAAACCACTCGAGACTCGTTAAGAAAATTTACACTGAACCGTACCTTTAATTATCCAGTCCACACACACACACACACACACACACACACACACACACACACACACACACTAACATGGAGGGCTGGGATTGTCTCTGGTGAAGCTGAGGAGGGAAAACAGCAAAGACCTGGATCTGGACTGGAATATTGATCTGGATCAGGCCTGAAGGAGGTCTGGATCAACCAGGACCAGGACCAGGACCAGGACCAGGAGCTGAAGTGGACCACAGACTTGGATCCACTTCACCAAACTTCTGATTCTTGCAGGAAAAGCAGCACTCAACATTAACTTTAAGACTCAGAAAACTGACATTAAGATTTAAATTAAGACTTAATTAATCAGGAATATACCTCCATTAATCAGGAATATACCTCCATTAATCAGGAATATACCCCCATTAATCAGGAATATACCTCCATTAATCAGGAATATACCTCCATTAATCAGGAATATACCTCCATTAATCAGGAATATACCTCCATTAATCAGGAATATACCCCCATTAATCAGGAATATACCTCCATTAATCAGGAATATACCTCCATTAATCAGGAATATACCTCCATTAATCAGGAATATACCTCCATTAATCAGGAATATACCTCCATTAATCAGGAATATGCCTCCATTAATCAGGAATATACCTCCATTAATCAGGAATATACCTCCATTAATCAGGAATATACCTCCATTAATCAGGAATATACCTCCATTAATCAGGAATATACCTCCATTAATCAGGAATATACCCCCAATAATCAGGAATATACCTCCATTAATCAGGAATATACCCCCATTAATCAGGAATATACCTCCATTAATCAGGAATATACCTCCATTAATCAGGAATATACCTCCATTAATCAGGAATATACCTCCATTAATCAGGAATATACCTCCATTAATCAGGAATATACCCCCATTAATCAGGAATATACCTCCATTAATCAGGAATATACCTCCATTAATCAGGAATATACCTCCATTAATCAGGAATATACCCCCATTAATCAGGAATATACCTCCATTAATCAGGAATATACCCCCATTAATCAGGAATATGCCTCCATTAATCAGGAATATGCCTCCATTAATCAGGAATATACCTCCATTAATCAGGAATATGCCTCCATTAATATAACCCTAACCTTCCACTAAAAGGTCTGATTTTATTCATTGGTCTCAGATCTGTGTTAAAGTCAATTTTTCAATATTTTGGTCCTGTGAGATAATGAACGTTTTCCTCAAGTTTCCACTGGAACTAATATAGTGCAAAATAACACATTTCTGCAAAAATAATAAAAAACACATTGCTCAAGATGCTGCAGACTGGTTAATCTGCTTCAGGAAGGGGATTTTTCTTATTATTGGCCCCCGCTGATTGTAAATGGTGATCATCTAAATATTTTAAATGAACAACTAATAATTCAAATTGAATATTTTCTCCACATATTAGTAGAAGTGAGGGTTGAGGTTTTGTTTTAAATGTGAGCAAACTGATACGAATTCTAACAATTATTAAAAATCTATTTTATTTCCTTCTGATGGTTTGAAACTGATAAATCAACTGGAGTGTTGTTCTGTTCACAGTGTAAACTGATCCCTCGGCCTTTTGAGAATCCAGACGTCCAGTCCAGATCCAAACCCTCCAGTCCGGTCCAGTCTGTTCTGGTCCTGTCCGATCTGGTCTGGTCTGTTCCTGTCCGGTCCAGTCCGGTCCAGTCCAGGGTTCAGGGCTCCTCAAACAGCTGGAGGTCCAGCCTGACCACGATCTCTCCTGTTGGAACCTCGTGGAGCAGCAGCCGCTTCGTGATTGGTCCTTTAGAGCCCTGGTCCTTCTTTATCTCAGCCAATCGGATCTCTGTCCTGCCCAGGAAGTCTGAGGGAAGGACATAGAAAAAATAAAATACAAAATAAGGACATTTATCTTCGTGTGGAGTGAAGGGGTGAAGGAGTGAAGGGGTGAAGGGGTGAAGGAGTGAAAGGGTGAAGGGGTGAAAGGGTGAAGGAGTGAAGGGGTGAAGGGGTGAAGGGGTGAAGGAGTGATGGGGTGAAGGAGTGAAGGGGTGAAGGAGTGAAGGGGTGAAGGAGTGAAGGAGTGAAGGGGTGGAAGGAGTGAAGGGGTGAAGGGGTGAAGGAGTGAAGGAGTGAAGGGGTGAAGGGGTGAAGGAGTGAAGGGGTGAAGGGGTGATGGGGTGAAGGAGTGAAGGGGTGAAGGGGTGAAGGAGTGAAGGGGTGAAGGGGTGAAGGGGTGAAAGGGTGAAGGAGTGAAGGGGTGAAGGAGTGAAGGGGTGAAGGGGTGATGGGGTGAAGGGGTGAAGGAGTGAAAGGGTGAAGGGGTGAAGGGGTGAAGGAGTGAAGGGGTGAAGGGTGAAGGGGTGAAGGGGTGAAGGAGTGAAGGGGTGAAGGAGTGAAGGGGTGAAGGAGTGAAGGAGTGAAGGGGTGAAGGGGTGAAGGAGTGAAAGGGTGAAGGGGTGAAATGGTGAAGGGGTGAAGGGGTGAAGGAGTGAAGGGGTGAAGGGGTGAAGGAGTGAAGGGGTGAAGGGGTGAAGGAGTGAAGGGGTGAAGGGGTGAAGGGGTGAAGGAGTGAAGGGGTGAAGGGGTGAAAGGGTGAAGGAGTGAAGGGGTGAAGGAGTGAAGGAGTGAAGGAGTGAAGGGGTGAAGGGGTGAAGGGGTGACTGACCGTCAGGGGAAAACTGGTCTCGCTCAAACACAGTCACACACAGGACGTCCTGCTCCAGGTCTTTAATAAAAAACTGACAGTTGGAGTTCCACTTGGGATTCAACGTGTCCTGGAGACAAAAACACACCTTTATCATTAGTATTAGTATTAGTATCAATACTAGTATTAGTAATAGTATTAGTATTAGTATAAATCACTTTATTCACATCAGATATTAAAACATCACATCAACTAATTGGTGCATCATCATAAATTAAATTAAATCCCCTGGAACTTAAAATAAAATAGAAATGCAGAAATATGTTGTTCTTAGAGGTTTCTGAGCCACTGATAAATAGATATAATATATAATAAATACATATACAGACGTCACCTGCAGAGTTTTAGTGATATGGCACTGGGAACCCATGGTCACCTCACAGTAGGGATTACTCTTCCCTGGAAACACACATCACATCATGGACCAACGTTTAAAGTTTAAGCCTTTAAAGGAGAAACAGGCTGATGATCGTTTATTCAGCTAAATCAATTTAATGCTTCAGAACACGTTCTTTCAGAAAACGTGTCACATGACAGGTGAATATACAAATAATACTACAAATAAATGCAAAAAAGAATATTGTAGAATAATGTTTTTTTCACCATGGGAGCGACAGGGTTTGAGTTCGATTCCCTCCACGATGTTGACCATCAGGCGACCGATGCCCGTCGCCCTCTGAGAACGCACTGGGGAGATAACAATATGGTTAGAACTCACAATGTTATTATTAATGTAGAGTTAGAGCTCACAACGTTGTTAATGTAGAGTTAGAGCTCACAACGTTGTTAATGTAGAGTTAGAGCACACAACGTTGTTAATGTAGAGTTAGAGCTCACAACGTTGTTAATGTAGAGTTAGAGCACACAACGTTGTTAATGTAGAATTAGAGCACACAACGTTGTTAATGTAGAGTTAGAGCTCACAACGTTGTTAATGTAGAGTTAGAACTCACAACGTTGTTAATGTAGAGTTAGAGCTCACAACGTTATTAATGTAGAGTTAGAGCTCACAGCGTTATTAATGTAGAGTTAGAGCTCACAACATTATTAATGTAGAGTTAGAGCTCACAACGTTGTTAATGTAGAGTTAGAGCTCACAATGTTATTATTAATGTAGAGTTAGAGCTCACAACGTTGTTAATGTAGAGTTAGAGCTCACAACGTTATTAATGTAGAGTTAGAGCTCACAACGTTATTAATGTAGAGTTAGAGCTCACAATGTTATTAATGTAGAGTTAGAGCTCACAACGTTATTAATGTAGAGTTAGAGCTCACAAAGTTATTAATGTAGAGTTAGAGGTCACAATGTTATTAATGAAGAGTTAGAGCTCACAACGTTGTTAATGTAGAGTTAGAGCTCACAATGTTATTATTAATGTAGAGTTAGAGCTCACAACGTTGTTAATGTAGAGGTAGAGCTCACAACGTTGTTAATGTAGAGTCAGAGCTCACAACGTTATTAATGTAGAGTTAGAGCTCACAACGTTATTAATGTAGAGTTAGAGCACACAACGTTGTTAATGTAGAGTTAGAGCTCACAACGTTGTTAATGTAGAGTTAGAGCACACAACGTTGTTAATGTAGAGTTAGAGCTCACAACGTTGTTAATGTAGAATGAGAGCACACAACGTTGTTAATGTAGAGTTAGAGCTAACAACGTTGTTAATGTAGAGTTAGAACTCACAACGTTGTTAATGTAGAGTTAGAGCTCACAACGTTGTTAATGTAGAGTTAGAGCTCACAACGTTATTAATGTAGAGTTAGAGCTCACAGCGTTGTTAATGTAGAGTTAGAGCTCACAACGTTATTAATGTAGAGTTAGAGCTCACAACGTTGTTAATGTAGAGTTAGAGCTCACAATGTTATTATTAATGTAGAGTTAGAGCTCACAACGTTATTAATGTAGAGTTAGAGCTCACAACGTTATTAATGTAGAGTTAGAGCTCACAACGTTGTTAATGTAGAGTTAGAGCTCACAATGTTATTATTAATGTAGAGTTAGAGCTCACAACGTTATTAATGTAGAGTTAGAGCTCACAATGTTATTATTAATGTAGAGTTAGAGCTCACAACGTTGTTAATGTAGAGTTAGAGCTCACAATGTTATTAATGTAGAGTTAGAGCTCACAACGTTATTAATGTAGAGTTAGAGCTCACAAAGTTATTAATGTAGAGTTAGAGGTCACAATGTTATTAATGAAGAGTTAGAGCTCACAACGTTGTTAATGTAGAGTTAGAGCTCACAATGTTATTATTAATGTAGAGTTAGAGCTCACAACGTTGTTAATGTAGAGGTAGAGCTCACAACGTTGTTAATGTAGAGTCAGAGCTCACAACGTTATTAATGTAGAGTTAGAGCTCACAACGTTATTAATGTAGAGTTAGAGCACACAACGTTGTTAATGTAGAGTTAGAGCTCACAACGTTGTTAATGAAGAGTTAGAGCACACAACGTTGTTAATGTAGAGTTAGAGCTCACAACGTTGTTAATGTAGAATGAGAGCACACAACGTTGTTAATGTAGAGTTAGAGCTAACAACGTTGTTAATGTAGAGTTAGAACTCACAACGTTGTTAATGTAGAGTTAGAGCTCACAACGTTGTTAATGTAGAGTTAGAGCTCAAGACGTTATTAATGTAGAGTTAGAGCTCACAGCGTTATTAATGTAGAGTTAGAGCTCACAACGTTATTAATGTAGAGTTAGAGCTCACAACGTTGTTAATGTAGAGTTAGAGCTCACAATGTTATTATTAATGTAGAGTTAGAGCTCACAACGTTGTTAATGTAGAGTTAGAGCTCACAACGTTATTAATGTAGAGTTAGAGCTCACAACATTATTAATGTAGAGTTAGAGCTCACAATGTTATTAATGTAGAGTTAGAGCTCACAACGTTATGAATGTAGAGTTAGAGCTCACAAAGTTATTAATGTAGAGTTAGAGGTCACAATGTTATTAATGAAGAGTTAGAGCTCACAACGTTGTTAATGTAGAGTTAGAGCTCACAATGTTATTATTAATGTAGAGTTAGAGCTCACAACGTTGTTAATGTAGAGGTAGAGCTCACAACGTTGTTAATGTAGAGTCAGAGCTCACAACGTTATTAATGTAGAGTTAGAGCTCACAACGTTATTAATGTAGAGTTAGAGCTCACAATGTTATTAATGTAGAGTTAGAGCTCACAATGTTATTATTAATGTAGAGTTAGAGCTCACAACGTTGTTAATGTAGAGGTAGAGCTCACAACGTTGTTAATGTAGAGTCAGAGCTCACAACGTTATTAATGTAGAGTTAGAGCTCACAAAGTTATTAATGTAGAGTTAGAGGTCACAATGTTATTAATGAAGAGTTAGAGCTCACAACGTTGTTAATGTAGAGTTAGAGCTCACAATGTTATTATTAATGTAGAGTTAGAGCTCACAGTGTTATTATAAATATCTTCAGTAGGTGAAGGAAATAAAAACCTAGATAAGCTTTCTCTCGCTTCTTCTTCTCTGTCTCAATGAAGAGTTCTGAAGCTGCTTTGATCTTCTGGACCCACGCTGTCCTACACACACACACACACACACACATGAAAAAACATGATTTTGTAATGTGCATCATAAACATTTTAAACATATCAAAATGCACTAAAACCCCCTCTTAAAGACACAGCGTGTACATGTATATCTTAAAGCTGTGTGTTCCTACCTCTCGTTGATGCTCTCCGCTCTGAGTGTGTAAACCCGGTCGATGTGGGAGATGTGGAACAGCGGTTCATCTCCTGACGGATCCGTCGGCAGCTTCACTAACACTTCGTTCAGGAAGATGGGCTGAAAACACCAGAAAATAACTGGTTTATCAACTCATCTGTATGAACAGAGTACATTAAGCCGTTTCAGAGAGACACATTTATATAGACGATATTCCTGCCACTGGTAAATCATAAAACCTGTCAATTCTAATGAAAATAGTAATAACTTATGTCAATATTTGGACTCAGTATATCAATCAATTATTTATAATCTCCATTGTCTGGTATCTGTAATTCAAAATCGTGTGTGTGTGTGTGTGTGTGTGTGTGTGTTCTCACCGTCTTGTACATGCGATACTGCAGGTGTGTTTTGGAGGAGAAAACTTTGTCTGAGCCGGACGATCCCAGAGGTTTGGTGACCTGGGGGGACGAGATGATTACTGTTTAACACTACTGTTTAACGCCACTGTTTAACGCCACTGTTTAACGCCACTGTTTAACGCCACTGTTTAACGCCACAGTTTAACGCCACTGTTTAACGCCACTGTTTAACGCCACTGTTTAACGCCACTGTTTAACACCACTGTTTAACACCACTGTTTAACGCCACCGTTTAACGCCACAGTTTGTCACCACAGTGTAACGCAACTGTTTAACACTACATTTTGTCACCACCGTTTAACGCCACCGTTTCACGCCACCGTTGAACGCCACCCTTGAACGCCACAGTGCAACGCCACTGATTAACACTACAGTTTGTCACCACAGTTTAACGCCACTGTTTAACGCCACTGTTTAACGCCACTGTTTAACGCCACAGTTTAACGCCACAGTTTAACGCCACTGTTTAACGCCACTGTTTAACGCCGCTGTTTAACGCCGCTGTTTAACGCCGCTGTTTAACGCCGCTGTTTAACACCGCTGTTTAACACCACAGTTTAACACCACAGTTTAACACCACAGTTTAACACCACAGTTTAACACCGCTGTTTACACCACTGTTTAACACCACTGTTTAACGCCGCTGTTTAACGCCACAGTTTAACGCCACTGTTTAACGCCGCTGTTTAACACCACTGTTTAACGCCACTGTTTAAGGCCACTGTTTAAGGCCACTGTTTAACGCCGCTGTTTAACGCCGCTGTTTAACGCCACTGTTTAACGCCACTGTTTAACGCCACTGTTTAACGCCACAGTTTAACGCCACAGTTTAACGCCACTGTTTAACGCCACTGTTTAACGCCACTGTTTAACACCACTGTTTAACACCACTGTTTAACGCCACCGTTTAACGCCACAGTTTGTCACCACAGTTTAACACCACAGTTTGTCACCACAATGTAACGCCACTGTTTAACGCCACTTTTTAACGCCACTGTTTAACGCCACTGTTTAACGCCACTGTTTAACGCCACTGTTTAACACCACTGTTTAACGCCACTGTTTAACACCACTGTTTAACACCACTGTTTAACGCCACCGTTTAACGCCACAGTTTGTCACCACAGTTTAACACCACAGTTTGTCACCACAGTGTAACGCAACTGTTTAACACTACATTTTGTCACCACCGTTTAACGCCACCCTTGAACGCCACAGTGTAACGCCAATGTTTAACACTACAGTTTGTCACCACAGTTTAACGCCACTGTTTAACGCCACTGTTTAACGCCACAGTTTAACGCCACTGTTTAACGCCACTGTTTAACGCCACTGTTTAACACTACTGTTTAACGCCACAGTTTAACGCCACAGTTTAACGCCACTGTTTAACGCCACTGTTTAACGCCACTGTTTAACGCCACTGTTTAACACCACTGTTTAACACTACTGTTTAACGCCACAGTTTAACGCCACTGTTTAACGCCACTGTTTAACGCCACTGTTTAACACCACTGTTTAACGCCACAGTTTAACGCCACAGTTTAACGCCACTGTTTAACGCCACTGTTTAACGCCACTGTTTAACGCCACTGTTTAACGCCACTGTTTAACACCACTGTTTAACACTACTGTTTAACGCCGCTGTTTAACGCCACTGTTTAACGCCACTGTTTAACGCCACTGTTTAACGCCACTGTTTAACACCACTGTTTGACACTACTGTTTAACGCCACTGTTTAACGCCACTGTTTAACGCCACAGTTTAACACCACTGTTTAACACTACTGTTTAACGCCACAGTTTAACGCCACAGTTTAACGCCACTGTTTAACGCCACTGTTTAACGCCACTGTTTAACGCCACTGCTTAACGCCACTGTTTAACACCACTGTTTAACACTACTGTTTAACGCCACTGTTTAACGCCGCTGTTTAACGCCACTGTTTAACGCCACTGTTTAACGCCACTGTTTAACACCACTGTTTAACACTACTGTTTAACGCCACTGTTTAACGCCACTGTTTAACACCACTGTTTAACGCCACTGTTTAACACCACTGTTTAACGCCACTGTTTAACGCCACTGTTTAACGCCACTGTTTAACGCCGCTGTTTAACGCCGCTGTTTAACACCGCTGTTTAACACCACAGTTTAACACCACAGTTTAACACCACAGTTTAACACCACAGTTTAACACCGCTGTTTACACCACTGTTTAACGCCACTGTTTAACGCCACTGTTTAACGCCACTGTTTAACACTACTGTTTAACGCCACTGTTTAACGCCGCTGTTTAACACCACTGTTTAACACTACTGTTTAACGCCACTGTTTAACGCCGCTGTTTAACGCCACTGTTTAACACCACTGTTTAACACTACTGTTTAACGCCACTGTTTAACGCCACTGTTTAACACCACTGTTTAACACTACTGTTTAACGCCACTGTTTAACGCCACTGTTTAACACCACTGTTTAACACTACTGTTTAACGCCACTGTTTAACGCTGCTGTTTAACACCACTGTTTAACGCCACTGTTTAACGCCGCTGTTCCCAGCTCACCTGCGTCAGCAGCAGGAAGTCGTTGAACAGGAAGCCGTACAGCTCCTTGCTGCTCTTGGCCTTGAACAACTTTCCGCTGTGCAGAAACTTCCTGGGTCCCAGACAGTTGGTGACGGAGTTAAACACCAGTTGCTGCAGAGACAAAACAACAACAACGTGATTTATGAGGATAACAAAGCAAACAATGTTAGAAGCTGTGATCGTTTGTTCTTTAATTCAACATCAGTGAATTTCTGATCATTAAAGAGTAAAGTAACGGTGTAACCATAAAAACTAAATAAGAGATAATATCAGTAATAGTAGTAACAGTTCTATTAGTAGTAATAGCACCAGTAGTAATAATAGTTCTAGTAGTAGTTCTTTGACAGGAAACTGATTTATTTCCTATAGTTTTATGCCTAAAGTAGTTTTGAAACCAGAACTTTTACACTGTTACATCAGTAAAAAGCTTGATTTGATTCTACAGTGTTTTAAAGTATTTTAACCCTATATATACACATATACATATATATATATTTATATTTATATTTATATTCATAGTGACCTCTGACAGCCCCTCACACTGAACGTGAGCCTGAATCCACTCCAGACGATCTGAGTTTTCTTTTTCTCTGACGCCTTCGTTCACCTGAAACACAAAGAAAACGTCTCAGTATTTAACGTCACATCCATTCACAGCATCAATCCTCCTCTTTGTTCATATTAGCTTCAATTTTAAATACATTTGCACAGCAGGAAAATTGTGGATGTTTTCCCGTTAACTTCGATTATAAGAGCATTAATGTGAAGGAGAGAAGAGATCACAGCAGCAGAAAAACAGGATCACTATCATTCTGTGAATCCATCCTTCAACTTACTGGTTTTCATGGTATTACATGACTCAACCTGATATAAAACGATAGTGTTGGAGCTCAGAGATCAACAACCTGCTGAATGTTCAGAGGAATCTGAAAACCACTGCACACAAATACAGTTAAATATGTAAAGATGCTTAAAAATGTATCTACGAGGAAAGATAAGACGATCAAAGGGAGACGCGTGAGTGTGTGCGTGTGTGTGTGTGTGTGTGTGTGTGTGTGTGTGTGTTCTCACCTGTGAACACAGCTCCTCAGCCTTCTCCAGAGCAGCCTTCAGGTGGCTGTGATCTGGATGAGATTCTGGAGTATTTTCTAAAATCTAGGATCAGCAACAACAGAGAGAAACAACATTAAAATACACTGATCTGCACATTAAAGCTGCAATGTTACAGCATTTTAACAGCTAGCGGGTTGGTGCTTCATGTTTTCTGGAGCGTCCGTACGTTCTTGATGATCAGGGGGTAGCGGGTGACGCGCTGCATGGGTTTGAGCAGGAAGCTGGACAGAGGCATGCCCTTACAGCGGGGGTCCATGGCTAACCTCTGCAACACAAACACTCAATCAGCCTCTGGCAGGACTCAGCTGTTCTTTTCGATGGCCACAGAATGTGATTTTCTGTCCGTTTGTCACCTTGAGGAAGTCTTTGACCTCTGGGTTGTCGTCGGTTTTCTGCTGAATCAGCGTGGCTCCGTTCAGCTGACACGAGCAGAACCTGGTGAGAGGAGGTCCAATGTTAGGCCATCTAAAGAACATGTGTGTGTTCTATGAAGCTGAGACTGACCTGATGTAGGGCTGCATGTGAGGCAGCTGATTGGTCAGGATGTCGCCAATCATCTTCACCGGCATCCGGTCACCTGACATCTTCTTCCTGACTCTCAGAGCCCTGTGAGAACAACACACCAGGGTTTACGCTGGCTCCAAACCTCATCCACTTTATTTGAATTTTAGAAATAACACTCTTCAGTTTAGTGGAACGTGTTTTTCTGCTGCAAGGATCAGTCAGAGCAGATGAAATATGCAACACAGATAAAGACACTGACAGTGGAAGTGTGTGTGTGTGTGTGTGTGTTTGCTGCAGGCTTCTTTACTTGAGCAGCTTGATGTTACACATGATGAGCTCCTTCCAGTTCACAAAGATCATGGCCACCTCCTTCTCTGTCAGCAGCTCACACTCCAGCAGCGGTTTATGGAAGATCTGCACACACACACACACACACACACACACACACACACACACACACACACACACACACACACACACACACACACACACACACAGTAAATTAATGCGTTCGTTAGTCTTGGCCTGGCTTGGTGTTGATTAGACAAAGTTTGTGACCTTTAATGAACATTTAACAGCAGAAAAGTTGCTCCAGCATTGATCAGTTTAAGGTCAACAGGAAACGTGGTGACATTGATCAGGGGATTGATCAGACTCAATCAGTGGGGTGAATTTCACAACACTTTACCAGAAGGTTCTATGGGCCTCCACAGACTTCCATCGTAGGAGCTGATGCTGTATTTAACCCTGTACTGTATGATGGATCTACTGTGGCTCCATATCCATAAAGCAGTGATAAATATAAATGTTTTACTGTTGGGTTCCGAAAAAAGTAATTATCACATGACCAGGAAATAATGTGTTTTCTTGCGGCGTGTGTGTGTGTGAGTGACCTCGGTGACCAGCTGCAGGTGTGTGTGTGTGTGTGTGTGTGAGTGACCTTAGTGACCAGCTGCAGGTGTGTGTGTGTGTGTGTGTGTGTGTGTGAGTGACCTCGGTGACCAGCTGCAGGTGTGTGTGTGTGTGTGTGTGTGTGTGAGTGACCTCGGTGACCAGCTGCAGGTGTGTGTGTGTGTGTGTGAGTGACCTCGGTGACCAGCTGCAGGTGTGTGTGTGTGTGTGTGTGTGTGTGAGTGACCTCGGTGACCAGCTGCAGGTCATTAACGTAGTTCTCCTCGGTGACGATCAGCTCGTGGATGTATCCCTGCCTCTTTCTCTCCGTGGGACTCAGCATGTCCAGCAGGTGGAGGTCAGCACACCCTGAAACACACACACACACACACACACACACACACACACACACACACACACACACACACACACACACACACACACACACACACACACACACACACACACACAGAAGCGTAGACTTTCAATCAAACATCTGAGACACAGGAGGAATTCTACCAAAAAAAAAAAGAATAAAAATGGTAGCTGTGACACCGAAACTAATACAACAGAATACATACCTGAGGTCTGTATCTGGAGCTCGTCATGTTTGTATTGAACATAAAACTGTGTCTGTGAGTATTTATGAATGAGGAGTAGTAACTTCTTAATGTGTTTTATGTCAGAATGAGATTTAGCTCTGAACATTGTGTTATTTATGACTTAAATACATTCATTTATAACAGCGGCCCTCTCATATTCACTGCTTTAAATCTGTTACCTGCTAGAAAGGAATGGAGGAAATGACTGATAATGATTGAGAAAGGAAAGAAGAAGGAAACAAGGAAGGATGAACAGTCATTTTGGTTTTGGAGGAAACAGAAACTTGAAGTTTGATCATCAGATTAAAGGATAGGAGCTGCAGCTGTGTGTTTCAGCCACTAGGGGCAGTAAACTATAAAACACACTTTATAATTGAGTATTCAAACTAAATAAAATGTACATGTCATAAAATATACAGTTTGCAGCTGATTTCTGTAAATTAAAGAATGTGTTTATCAGAAGTGTTGACTTCCTGTCTGGTGTGTGTGTGTGTGTGTGAGTAACGAGGCCAGTCGTGTGCAGTCTGTCTCAGAGCGTTTAATCATCAGGACCAGTCATATATTCACCACTTCATCAAATCTCCACCAATAAAACCTCAGGACATTTTCACTATGGACATTCTGTACATGTCATTCATTCAAGTTTCCTGTTTCACTCTGTGTTCGTCTCACTGCTCACGGCCATAAAATTGCTCATTCATGCTTCGTATTCACACTCGTTCACTCATTCATTCATTCACTCATTCATGCTTCACTGACACCAAGTGCAGTCTGGTTACATTTGGCTTGGCTGTTAATCCGTTCATCAGAGTTGCTATTTATATCCATAAGAAGCATCAACCATAACCAGTCATAGTATAAGTAGAGATCATACAGAGCTTTGTTAAACCACCAGACTACACCAGAGCCGCGTTCCAGAGATGATGAGGTTGTTTTGTTAAAATATAGGTTTTAAACTGTAAATTAATGCTGTAACTGTTATGTGCTCCAACGTTATTTAAACATATACTAATGGGGATTAAAATAATGGCTGCAGACTGAAGATGTAGCACTGTGTGTGTGTGTGTGTGTGTGTGTGTGTGTGTGTGTGTGTGTGTGTGTGTGTGTGTGTGTGTGCAGCGCGGCTCTGGTCCAGTTGGGTAATTTTTCAAAACTAAAATCCTCCTCTGAGCGTGAGGAGTCTCGACCATCAGTTACACAACCTAACGAACATCTTCTGACTCCTGATTCTGATTAGTCCATTAATCAATTACCTCGGCAACTGTTGAATAATTAATTAAACTATTTTGATAATCGATAAATCATTCGGAGTCTTTTTTCTTTTCTTTTTTTGGCTCCATCTTCTCTGTGAACATTTTTTTAGTGTTCACACCAACCGATGGTCTGGACTCGTCCATTCAGAGCGCGTCGCCTCAAAAATACTGACACTGAGGAGCCAATGGGATCCAAGCAGGTTAATAATAATATAGTTATAACAATAATAATAATAAGTCTATTGCTTGTTGTATAAAAAGGTTTTGTAGTTCAATCATCATTTTGTCTGTTTTAGGGTAAACATTAAAATCACAATACTGTCATGTGGAGAAAAAAACACAAAAAACAACACAAAGGTGATATGGCAACCACTGTAATACTGGTCTGTTGCTATGGGACCAACCGGGGACAGGCCTTCAGGCTCCGTTAGTATTATGTGGTAAATTACGTCATATTAAGGGCTGGGAATACAGTTTCTTCTTCTTCTTTTTTGGCGCTTATGCTGTCGATGTTTTATTGTGAACAATCGACTGGAGGATCGACTGGAGGAAAACTGCAGAAAGCAGATCCAGGATCCAACATCCAGAGTGTTTGCAGAGTGTTTGCAGAGTGTTTGCAGAGTGTTTGCAGAGTGTTTGCAGAGTGTTTGCAGTCCTGTGCTTCAGTCAGTGTGGAACGCTTTAATGCTAATGTTAAAATCTCATAAAGGTCACTTCCTGGATTTTTTTTCATAGGGGTGAAACTATTGTGTACGGTTTGTTATTTAGGAAAAAAGGCAAAAAACGCAGCTTTAAAAGTCTATTTTCTTTTTTTGTGCATGAAGTTTGGTGAAGTTTTTGAAGTTTGAAGTTTTTCAGAGGTTTGTCATGGAAGGAAAAACCTACAGGTAAAGCTCAAATTATAAAAAAAACCCCAAAACACAAAAAACAGCTGCGTTATTCAAAGAAATAATTTTTCAGTCATTCATTTTGGGAGAATGTTTTGCTTTGTTACAGAGAATGAAATTATATTAAAGGGATAGTTCATCATTTTGAGATTTGGAAACGTTGGAAATATCCCTTTAACCTCTACAACAAAGCAAACTGAGCTTATTTCACCCCCAGAAACGATAAAGCTGGAATGAGTCAAACCGTTCCACCCTACGGGTTTAGTACCGAATGTCACCGACCGTCATGACCCTGGCGTGACAGCTTCTCATCGTCATAGCAACAGACAAAATGATAAACATGTAAACAAAAAAAAACAAAAAACAACAGAACATAAAACAAACGGATCATTTGAAAGTTAATACAGAACATGAATCTACTACAGATAAAAACATCACTGTGTGTGTGTGTGTGTGTGTGTGTTCTCCAGACTCTCTGTACCATGTTGTGATGTGTGTGTTTTGGTTAGCTCGTATGCTACGCTGTTACAGCATGGCTTTTTTCATTGGAGCCCTGAGCTATAGGCTGAGTCTCAATCCAGCTGCATTGCTCCCTTCCCTTCTAGCTTCCTTCCATCAAAACTCCTTAGTTGTTGGTGAGGAAGAGGAGGAGGAGGAGGAGGAAGAGGAGGAGGAGGAAGAGGAGGAGGAGGAGGAGGAAGAGGAGGAGGAGGAGGAAGAGGAGGAGGAGGAGGAGGAGGAGGAGGAGCAGGAGGAGCCAACAGGCCGCCTGGAAGGGAGCAGCATCCTGGAGGTTTGAAACTCAGCCTTTAACTGCTGTGGGACGCATCTCAATACTTCCTCATTTCCTCTCCTCTCCGTTCCTTTCGTCTACTTTTAGAAAAAGGGGAAAACCAGAGGAGGGAAAGACGAGGAGGAGTCTTTGGCTTTGAGGAGAGAACCATGTCTGACCATTTTCTATATTTTAACATAAAGCATAGAAAAGCAGCCAGACTGATCCTTTAACATTGAAACGTGTCCTCCAGAAGATAGTGGGTCTTTCTGTGAAGCTGTGGGAGGGGGAGGGGTTAGTTGGGGGAAGGGGTGGAGCCAGCACTTTTGACTGACAGGTGAATGAAGCTGCCGCTGAACCAATGAGAGCGAGGTTAAAAAAACAAAACTGAAAAAAAAAAAGAATAGAGGAAGAGATGAGCTGCAGCTACTGATTCTAATGACAGAATTTCCCATAAAGCCACAAAATGACCCACTATCCACTTTACCACGCTAGGAGAAGGCTGTGTGTGTGTGTGTGTGTGTGTGTGTGTGTGTACAGTCAATATGATCCAAAAAGCTGCATGTTAAATCAGTCCAATCAGGGGGGAGAAAGGAGCTCAATAGTCAACATCTCCTCCTCTCCTCTCTCCTTCCTTCCCTCCTTTAACTAAACCATCTTCCACTGATAAAAAAAGGGAAAGAGGAGGAGAAAAGAGCAGAAGAGGAGGAGGAGGAGGAGAGAGGAAGGAAGGAGAGAGGAAGAGGAGGAGTCCTGACTATTGATCTCCCAGCTGTTTGGAGCCAGAGAGTTGGGCCATGTCCGCTCAGCCTTCACTAGACAGAGTTTAAACGTTACAGCCTGTCTGTCTCTCTGGCTTCTATTGGTGGAGAGTCGCCATTTCCGGGTCATGTGACCTCCTGCTTGCTGTCCCATTGGTTGAGTGGCCTAGTGGGCGTGGCCTAGTGGGTCTCTTTGAGGGCTTTGAGGAAGAGGGGGGTTCTGGGTAATGATATGATCCTAGAGAGAGGACGACAACAACAACATCAACAAAAACAACTAAACAAAACAACAAGAACAACAAGAACAACAACAACCAATCGGGTGCAAGGTGGGCGGAGCCTGCAGCGAGACAGAGAGTGTGGAGGTGTGGCCTAAACTACATAGAAGTAGAGGATGTAGAGCAGCAGCACGAGGCTGACACGTGTCACTCAGCGGCGGCCATATTGGATCTGGTTCCATAACTGAAATAAAGTGGATGGACTCACAAAGAATACTCAGACCTCTGAAGTTCTGACCTTTTTCCAAACAGTTTGTTGTGTTCCAAATGTTCCAAAAACTCAAACTGGTGCACAATACGTTTCCTTTTGATTGCCAGGTCTTCGCTTTTCAAAACTTTACAGATGGATTAAATTATGTAAGAATGTCAGTACAAATTGTGTTATTATGTGATGTATAAAAGGCATGACTCATCAAAGGCACAGACACAAAACAAATTGCAGTTTTCTCATTTAATTGTCATTGCAATGTAATTGATTGTAATAAAGTATTTGATGAGTTTATCTGCATATAACTTTTAGATGAAAGTTCATGTTTTAATTTTATATATATGTATAAATAATGTGATAATGTTCACTAAATCAAGACTGTTCAGTATATTTGTGTATGTATCTGTCTGGTGTGTAATATAAAACTATACAACAGATCAGGAAATAAAAAACTACTTATCTATAGCTGAATTATCTGCCAATAGAATGAGATAATTGTACTTTATTGGTATAATTCTACCGAAGGATTTTATATTTTTGCAGTGTGCTGTCTTCCTCACATTCCTGCTGCTCTCCCCTGTCAAATAAAAGCCAAACAATGGTCTTAAGAAGAAAGAGAAACAGCAGCTGTGCAGCATCAGACTCTGCTCTACAAACTCCAGGTCTATGGTGTATCATGCTGGGGGAAACATGCAGAAAGAAACGGGGGAAGAGAAACACTCTTACACTAATGTGCGCCAATATACACACACATACATGCACATACACACCACACAAACACACACACACACACACACACACACACCACCCAGAGGTGGTGGTGACTGGGGGGATATCAAAGAGGCCCAGGGGGGTGGCAGGGTCAAAAGGTGAAAGGTCAAACCAACTCGTGGGACGAATACTGAGAGAGGGACAGCATCTCCACACCTGGCTCTGGGGTGTGTGTGTGTGTGTGTGTGTGCTTCAGTGTGACTGTATGTGTGTGTTAGAGAACAAGGAGGTTCATGTTGATGATTTAGTTTGTAAGTGTTCTGTGATACACAGTAAACGTGAGGATGTGTGTGTGTGTGTGTGTGTGTGTGTGTGTGTGTACTCACACTGTGTGCTGGGGTCAGTGTCCGTCGTGAGCTTGACGTAGTTGCTAGGAAACAGCCCCTCCCTCCCGTTGAGCTCTCCTTTCCACCAATCACAGTCGTCCTTGTTGAGCACCGTGATCACCTGACCCTTCAGGAAGGCCAGCTCGTCGTCGTTCTGGGCCACGTAGTCGTACATGCCGATCACCTGACACACGGCTGCACACACACACACGCACACACACACACACACACACACACAAAATGTTATTACACTGAACTATGCACAAACAGGTGATTCTAGACAAGAGGTATGAGGAGAGTAGCTGCTTCATTAGCCTGGTGATCATTACTGAAAGAATATTATTACTATAATACCACATACAGATATGTATGTTCAACAAACCATTCACATGTTAACACATTTAATCCCACACAGTTTTCTACTTAAAATAAAAAATACAAATGTTGCTCATACAGTTTTTTTAATAACACATGTATACATCTATATAAATATAAACAGGTGTCAAACCCACATTCTTCCCAGACTGCATCAGTTATGTTTTCCCTTAAAAGACCATAGTCTACTTGTTATCATGTTATATAACTGCCTCTCCATTCATTATAGTGTCTGATTAATTACAACTGATAACTGATTAGTTACATTTTGCAAAGTAAAACTTTAAAAATATGCTAATGTAGAAGTTAATCTTATTTTGCTTTTGTGATTTTAGACTAATTATGAAAATGGAAAATCATTACAGAGTCTAGAGAATCACACAAGGACATAAAAACTATCGTTAACAATTATATTTATTTTATGGATTTTAAAAGACTGGAATCTATGGGTTTGTGTCACTAACAATGAGAAAGTGAAGACAGTTGTGTTTTAATGTAGATAATTAAACAACCTCTGCTGTTGATAGAGGATCAATCACTGAATCAAACGTTTAACAGACAAACCACAAATCAAGTTTAATATAAATTGATCACATTCAGTCTTTTTTCTCCTGATCATTGTTAAAACTAGTAAAAGTAAATAATAGTTATCCACTGATATTATACATTTACCAGAATATTTTCTAGATCCATCGTCCACTTCTACTCTCCTATATTAAAGTAGTAGTAGTAGTAGTAGCAGTAGTAGTAGTAGTAGTAGTAGTAGTAGGTGTAGTAGCAGTAGTAGTAGTAGTAGTAATAGTAGTAGTAGTAGTAGTAGGTGTAGTAGTAGCAGTAGCAGTAGTAGTAGTAGTAGTAGTAGTAGTAGTAGTAGTAGTAGTAGCAGTAGCAGTAGTAGTAGTAGTAGTAGCAGCAGTAGTAGTAGTAGTAGTGTACTCTGCGTACCTGTACTGGCTGCAGCCAGCTTGGGGGGGGTGGGCTCGGTGGGCGTGGTCTTGCTGGTGCTGGGACTGAGCAGCTTCACGTAATTGGCCGGGAACCAACCAATCTGACGCTTTTTCCCCCGGGCCTGGACCAATCAGAGCGCAGCGTTTCCATTAGTCGTCAAGGACAGAAACTACATGATCTACACTGTGATGTAAACGCAGAAAAACCTATCAAATAAAAACACCAGAAGACTTAACTAGACTGAATATTCAAATGAAGACACATAAATAATCAGAGCTGATCTACAGCAGGTTTCCTACCTGCAGCTCCCCCTCCCACCACCCCCCCGGGTTCTTCTTCCTGATGAGGATCAGCTGTCCGGGTGCTAGCGTCAGCTGCTCCGCCCCCGTCGCACTGTAGGGGGCGATCACCTGAGCGATTTCTGAAAAACACCAGAACGTGGTTTATAACTAGAGCTGCAACGATTGGTTGATTCATTGATATGTTGTCAGCTGACACATTATTCAGCACTTATTGCGATAATCAATTTGAGTCTTTTTTTTTTAAAACAAGAACTACAAGACTTTTTGTGTCAATACTAGAGCTGCAACAATTAGTCAATTAATTAATTAGCTGCCAACTATCACATTAATCACCAACTATTTTGATAATCGATTCATTGATTCTGATTATCTTCTATAATAGTAAACTGATGATCTTGAAGACATTTGATTTTACATCTTCTCCAATAGTTCAACTCTCAGACTCGTCATTAGTTGCAGCTCTGTTCATGTATTATAAAAGTTTACCTCAGGTTGAGTTTTGAGTTATAACTTTAAATTAAAAGGTTGGATTTCATGAGGACAGTTTTATTTGACAGGATGACCAGATCTAGTTTATTTGAGAGGCACTCACCAGGTTTCTTCCCCAGGCTGCCGGTCTTCCCAGCTGATCCCAGAGACTGGAAACAGAAAGAAAACCACCATGATTGTCATATTTCCCTCGTGCTGTGAAAACCTCAGTCAGTGTGTTTCTAGACCATCTCTCACATCAGAGGAGGAGTCCCGTGGTTTGACGTAGTTGGACGGGAAGACTCCGGTCTTGCCCCCCACCATGCCGGTCCACCAATCCCCTTCTTTCCTGGTCACCATGACGATGTCTCCCTGCTGGAAGCTCAGGTCGCCCTGTTCACTGCTCTCATAGGTGTACATGGCGATGTACTCTGAACATGTACACACACAGACGATGGCAATTATCAACCAGACCTTTGAAAAGTGCGTGTGTGTGTGTGTGTGTGTGTGTGTGTGTTACCTTCTCCAGAATCAGAGGGTTTGGTCGGTGAAGGTAAAGGCCGTTTTCCATTGGGTGGACTCTCTGACACTCCAGACTCACTAGAAGAAAAACACCAAAACATGTTTTTTTATTGGAAATTGTTGTAGTTTCTGCTGCAGTATTACTATATAAAATTATATGTTTTAATTAAAAAAATCATGTTTCATATAAAGTTAGGAATAAGAAATAGAACTTAGTAATATACATATAGAGATAACAACTGAAGATGACATTTGCAAAGACAGATAACATATAAAAATCTCTTATAACCGTTTTATTTCCTATTTCCTCTACCTGGGGTTTTTGCTGCGTGGGGCAGGGCAGGCTGGGACCATGGCTGAGATGAGTTTGACGTAACTCTTGGGGAACCAGCCTCTCTGTCCGGTCTGCAGCTCCCCCAGCCACCACATGTCCTGCTGCTCCAGCACCGTTATTATCTACAGAGAAAACAGGTATACAGGTGTAGTCAGGCTTAGCATGAGAATAAAGATAAGCACCGTGGAGAACAAAGATCTCAGTGATTCCTACTTCGTTCTTGTTGAAGTTCAGGTGGTTGTCCTTCTTGGCTCTCCAGGGATACAACGCCTGAGCCTGAAGTCCCTCCACCTTCTCCCCCTGAAACAAGAGGTTCAGGTGTTCAAGTAGAAACACAACTGATACGGATTAAAAAGCAAGCAGATCTTAATCTGAAACGTGATGTACGTTCATTCATGTTTGTTTTAAATGCATCTATCTCCCGTTCACCTGTCCCAGCACGGGGGAGGGGGAGGAGCCTGTTGTCATAGTAGCGGGTGTGAAGGCGGAGCGTTGCCGTAGCTGCGCAGAGGGAACGCTGAGCGACGGGTTCTGATTGGTGGAGGAGGTCGGCCACGCGTCCCAGCCCTCGCTGTCTGATTGGCTGGCTGCACTGGAGGGCCAGCTGGGGGGGAGAACACGCCACACGCGTGTTAATGGGTTAGGACACGTTTATAGGCCAGTGAATAGTAGACTGTCAAACTAACTTAAGAAAGACAGTTTGGTTACCTAAAACTGAAAAGTAAAGTACAATTAGGAATTATCGAGAATTTATCTAGGATCACAAAGAGGGTTTTTAAACCTATTCTCCTATTCTTAAAAAGCTTGTGCTACCAACTCTACATGTTCCAACTTTTCTTCAATAATTACAACCCCGTCTTCTGTCTGCTGAAAGCCGTGTTAGAACCCACTGTTACCAGACACTCTAGAACAGGATTCTACTGCAGAAAGTAGTGTGTTGGTGGAAAAAAGAAAACTAAGAATGCAAGAGAGGTAGTCATAAGACTTTACAAAGAAAGTCAAGGTGTGAATACCTTATTTAAAAAGAGAATCGTTTTCAGTAAAACACTCTTAAAACTTTTAACTGGTAACTAGATCTTATAATAAGATCACTTTCTGTGTATGGAACCTGATGGATCATTGACCACTACTTGAAAAACAGTGGGTTAATCCTTTAATCCAGAACACCGTACTGTGTTTTAATGTTTAATCTGTTCATTTAGACGCCAGCGGGCCTCACGTGGTGCTGAAGTCGGCCCAGTTGCTGTTGGCTGACGACGTGGAGGACGACGCCTGTCCGGGAGCCGGGGGGGGCGTGCTCATTGGCTGCTGGGCGGTGGGCGGGGTCGCGGAGGCCGTGGACCTCAGGCTGATCGGGGCCTCGCTGTCAGGGATCCGCTCCGCGTAATTGGCCGGGAACCAGCCGGTCCGCCCCCTGAGCTCTCCTCCCAGCCAACCGGGCTCCCCCGTCTGGGACTCATCCACCTATCAGGGCAGAGGGGGCGGGGTCGAGGTGAAAGGCGACAGGTGTTCATACGGCAGCTTGGATTCCACACAACTATGATGGTTGTTCAGAGGAGGTTCACAGATCAGCAAATTAGTCCAACGACTGGCTTCAATCATGTGTTTGAATAAATAAAATGTATTCAAATATGTCACCAAAAATCGTCTCAATATACTTTAACATCTCATCTCTTCCCTGGAACTCTAGAAACAATAGGTCCTTTCTGTGTCTGTGTCATTCATTAGAGCTGCAGCTAACGACCATATTCATAGTCCAGTAAGCTTTCGATTCTTAAAACGATTCATCGGTTAGTTGTTCAGTTCATTAAATAGTATAAAATGTTTCTCAAAACCTAAAATGTCTTTTTTTGTCCAGAAAAGAAACAAGAAAATAAGAGAAGAGAAGAGAATTCAAATACAAAATAGTTGTCGATCAATGTAAAAGTTGACAACTGATGGATTAATCAGCTAATCGTTGCAGCTCTAATTTATATTAATGAGCCTCTCCTCTGATTGGCTGATTGGAATGGCTGTGAATGGGGGGAAGGGTGGGTGGTGACTGTATAGTTGTGACATCATAACTTCACAGAAGACCCGATGGCTCGTTTAAGGTTTCTGAATATGGGCGGTGTTTCTCTGTGGATTGAGTTTTGTGACAGTATTTTTTTTACATATTTATAACACAGAGAAATTTAAATTATTGAGAAATACTTGAAAAAAGTTTATTTATTCTTTTATTTAATAATATGTTGAAATAAGACATTCCAACACAGCTGGTAGCTTCCAATATAAAGTGTTAATATTTCTGTGTTAGTTTATTTACACACATGTTTTATCACCAAGAAAACGCGTATTTTCCTTCAAAGACGTTTAACGTTGCACCGCTAAGCACATTCACAACACATGAACCGTGACAACAACAGATCTGTGTTTGGGTCATTCATCCTCTGGTAATGAATGAACATGGAGATGGCGTGACATTAACCGTGATGCTGCTAATGACTGCTGGCTGGTGATTGGTGGAGCCACAACACGGGGCGGGGCCAATGACTTACCCACTCCCCCTTCACCTTCAGTTAGCACAGCAGAGAAGAGAGGAAAGGGTTAATACACACACACACACACACACACACACACACACACACACACACGCACCAAAGTAATACACCACACAACAACACACACACATCATAGTCATACACACACACTGAAAAAGCAGCAAAACGTTTTTTTTTCCAGAAATGCTCTCTGTTAAATGCAGCCTCTCACACAGCCTTGAATGTTTCCTACCATGATGACATCCCCGGGGGCAATGCTGATCTCGTCGTGGCTGCGAGCGTCGAAGGGGTAGAGAGCCCTGTAGTAGACCACCTTCACCGGCGGCTGCTGCTGGTCGAAGCTGCAGACCGGCGTCTTCTGGTCGAACAGACTGGGAGCTGCAGCCTTTTCTGCTGTTAGAGAACAGACAAACACAGAGTTGATGGAGCATCCAATGACTGCTCTCGTTTGACATTTTTCAATATTTAATATTGTAATACTCATGATATTTTATAGTCCCAAAACAGCCAACTACGCTGTTGCCGTGGTATAAGAGTTGACACATTTCAACTTCTCAACGCTCTAAGCTTCCATAGCTCCTGGATGTAAAGCGGCCTCTGTGGTCCTAACCCACCTCCTGAGGTCCAGGGGTCGGCCGGCTGGCTGAACAGCGAGCTCAGCTTCTCCTGGACGTCCTTCTTCTCCCGCCCCTCGTCCTCCTTCTCTTCCACGGACGCCGCCCCCTTCCAGGCCTCGCCGCCCTCACCCTCCCCCTCCTCCTCCCCAGTCGCCCTCCTCTTCCTCTCCTCCTCCTCTTGGGTCACTCGGTTGAGCCAGGCGTGGGGGGCGGAGCCGGGGGCGGCGCCGGGGGCGGGGCTAGGGTCAGTGGAGGCCGAGCCTCCGGCTTCGTCCCGCCAGGACACGCCTTCCTCTGACGACAACCTGAGAGAGAAAACCTCAATCTGAGAAACTGGTTCCTGTTTTGTGTGTGTTTTCGTGTATTTCTGAGTCGACGCCATCGTACCTGCTCTCCTGCAGCTCGGCCGACTTCCTGTCGCTGGGCGTGTGTGTGTGAGAGTGTGTGTGAGTCAGTGTGTGTGCGTCTCCCTCCAGCTCCCGCTGCTTCTGCCTCTGCTGCCGGCTGTGGATTTCCCTCAGCTCCTGCAAGGCATTGTGGGATACAGGAAAAGGAACAAGCGGTGAGGAGGAAGTGGGGTCAGTGGGCTGGTTGCTACGGGTTACCACCGACGACGACTACAGCGACAGCGACAACAGCGATAGCAGCGACACGGATTAGTCAGGTGACCAAGGCAAGCTCCGCCCCTTCTACGGTGTCGTCGAGGCGTTGGAAACTCCCTGCTGGTATCCATGGCAACACTTTGAAAATCTTTACCAGCAATGAGCAGCTCGCTGCTTTTTGTGATGAAAAGTCAGTCGCTGCTGTTTCTGCTCAGGAGCCTCACGAATTATTAGATCACAAAAAAACAAACACCAAAATAAACTCTATTCTAATTCAGGTTTATAAATCTCTGGCTTCATCAGACTTTGGGACATTTTGTCGAGTGAAGGTTGTGAATTCATAGTAATTAACGTTAATACACAACCGTCCATATATCATCTTATTACATAGCACTTTAGGGCTGCAAATAATGCTCTATATAATGCATGATTTACATAATTGTTTGATCTATTAAAATGTCCACAGAAGGTGAAAAATGTACCAAATTATTTCCAATTAATCATTCTAGTCACTTTAATGCAGGGAGCATTTTGACTATAATTCCATAAGTAAAACAATAAGAGAATGTAAGGGGGAACGCCACATTTAGAAAAAAAGTCATTCCTTTAATATCCTATTAACATTTCCTATTATTGAACCTTTTTCTGGGGTTTTAAACAACATTTTATACATCAACAGAAGCTTTGAAGGGGGCGGGGTTTATTTCTACTGGGGCGGAGCTTGCACAAAGCACAATTTACTTGTGGTGGAGAGGGTTAGAATAAAAATAATAAAACAAGGACTGAAGGAGAAGGGGAGTGGGGGGGGTCTGTGTCGTCATGACAACCAGCTGTGCCACTAGAAACAACCTCTGTCACGGTAACTGGAACAACACAACGCCGTGTTTCAGCCAAACAAACTGACCAACGCAAGGAAACAGTTGGACCAAAAACAGACAGACGGGGGTAAAACTACCACTTTATGGAGCCTAGAGGACTCCAGATCAGCTGAGGACAGGTGAGACAAAGACAAAACTGGACAGAAACATTCACCCAGACCACCACAGGCAGGTTGTAGTTTACGTCTAGACATCTTCTACTTGTCTGGCTGAAACATCCTCCTGTGCAAACAGGCAGCAGCTGTCATCTAGTCAGGAAGTAGCCCAGCGTAGAGAGGCCTGTCCTCTACGCCCGCTAACCTAGCATCGCCGCTAGCTTAGCACCACAACGGCCTACAGCATCAACTATGGGAGCATAGTTAGCTACGTCAGGAGCTAACGCAAGCTAGCTGAGGAAAAGATGGAGAGATGGAGACTGGTAGAAAGAGAGGAGAGAGAACTTTAACCATTCTGTTGTCCTCAGGGCTAGGAAGGAAGAGAGGGAGGAAGGAAGGAAAGTACGGAGTAGGAGGAAAGGTGAGGTCCATTTGACCCTGGAGGACAACAGGAAGGTTAAGGAGCAGAGAGGTAGAGAGGTGATGGGTAGTGGGGGGGCAGGGGGGGTCTGGGTAGGTGAGGACCTTTATAATGTAGTCTAGCCGAGCCAGACACACCCTGACGGCTGAAACACACTCCTGTAGCTGTCCCTGCTGCTGGCACTGAAACACACACACACACACACACACACACACACACACACACACACACACACACGGGTGTAGATATAGTATATACACACACACACACATTTAGATATAGTACACACACACGTATAGTGATATGGTATACACACATGGATGTAGCACAAACGCACACACACACAGTATACATACACACATACAAACACATTACACACACATGTATATGTAGATACAGTACACACACACACACACACACACACACACACACACAAACACACACACACACACACACACACACACACACACACACACACACACACACACACACACACACACACACACACACACACACACACACACACACACACACACACACACACAGCATTAACACATTCAGAGCAGATACTAAAGTCAAATGAAAAGTTTTATCTCCAATAATTTCATATATAAAATCAGCATTAAATTCTATAACATACCTAAGGATTATGTGTATATTATGTGCAATACTAATGTAGGCAATTATATATATATATGACACAATTTTAATATTTGTATTAATTCTTATGGTTACCTGACTTAACCTTTTATCTTAGGTTGTACACATTTCATTTACATTTTAAGATATTCCTATTTCAATGGGGTGAATCTAACTTCATAGACCCCATATGTGTTTACTAGTAAAACAACATAACATGTAGAAGAACGACTCTGCTGGTGTTTGTGTGTAAAGGTGCTTGTTTCTTTAATTATTCATTTGGGTGCAAAAATATATCTGTAAATCTGCATCTAGTTAGTCAGCACATGCCAGTTATTACTAATGATAATTGGCTGTTATACACACACACACACACACACACACACACACACACACACACAGGTTATGTGCCAAACGTGATGTTAGAGGTGTTATCATCTGACCTGTAGGACTACTCTACAAAAGATGTGTTTCAGTGCAGCTTTATTATAGTGCAGTATTAACTAGTGGACATAGTAGGGCTGGGACATTTGGCCTAAAATAAAACAAAAAATAATTAGATTTAAATAAACATTACTACTTTTGTCAATTCTGATGGAGGTATTATGGACTTGGCCTATAAATAAATTTAAAATAAATTTGAAATAAATTGCAAACAGGAAGCATTATAAGATTTGTAAAGCCATTTACGTACCACTGATTAAATTAATTAAAAAATACCATATTGTAGTTAAAAGTAAAGCTATACAGCCAAATTTGCTGATTTATGATGGCTCCTTAAAATAACATTGGTAGGTGGATTAAAGAAACTCACTTTAATATATAAAAACATTCAGACCTAAAAAATGAATTTAATTTTAGTGCCTATTTTCATGTTATCAGCTGCGACAAACAAGGCTTGATTTCTCTTTCTTTCTTTTACATGAAAAGCCAAATGAATGATATTGAATATTTAATCCACCTAGAATAAAAAAAAATAGTTGGTAAAATGTGTTTATTTTTAATCTAAATATTTGCCCAGCCCCAAGAGACAGGACAACTCAAAAAATATTTGCAGCTTGCAGATTAGTAGTGTGTAGCTTTCCTTTTCTTAACCATACTTCCAGTTTTCTGCTGTTTAATCAGTAAGTGAAATCCAGAAGTGTGTTTTTATTAGGTTAACGCCTGCTGCAGTTCCCCCCCCCGGCCAGCAGGGGCAGCGTGCTCTACCTGGCTCCCCCTCTGCTCCTCCTGCAGCCGCCGTCGCAGGGCTTCTATCCTGGCACAGTGGTTGGCATAGAACTCACACAGACACTGCCATTGGCAAGGGAGCAAATAAAAAGAAAGGAGTGGGGAAAGGAAGGATTTATTAACACAGAAGGAAAAACAAGAGGTTGAAGCAGCAGGATTCAGAGGAGCGTCCCAGTGGGTTAGGAGGAGACGACACAGCAGCGTGATGATGGGAGTTTAGGAGAGGACAGGACGTGGAAATTAGGGCCGAGGCAGCATCGCCAGATATGTTTCACATGTGGAAAATCTGCTGTCCAACACACGCTGAATGAATATCAGGAATAACTTTATTATGAGAGGAATTTATGGAACTCTGGCCTTTTTCCTCCCTCTTTCCTTCTCATCCTCCTCAGAACAGATCGACAGACAACTAAACTGTTTTTGACGCCCCTGGTCTGGAGCAATACATCACACATACAGGATGTCAGTATTATTAATTATTACATCTAAGGGAAGCTAAACTCAGGCACTATTGTGTTATTAGTGTCATTTTTTAATCTTTAAACTTTAATCTATTATAGTTGATTTCAGGACAAAAAGGTCTGAGATCTGTTTAGCTGAATCTGTTCATTCTCCAGTGATCAGAGTTAGTTGTTTGATGTGTGACCAGACGTGAGTCGTGACCTTTGACCCCGGGTCGGTACCTTGAGCTGTGTGTTGAAGGCGTCTATCTCCAGCAGCTTTGCTCTGGTTTCTCTCTCCACGGCGTCCAGCTGCTCTTTGAGCTGCTGTCTGCTGCTCTCCTTCTGCTCTACTGCCTTCTGCAGGGAGGACAGGCTGTCACCTGGAGACACACACACACACACACACACACACACACACACACACACACACACACACACACACACACACACACACACACACACACACACACACACACACACACACACACACACACACACACACACACACACACACACACACACACACACACACACACACACACAGAAGGAGTAGAGGTGGCATTAATTAGACCACACAGGTAATTGTCAGATTAGATGAATCCACCGAAGCTGCAGCAGCGATTAATGGGATAATTATAACAGTTAGTCACAGAGCGTCTGAACACTGGATGTTAGTCATAAAACACACATGTCTAATACCTACTGGCTTCACTTTGGTAAATGTTGTTCACACGTTTATTTAATATGTATTGAAGTCAATCAGGTAAAGCTGTGAAGTGTGTGGAGATAAGGAAAAAAGAGATTTTATATCTATTTTGTTCTCTGTCCCCAGTGGACACGTATGACTTTGTTCTGGTAGAAAACTGTACTGAAACAAACTGAATAATTATGGATTTCATAAATTAAACAACTAAATATGAGTGTGTGTGACTGTGTGAGTGTGTGTGTGTGTGTGAGTGTGTGTGTGTGTGATACTCACGGTGGAGGCTGTTCTGTTGGACCTGTTTCAGCTGGTCATTGAGAATCTGTTTATCAGGAATTAACCTCCCCAGCCACTGCTGGGAGTCCTGCAACACCACAAACCACTATTAGATCCTCCTGTTCACAAACAAGTCTTCATTTAAACTACTTAATCAAACAAAAATGTTAGTCTTAGACCCAACAGACCCAAATCAGAAAAAAATTGAAATAATCTAAATAATGAGATAATTCTACTCAATGTGTGTGTGTGTGTGTGTGTGTGTGTGTGTGCGTGTGACCTGCAGCTGTTGCTGCAGCAGCGTGATCTCGGCGATGCGTGTTTCTCTCGTCTGATTGGTCTGCTCCACCTCCCTCCGCTGGGCCGACAAACGGAACTGGACGTCCTTCAGTTTACCCTCCAGCTGCGTCTTCTTGTCATTCTGACGGACAGAACGCCACACACAACGTTCATTTGATGAAATAAATTGGTCAAAGATGTTAGTAGTTAAATACAAGAACGAGACTAAAACCACTAATTAGCCGACAACACTAACACTAACATGAGGTTGTTTAGTTTTACTGTGTCAGAAAGTCTTACAACAGAGTGTTGTGGTTAAGTTGGTGACTGATGCAGAACGATGAGTCATTCATCGATTTATCTTCACTTTATTGCACATTTATTGGGCCTCTCCCAGTATGTCCTCATCGATATGTGTGTATTAAGAACATTTAATCAGTGGCATGTACAGACCTGTTAAAGGGCATGAGGCCATAAGCAGAAAAAGAGAACATATACACACCCTCACCACTGGAGAGGCCACTTTACACATGTGTTATATGTTATAAAAACAGCCCTAAAACAGACAAACTCACAAACTTTGTTGTCAGGATCAACATCCAGCAGAAACTGATTTAGTCTGAAGAAAATGGTGCAACGTGAATGCGTTTTTACACCATATTACAAACTGGTTTAGTTAAATATAATATATGTGGTTTTGAAGCTTCTCGTTACCATCTATCTAATCATTATTCATTTATTTCATCCCAGCAACAACAGCAGTTTAGATTCTTTTTTCACTCAAGAGCGATTTATTGTATTTTCCTAACCAGGAGGGCACTTTAATGAGCATTTTAGCTCCAGAGGGCACTTCAGCCCATGTTGTGGTCTATGAGGAGGAGCCTGGTGAAGCCCATGTGTTCCTCTCTCTTACCAGAGCCTCCAGCTCAAACTCCAGCGTCTTCTTCCTGGCTTTGAGCAGCACGATGCTCTCCTGCTCCCGGTTCCTCTGTGTCAGCAGCTCCTGTCGACGCTGCCGCTCCCACTCCAGCTGCCGCTGCCGCTCCAGCTCGCGCTTCGCCGCCTGGGTCCAACAGAACCACGTGTTTTTAATGAGGTATTATTATATCATACTCTGTACTCCATTATACACAACAAGCTGCTGTGAAGATGTAAATGAGCTCATCAACATAGGACATGTAAAGTGTACCATATTTTCCTGACTATAAGGCGCGGTGCTCCCTATGTGTGTATGTAGGGGAAGTGTGGGCATGGATTGTAGATAAAATAACGGGGATGTGCGTTATGCAGAACATCGTTGTTTTAACAACCTGAAAATGGTAAAGAGACACGCTGATAAAGCACAGTTTAAACTGAAGGAAATCAGCTACACAGCTGAGTTTAAGACATAAGACAGGTGGTACGAGTTGGGGGAAAGACTGGATCAGTGGATCACAGAGCAGAGACTGGATCAGTGGATCACAGAGCAGAGACTGGATCAGTGGATCACAGAGCAGAGACTGGATCAGTGGATCACAGAGCAGAGGCTGGATCAGTGGATCACAAAGCAGAGACTGGATCAGTGGATCACAGAGCAGAGGCTGGATCAGTGGATCATAGAGCAAAGACTGGATCAGTGGATCACAGAGCAGAGACTGGATCAGTGGATCACAGAGCAGAGACTGGATCAGTGGATCACAGAGCACAGACTGGATCAGTGGATCACAGAGCAGAGACTAGATCATATCTATGTGTGTGTGTATATATCTATGTGTGTATATCTATGTGTGTATATATCTATGTGTGTATATATCTATGTGTGTATATCTATGTGTGTATATCTATGTGTGTATATATCTATGTGTGTATATATCTATGTGTGTATATCTATGTGTATATCTATGTGTGTATATCTATGTGTGTATATATCTATGTGTGTATATCTATGTGTATATATCTATGTGTATATATCTATGTGTGTATATCTATGTGTATATATCTATGTGTGTATATCTATGTGTGTATATATCTATGTGTGTATATCTATGTGTATATATCTATGTGTATATATCTATGTGTATATATCTATGTGTGTATATCTATGTGTGTATATCTATGTGTGTATATATCTATGTGTGTATATCTATGTGTATATATCTATGTGTGTATATATCTATGTGTATATATCTATGTGTATATATCTATGTGTGTATATATCTATGTGTATATATCTATGTGTGTATATCTATGTGTGTATATATCTATGTGTATATATCTATGTGTATATATCTATGTGTATATCTATGTGTGTATATATCTATGTGTATATATCTATGTGTATATCTATGTGTATATATCTATGTGTATATATCTATGTGTATATCTATGTGTGTATATATCTATGTGTATATATCTATGTGTATATATCTATGTGTATATCTATGTGTATATATCTATGTGTGTATATCTATGTGTGTGTATATCTATTTCTGTATATTAACCCTCCCCTATAGTTAGGTTCCTTATGTGTGTGTTAAATACAGTAATGACACACAGAACTCAGACTGAGCCTTTTAGTACGGGGCCTTATGGTCCTGAAAACACAGTGATTCCACCTCCTTCCTACCTCCCTCCTCTCGATCTCCTTCCTCCTCTCCTCCTCCCGCTGCCTCTCCAGCTCTCTCTGTTTCTCCAGCTGTCGTTCCAACTCGTGCTGCCTCCTCCTCTCCTGCTCCAGCCGCTCACGCTCCTGAAACACACACACACACACACACACACACACAAAAAATCAACTTCCAGACAAAGAGAAATCTATTTCTTTGCATTTACCTTTGCTCCTAGCTGCAGCAGCTGTAATAGATGTAAATAATTCCCTAATCAGAGTTTAATGAGCTCGTATATACTGGACCTTTCTCTCCTGCTCCTCCCGCTCCAGAGCAGCCAGTCGCTCCTGCTCCTTCCTCTGCTGCTCCTGCAGAGCCTGACGCCTCTTCTCCAGCTCCAGGTTCCCTCGCTCAAAGTTTTCCCTCTTCTTATCCTCAAAAGTCACTGTGGAGAGATGAAAAAACAGAAAATGAACAACTCTACAGTGGCTGTAATGGACGCTTTTATAACATAAGTACATGAAGTGTGTGGAAGAAAAAATGGGAAAAGAGCTGCTTAACAAATTTCTGTTTTAATTTAAACTGACAGGACAGAAACTCAGTGTTTCCCTACATTCAGGTACAAAAACACACAAACATAAAACATGTTGCAGCAGTAAAAGGCTGCAATCACAGAGACATTGAAACCCACAAAACAAATGCAATAAACAACACACACACACACACACACACAAACACACACACACCTCCAAAACAACCTTTTTGCATCATTTCTGTTTATTTGTCCATAAAGGCCACTATACGTAGATCATTCTGTGGAGCAGCGCCACAGACTGAAAACAGAGTGCCACTAATGATTGTACCTTTTTTTTTTTATCTCCACCCGAGTTGCAGGTTCTGATCCACTCACCTAGTGGATTTAGGATCAGTTTGAGGTTCTGGTTCGCTCACCTAGTGGATTTAGGATCAGTTTGAGGTTCTGGTTCGCTCACCTGGTAGTTTCTTATCCTGGCTGCTCTCCTGCTCCTCCTCCACCTCCTCCTGGACGCTTTTCTGGTCTGACTGAACGCTGTCGCTGCGTACACGCCTTTAAAACACAAATATGTCCACACATCTAAACACCCAACCAGAACACACAGTTTTGGACTTTTATTTTGACCATGTTTCTTGTCTAATTGTATGAAAGACAAACTTCATAAATAATAGGTACATGTAGCCTATTCCTGTCTGTTAACTTGTTCATACACATTCATCTTTATTTTCATGTTGTGTAGCATGTGATTTATTATCACTGGTTCATATACATAGGAGGTTATGAATTATATAAATCATATAAAACCCCCATCTGACAGAGATTTTTTATAAAAACGTGTTGGTATGTTAGTGCTCAGGCAGCATGTTTTTGTGCTTCTCATGGACACCCTCTGGTATTTTTTTAAATAGTGGAACAGCAGGGTTTTGTAGAGGTGGCTCACCTGAACGTGGGTGGGAGGTAATCAGCTGGTAACACGGGGGGCAGCGGCAGACCCGACATAGCCATGTCTATGAGGTGCATGGCCAGGATGAACTCCTCGGCCGTCAGCTTCCCGTCCTGGTCAATGTCTGAGAGGCTCCTGGAGGAGGAAGAAAGAAGCAAGCGTTTCATCTCTTGAACTTAACGTCTGTTGAAGAGTCTGAGAAACGTCTCATGGCTGGAGCTCAAAGTGCTGACCATATCGTAGCCAGCTGGCCCTGAGGAAGACTGGACTGCATCAGGATGGTACGAGCCTGGGGGCCTGGAACAAACACACACACACACACACACACACACACACACACACACACACACACACACACACACACACACACACACACACACACACACACACACACACACACACACACACACACACACACACACACACACACACACACACACACACACACACACACACACACACACACACACACACACACACACAAAGATGGTTGGATGCTGTAGCAGCTGTGTGTGTGTGTGTGTGTGTGTGTGTGTGTGTGTGTGTGTGTGTTTACCGGTCAGGTGCCCACTCATCATCTTGTCGTGGGAGTTGAACAGCTGCCTGTACTTGAGTCTGGAGGACTGAGGGACGGCCCAGTCCACCTGAACCAGGGCGGGCTGACTACCACTGAGGAGGAGGATGGGTGGCCAATGTGAACGATTACCACAATTTAGACCACAGACAAAATTTAATTTGAAAGTATTTTTGCTGTGTTATTCTACATAATTACAGATACTAGTGTTTAAAAATGCTTTAAACAAGTCTACTCAAGTAAAAAGGTGAAAGTTCTGGTGATTTTTAAGAAAAAAGCAACTCCTGATATATGAGCTGTCATCGCTCTTTGGCAAAAGAAAGAATACAGTTTTATGCTTTGTATTGTCCTTTTAAAGGTCTTTTAATTGAGATAGTTTTCAGAGGAGTTAATTGTTTGAATAGATCAATAATAAAAGGATGAGCCCCTACCTCGCAGCATCGAAGGACGGCCCTTTCTGCAGCTTGGAACCAGGACGATTAAACGATGCCGACTTGTTGACGGTGGACGCTGTGGGACAGAGATTAGAGGCGTGTTTATAGACCATCACTCAACAGGATTCTGACTGTACTGCACACAGCTTTAAACAGCTCTAACTGTACCAACACTCTCTGACTGCTCTTTAAAAGATCTTTAAAATAGTTGATGATAAATAAATCATCTACAGATTATCACCTGCAGATTTGACTGATCCACAGAGACGTCTGAGTGTGTGAACCATAAACAGGATCATGATCGACACAGCTGGACTCACCTGGGTGGGAGAAGCCTGAGATGGGCTGCATCAGGCCCGTGGGAGGGGCTCCGTTGGCGATGGGCGCGGGCAGGGGGGGCGGGGCCGAGGAGACGAGGGGCGGGGACACGCCTACGGGCAGCGGCGGCAGGGGGAGGGGGGGCACGCCCGGCAGAGAGGTGGCGATGGGGGGCAGGGAGGACATGGGAGGGATGCCTGCAGGGAAACAGCATCATCAGAGGTTTATACAACACAGTAACTGAGGACAGAAACACGTCTGAGTGACCTCATCCTTATCTAATCCATCACAAATACACCACAGCCTCACTTCAGGCCCAGCAAGACATCAACAGAGCTTGAGATAAAGCAGATCAGATGAAGCTGAAAGGACTAGACATGTTATTACATTAAACTGTGCAGTGGTTCCTCTTTATTGACTAAAACATATGTTAAAATGGCGTTTGACAGGATTCTAACGCTGGATCCACTGGCTGAGAAGCCTCGTGTCATTTTAGAGGATGAAAGAGTCCTGGTTGGGTTTTCACTCCTGTACTTTACAAGTCTGTGTTCTAAGTAAAGATTTGGAGAAAAAGTCATGTGTTTTTTGCAGACTTCTGCACTTTGTAAATCTATGTTTCCTTGATAAAGCTTTGTAGGAACAAATGTTTTCTGAGTGTGTTTCACGTGTCTAAATGAACACTGAGTGTGTTTTATCTCGTTTTACCGAAGCCAGTGGGTGGGGGTAGAGGCAGCTGGGGCTGTTTCATGCTGGGGGGCAGCGCTGGGGGCAGAGAGTGACCCTGCAGCTTGAGTTTGATGAGCTTCATGGCGATGGAGAACTCGTGGATGTCCATGCGGCCATCACTGTTCATGTCGGCCAGAGCCCTGCACGGAAATAGGAGGGAAAAGAGCTTTTTCTGAAATCATTTAATTGTTGAATAATGAGCCTAATAACGTGGCTGCTGAGGGAGTGGGAGGCCGACATCTGGCTGCTGGGACTCACCAGATCTGGGCCAGGATGGGCGGGGGGAGTCCTGACTGGAGGAAGAAGTTCCTGGCCTGGTCGCCTGACAAACACAAACCAGATGGAGCTTACAGGACAGAGCGAAGCATTCTGGACTATGTGGAAACAGTCAGGCCCCGTTAAGAAAAACAAACAGGCCATCACAGGACGCCTGTGGCTGTTAGAATGGTGAAGGGAATATAAGACATGGTCAAACTGACCTTTTTCAACCTTTCCTGTGTAAAAACCAGAGCTGCAATGATGAGTCGCAAACTATCACAGTAATAAACATTCATTTTTATAATCGACTTGAGTCATTTTTTAAGTAGAAAATGTCCAGATTCTCTGGTTCCAGCTTCTGTTCTCTGATTATTTCCTGGTTTCTTTATTCTTCTATAATAGTAAACTGATGATCTTTGGGTTGTGGACAAAAAAGACGTGAGTTTACGCCTTCAGCTTTGGTTCATTTCATTAAGTTAATCAATCAAATCAAAAATAGTAATAATCCCCCAAAAGTAATAATCCTGTCTAATCTGAAATAATGACTTTGATGATTAAATCAGGTGTAAGTTTAATATATTTCTTATTATATCTGACGTCTGGCTGTATTTATAATATTTTATTATTCATATGCCGTTTGTGGAACAACACAAACACAATGAACCTTTAATGACATTGACTCATCTCATGTTACTAAACTGTCATAGTAAGAGAGACAGAGGTAGACAGACAGGTAGACAGAGACAGGTAGACAGAGACAGGTAGACAGAGACAGACAGGTAGACAGAGACAGATAGGTAGACAGACAGGTAGACAGAGACAGATAGGTAGACAGAGACAGATAGGTAGACAGAGACAGATAGGTAGACAGAGACAGGTAGACAGAGACAGACAGGTAGACAGAGACAGATAGGTAGACAGAGACAGGTAGACAGAGACAGATAGGTAGACAGACAGGTAGAGAGAGACAGATAGGTAGACAGAGACAGACAGGTAGACAGAGACAGATAGGTAGACAGAGACAGGTAGACAGAGACAGACAGGTAGACAGAGACAGATAGGTAGACAGAGACAGACAGGTAGACAGAGACAGACAGGTAGACAGAGACAGGTAGACAGACAGGTAGACAGAGACAGACAGGTAGACAGAGACAGACAGGTAGACAGAGACAGATAGGTAGACAGACAGGTAGACAGACAGGTAGACAAACAGGTAGACAGAGACAGGTAGACAGAGACAGGTAGACAGAGACAGGTAGACAGACAGGTGGACAGACAGGTAGACAGAGACAGACAGGTAGACAGAGACAGACAGGTAGACAGACAGGTAGACAGAGACAGACAGGTAGACAGAGACAGATAGGTAGACAGAGACAGGTAGACAGACAGGTAGACAGACAGGTAGACAGAGACAGGTAGACAGACAGGTGGACAGACAGGTAGACAGAGACAGACAGGTAGACAGACAGGTAGACAGAGACAGATAGGTAGACAGAGAGAGGTAGACAGACAGGTAGACAGACAGGTAGACAGAGACAGGTAGACAGAGACAGGTAGACAGACAGGTAGACAGAGACAGGTAGACAGAGACAGACAGGTAGACAGACAGGTAGACAGACAGGTAGACAGACAGAGACAGAGACAGACAGGTAGACAGAGACAGACAGGTAGACAGACAGGTAGACAGACAGGTAGACAGAGACAGACAGGTAGACAGACAGGTAGACAGACAGGTAGACAGAGACAGACAGGTAGACAGACAGGTAGACAGACAGAGACAGAGACAGGTAGACAGACAGGTAGACAGAGACAGACAGGTGGACAGACAGGTAGACAGCCAGTCTCCTACCTGTGATGTAACCTCCTGCAGTTGGAGACAGGCTGAGAAACTGCTGATCATGTTTGGCTCTCTCATCTGCTGATATGAGAAATACATCTGGACCTGAAGGACAGACACAGACAGCATAAAGTCAGAATACGTAGTAGGAAGGATGTCAATCAGCATGTTTAACGTGTTAGTCAGAGGTTTCAACAGGTACAGATGAATCCTGGTGTGGGTGTGACTACTACCACTCCTTAGAAAACAGGAGTCATCAATGTTTGATCCAGATATGACCTTTAACAGCATTAATGACTCATTGTTGAACATGACGTCACACACACACACACACACACACACACACACACACACACACACACACAGATTCCTCACAACATGTCTGTGTCTAAAAAAAAAAAAAAAAAAAAAAAAAAAAAAAGAACTGAACATTTACATTTTCAGGTCTGACCAGGTTTCTTTTATTTCACAACTTTGGTCCAGTTAACTGGAAAAACTCGCCTCATGCTGAGTCAAGTTAAAATGCAAAAAAAACCTATTTCTGCTGTCAGAAAAGTGAGTTTCCTTTTTTCTCTACTTCCCCATAATAACTAGACCTGGAACCGACTTGGAGCCACTTTGATTAAATACACCCCCACAGCCTTTTCTTTTTAATGGTAGTTTATTCTGTGGATAAATGTATTAGTCACAACAGTAACAATTTTATGTTGAATCTTTAGATTTCATCAATATTTTGCACCATTTCATGAACCAAGTGGCCAACCATTATTCTATCATTAAATCAATGATAGAGTAATGGACTATTACACTAGTTGTTAGTTATTTCTGTAATGAACATACAGACCTGTGAATGTGGTGGGGAACTGTGCCATGGTTCACTCAGTCAGTTCTGCAGCTACACAACACCTGAAATGAAGAGAAGAGCAGATTAGACGTCTCTTATCACATCGTTTAGTGTCTCACAGATTCTAACGTCCAAGAATCCTGAATCCTGTTGAGTTTACACACCAACAAACTCACATTCTGTCGTAGATATTTGTTGCTTTCTCTTTCGTCTGAGTCAATCATTTCAAAAGAATCAGATCCTGTTTCTGTGTTTTTGCTGCCGTTTGCTATTTTATCAGGATGGTGAAAACATCCAGTTCCAGTGTGAGGATGTTTAGTTATTAGACAGATTTTTAATGAAGGCAGATGTGATTTGAGTAAACTTGAATACAGCACCACTTTTACTCAACACTCGCATGTCCAAAAAATATTTTTTCCGTCTACCGTTCTGGTTTTAAAGCACATTTATTCCCTGAAGCCCTGCCCCACTGGTGGAAAAACTGCAACCATCAAATCTGAATCATTTTCAACAGTTCATTGGTTAGAATTAATTGTTAATTGCTTGTTGCTGACGACATTTTGTTTACTAGTAACACACCTGTCGAGTGTGAAGTGGATCAGCTAAACAAGACTAAGGCCCCAGCTACACTGGTCTAGATCTGTTTAATATAATAAGACATTTAGTGTTTTATTCTACTACACTATACTACTTCACCTCATGCAGTAATTGTATATTCAGCTGTAAAGCTACAAATGAACCAAAAGTATCAAAAGCACAAAATAAAACCTGGACATGTTAGCAGTCAACGAATTGACTGTGAGCAAGAACTGCTGATTATAACATAACAGCTGATTATAACAACTGATTATAACAGCTGATTATAACATAACAGCTGATTATAACAACTGATTATAACAGCTGATTATAACATAACAGCTGATTATAACAGCTGATTATAGTGTAATAACAGCTGATTATAACATAACAGCTGATTATAGTGTAATAACAGCTGATTATAACATAACAGCTGATTATAACAGCTGATTATAGTGTAATAACAGCTGATTATAACATAACAGCTGATTATAGTGTAATAACAGCTGATTATAACATAACAGCTGATTATAACAGCTGATTATAGTGTAATAACAGCTGATTATAACAGCTGATTATAGTGTAATAACAGCCGATTATAACAGCTGATTATAGTGTAATAACAGCTGATTATAACATAACAGCTGATTATAACATAACAGCTGATTATAACATAACAGCTGATTATAACAGCTGATTATAACATAACAGCTGATTATAACAGCTGATTATAGTGTAATAACAGCTGATTATAACAGCTGATTATAGTGTAATAACAGCCGATTATAACATAACATCTGATTATAGTGTGATAACAGCTGATTATAAAACAGCTGATGATAGTGTAATAACAGTGGATTATAACATAACATCTGATTATAACATAACATAACATCTTGGCTTTCATCATGAAAACCATGAAACTGGGTATTTACTACCAGCTGGTCTCCTGCCAGAGGAGCTGATACAGGAGTTGAGTTAATTTTCCAGAGCTGTAGTTCAGTCTGCAGATCACTGAGCTTCATTCTTCCTCAGCTTCAAGATTTAAATCCCACATTTTTTGTGGGTCCCTATGGAAACCAGATGAGGTCAGACTGGTCCAGATCCACAGGGGGCCGGTCCATGTGTCGGCCATGTTGGGGCACGGCGGCCTTTACTCTGACAACACACTCTCTGGGTTCATAAAGGCCTCAGTCTGACACACACTCAGTATGGAGCTGAACTCAATAAGTTGATGTTGTTTTCATGGGAAAAACGCTCCACTGGAGGCTTTTTAAAAGACTGTGTTTGTCAGGAGAAACTAACCGACAAGTAAAGAAATCACAGCAAGAAATGGAAAACTGCTGTTTAACATGACAGGTTTGATCCAAAGCTTCAATAAATGAACTTTTCTAGGCTGCAATAAAGATTGAAAAAAAACTTCTAATTGGAGGCACCTTTAAAAAAATGATTAGCCAATTAACAGGGATTTAATTACAGTTTTTTTTAAGTTGAGTAAGAAATAAAAAATGACCAATATGGGCTGGTTGCATCGTTTCTGATGTGATGTGTTAGTAAAGTTTTGATCTGTTGTTCAGACATTTGAAGACACATTTGTTGATTCTAAGGAGGCGTTTTTCACTACTGCCAAACATTGCATAAAGAAAAAATGAGACTCATGATGGACAGGATTATTACTCTGATTTATTAGTATCTTGAAATGTGTGGTATCCCACTTTTATGTCAACACCTAATTCTTCATTTTAAGTGTGTGTGTGTGTGTGTGTGTGTGTGAGGTATGTTAATTAGATCCAGACGTGCCTCCCCTGCATCAATGTGGCCAGGAGACAGCCCATAATAATAATAATATTAATAATAATATTAATAATAATCTGACACAGACAAGGAGGCAGTAATGTGAATGTGTGTGGGACATAGACTTTAACTTTACAATTTCATGTAAAAAAAAGATCAAAAATGGATAAGGGCCAGCTCACTGTATTTGTGATCAAACCAACACATGTACTGGTTTCATTTAATGTTATTTCATGAGTTTAAAAGACCACAGTAAACCAGACGGTGAATGGAATCTAGTCTCCAGGGCTAAAAAATCTCAGCTGAAACGTCACTTTCCATCAACTGTTACTCACTATTCTTCTGGAGAGTTGTCCTTGGCCTATTGAAGGGTGTGTGTGTGTGTCTCAGAGTGGGAGGACAAAGTAACCAGCTTAACTAGGTCAGAGGAACAAAGCCCACCACACACACACACACACACACACACACACACACACACACACACACACACACACACACACACACACACACACACACACACACACACACACACACACACACACACACACACACACACACACACAGAGGTCAGGACGTTCTGTGTCTGGAAGGGAAACCTCACATCAGCAGCTGCTTAATAATTCCTGTTATGGACTTTCAGATGCATCGTTGTGATTCTTCTTTTCCAGGACACACAATCATGCTGTGATCATCATCTCACGCTTCTATTTAGATGTTGGAAATGTGTAAGCAACAGATGAATTGACTTGTAAAGGACATTTGTTATAAGCCTGGTGTAATATGTATGAAATTAGATTATACATGACCAGGAACACACAGCCAGTGAGCAAGAGACCACCACTGGAACTTTAAAAATAATAATATAAAATAATTCTTGCTTGTTAGAAACGATATATTAACAATAAACGCGTATTTGTGTTGGAATTGATTTACTACATGATGATGCAATTAAGAATTACTTTTTATTATTATTTCATCTTTTCTTGATAAATCAAGCAGTTAAAATGCCAGGAAGTGTTTACAAGGCCCAAGATGATGTCCCCAAATGCCCAACGATAAAATATTAGTCGATTATTGATTAGTCGCCTTTCTGTCTATTACATTTATCATGAAGTGTTTAGGTAATAGATGAGTCAATTTAGGAAGAAAACTTCAGTCAATAATAAGAAGATAATGTCCAAGTTCTCTGGTTGCAGCTTCTCTTCTTTGATTATTTTCTGGTTTCTTTAGACTTATAATAGTAAGTGTTTATCTCTGGGTTTTTGTCAGTTGATCTGGACAAAAAAAAAGATTTTTCGTTATTTCTTCTTTAATGGAATAAAAAACTAAAAAAATCCACATCTGTGAAGTTGAAATTAGAGAACTTAGACCCAAAAGGATTAATCCATTATTAAAATAGCTGCGTAAACATTTTCTCTTTGGTAAAGAGCCAACGTTTTAAGAGCTGAGGTCAATAAAAATGTACTATTCTTTACGGTAGATCACAATGCCTGAAAACCCTTTTGCTTCCTCTACTAGTTTTTCTGCCATCAGGCCTTTTACTATGAGCAGTCACATGACGTCATCTCATCTGTGTTTGGTTACAGAATTTTGTAATAACTCAATCCTCCAGCACCAGAACCCCATTGTTCTGGTTTGAAGTAGAGCAGAAACCATCAGTCAATAAATAGATTTTGACATTTACACCATTTATTTTAACAAACAACTAACTAGGTAATTGGTTAACTGACAGGTTAATCGACTTCAGTAAATATTTGTTATTTTCAAATACAAGACTATGCAGTCAATGGACTAATAGAAAAAATGAGTTGAACTGATAATCCGTTTGAAGGACGGGGATTTTATCTGTTGACTGCAACCATGATGGTGTTGGTATTAATAACTGCAGCCTCTTCACATCAGCATTTTCTCTCTTTACATACACCCACACAAACATGATTTAACACACACACACGCTCAGTCCACTATCTCCAACTGTCTCACCCACACATTAAGGACACGCTAAGGCCAACAAAAAACCCTCTGACGTTGACCCTCAGCTCTGTCTCCATGTCCTCACAAACCACCACAAAGTCTTATCACACTGCTGTCAACACACACACACACACATGCACACGCACGCACACACACAATCTTATCACACTGCTGTCAAGTGTGGTGAAGCCAGAGAGATGCCAGGACACACACACACACACACACACACACACTCTCTCCATCACCCCAGTCCTCCCTAGCAGCAGCAGCTAATGTTAGCAGCAGCATTACAATGTAAAACCCTGATATCAGCAGCTAAAGTGACAGGGCAACATTTATTTTTTTACTCACACTACAATAAATACGTTAGCGTGTCATAGATTCACTGTCTGAAATCGTTGTTTAACCCTGCATGTGTAAAATCTTCTGTTCATGGTACAATTACACGTCCACTTCCGTCCACTGCCCTGATCAGTCATCAACCATCCCAGATGCTGTTATCGCCATTCGCTTAATTCATCTTCGTTTTTCAGAACGCCACCAGATCACACGACCGATAGGCCGACGTCACATTTCCTGCTCCTGAGCAGGGCCACTCCCCCTACCGGCGGTTACCTTAGTGATGGGATAATAAAATATGGCCGCCTCCAATTGTTGTCATTGCAGTGAACCAGGAGGATGAACATCAAGCGTTTCTGTGGTTTTCCTAAGGATGAAATCCTCCGTCAGGCAGGGTGAGGTTAATCAGGAGGATGAAGGGCCGCCACTTTGTGAGGAGAGCATCTACATTTCCTTTTGTTTATTAATAATTAATCCTTGTTAAGCACTAATATGTACATGTAGGACACCAGAAACTCAGCTACACGTCTATATCCAATATTATTAGCTAAACAAAACATGATTCAACCCCAAGAAACAATATGAGGTCATAACGAAAACATAAATCAGTTAAGTTCTGATAATTGGGATAATATTTATCTTACTCTTCACCGTCATTTCAGGTGAAATCAATCAACTAAACTTTCTGTAAGGATGGGCCAGGAGCTCTGAATGAATCCATACCAGCCTGAGTGTATAATAAACATGTTGTTGGAGCACAAAGCTGCCTCCACCTCAGACAGAACACCTGCTGCTGTTCATCAGCATAATGAAGAGGACATAGTCAAATCAGGTAGATATCCTTCAGCATCGCTCTTTTATCGCCTCTTTTTATCTCTGTTTTCACCACAGCTCGACTGGGAAACGCTGTCAGAGGAACTGTTTCAGACAAACCCTTAATAACTGCCAGAAAAACTGGATTTCATCCCACAACATTTCATTTACATTAAAAGTAAATTTAAAAGTATTCACAACAAAGGAGAGGGGTAGCCATGTAAGCATCTCTATTTTATTTCAGGATAATTTAATCTGCATCTCTTCATTTTTAAGAGGACCTGTTGGTGTCCACTGTTACCATGGAGCTTGGTAATTCTGACACTGGACCAGGCTCAGTTCTCTGGAAAACAGCATTTCCAGGAAGAGGAAACAGATCTGTTAGTCAACACATCCTCCATCATTTGCAAGGACTATGACAAGGCTGCTTTTCCTCTTTTCATTTCCTGTTGGACACAGATACCGGAGGCGCCATGCTTCAGTTTGACTGGCGACGGCGTCCGCGGTTGTCATGGTAACATCAGCTGCCATAAAGCGTCCTCCTAAAATCCTTAAATATGAACTTTTTGGGGAGGAAACATCCCAAATGGTTGCAGTATAATAATAAACTGGACCACCATAAAACATAAAACATAAAGAAACTAATAAATCCACATAGTGTGCATACAATAACTGATGACAAAACATGGTAGTAGGTGTATTATGAGCCACTTTCTGACTGAGAATAAAGTAATAAAACCCCTAGAAAGGGCAGATAGAGGAGAACAGTTCTTGCTGAGCACAATTTAACTTTGGTCAAGTGTTAGTACAGATAATAACATGGATGAGTGAACGTGGAACCAAGGTGAAAGATTATATTATTGTCATTTCTCGGCACTCCCATAAAATAAAATGAAATCCTATTCCTCCGGGAGCAAAAACTTTGGACTTGTAAAACAATCAATTAAAAAATAAAAAAACTTAATAGACCGGTTTAAAATATGACTGAAATATGAAAATATATTAAGAGTTTCAGAAACATAATAAAATGATTTCATAAACACACACAAGTGCAAAAAAGTCATAAAATAAGAGCAAATGTAATATGAGGTAATGCAATGAGCATTTAATAATAACTGAAAAATATGTGTTTTTCTTCTGCATCTGCAGAGCTATTTCTTCATTCAGAGGAACTTCAAATGACAAGAAACCAACATGAACACAGCATATTCGTTTTGAGAGACCTGATGATCGGTTTTAAAAGTGCATTTTAAAAAGGTTTTGACAACAATACAAAACTAGCTGTTAGCACATTTTAGGAGAGGTACTACTACTATCTTGCACCAAGTTTTTAGGATTACACCACATGGACATCCATCCCTACTGTTGAGTTTTTTGATAAATGTATTTTTGGTGTTTTTAACTGTTTGATATCTCCAAAACTAAGGAAACTCCACCAAAAAGATGGCGATGGGGAAAAAGCTCGACAGATAAGTGAAATATAAGTATATTTTTAATATATTTGCGGGTGAAGTGTCCCCTTGATGTAGGCGTGTACGGTGTCGTGTTTTACTACGAGCGACCACAGCCCGGAGGCACCAGTTAACACGGTCACCCGTTAACCCGCTACACCCACACAGCCGTTAACTTAACGTCGCGGTTTCCACGTTAACGTTTTACCGGTAACGGACACCGGTGGCGGTTGTTGGGGGGGCGGTCACCTTGCTGATTCATCACCTCACCGTGGGGGTAAAATAAGACGGCAGAAAACAACAGTAGGTCACACTCGGCCAGTGCAGATGCAGTGATTTAACGTTAGCACACACCTAAGTTAGCTAACAGTCAGAAAGTAGCGCGGCTGGACGCGGCTCGGAGCCCTCGTCCTGCGGCTCGGAGGACCACCCACCCACCCCCCCGGACTGCGGTTATGATCCCGCAAGCTCCGCCGGGCAGAAAAACGAGAAACCGGCCGTTGCTGCCGTTAGCATGCAGGCTAACCAGTGAGCGGCTAACCGCTCAGGGACATTCTTCCACATCACACACACTGCCCACTGCGCTCTTACCTCATAGTTCACTCCTCATCGTCAAATTAGCGGGTGAAGCAGCTCCTCGTGTGTTTAGGCAGCCATATGACAAGGTATCTCCCGCTGAATTGTACTGTTTTATCACCGAAACCCCTTTTCCGGTGATTCTCCTGTGGTTCCGATATCCCGACCGTCTGAGGGGCAGTTGGAAAATGGGGTAACGCTGCTGACGTATCGCGAGATGCCAAAGAAACTATAACAACAATGACGTGATATCGCGATGTTTGGAGTGAGGGGTTATGAGGACGCTGAGGCGGATTAGTAGCGCTCCTGTCGGCTGCTAAAATCTATTATTATTATTATTATAATGCAATTTTTACTATTTAAAATATCATTTATGTTCAATATGGTAAGGATAAATGTATAAGTAAAGAAGACGAGATATATTACCTATACAAATATCTTAATACATTATATTTATAATTGAGACAAATACATAAGTAATGGATTTATATTATGTTATTAGTATTGTTTTAATGTTATGTTATTGCTATTTTTTTCTTGATGGTGAATTAATATTTCATAATCAGTTATGTCCATATATTAAAAAATGAGTCTATATCAAAATTGAGTAATTATTCAGTGGTGAATGGATATAATTGCACTTTTCCCCACTCATTTTTATGTTTGTAAAATGATTCATCCAAAGATTAACATTATTGCTATTTTTATGTCTGTTTATATGTATAAATTTTCTCTTCATATGTTCAGAATAAATCCCCTTTTGTATTCAGATTGGTCATTTTTTCAAGTAGGTTTTTGTCCTAAATCATTCCTTGATGCTGCTGCCAGGCCTGGTTAAATAATTTAAATCCTGAGTTAAAGTCCTATAGGACAATGGACATTTTATTTGTTGCCTCAGTCAAGTTTTTTATTCTTTAAAATAAAATAACAATTTACTAGTTGTCATGATGGTGACTGCTTCAAGAATAAAGAAGAAGCTCTAAACATGATTCTAGAATCAATTTCTACTGGTGAGTTACTAAAGACTTTAGGCTATAATGTTTTATAGAAATTTAGTCTAAATTTATTAAATTATATTTTAATAATAATTCAATATAAAGTGCTGTGCATATCACTAAATTCAATAAATATGCAGCCAGATATAAAGAACAGTAAATTTAATTTCAGGTTTTAAATATTAATTCAAACTGGATGTTGAAGATGAGCTACATTTAGTAAAAAAGGCAAATAAGACCTAGGAAAGTGATGAAAAAGGCACCTGACATTGGTTTAATTTAACTCCAGGCATATAATATTAAATATAAAACTATTATTATTATTATTATGTGAATGGTGTAGTGACCTGTAACATCCAGTAGGAGGCGGTGTTCTACTCAACACAATAATAAACAACCTGAACAACGAAGAAGAAGAAGAAGCAGCAGATCAGCTGACTGCAGCGAGTTCATTTAGCAGCAACCTCCTCCTCCAGGAAAAAGCAGATAGATGAACTGCAGTGGTTTATTTCCTGAATTGTCTGTTTATTTCTCTATTCAGCATGAAAGGTTTGTACTGTGGAGCCGGAGTTAGCGGCGCTGAGCCCAGGTTCCTCATCCAGGAAACCGTGAGTGGGATTTCATAATTCACATTATTACACACATCAGGAAACGAACTGTGCACATGTGGTGTAAATACTCGTTTAAAGGGGCCCAAGTTTGCCATATTCTCTGTTAGTTATTGATATATTCTTGGTTTATTGGCAGTCATTGGCCCCTGGTTAGACGTGTAGCAGCTATACAGTCTGTCTTCTACCACACTGACTCTGAAACACCCTGTTTAGAGGATCTGCTTGACAGACAAATGACACTTTCTGGTGTTGTCTGATTTAACTGTACAACAGTTTTAGTTTAAATGTTTATGTATTAACACTAACAACTTTACATGATTTGTTTTATTTTCAATATTCATCACATTGAGTTGAAGTTACCTGGTGTGTTTTCCTCTCAGACGCTCCCAGAGGTGGTAGGCAGCCATGAGGTCAGAGTTCAGGTGAAGGCGTGTGGACTCAGAGAACTGGACCTCCAGGTAACATCCGATATGTTAAACCACTTTTAACATGTAAATCTGTGTTAATGAGATTCAGTTTAGCCTAAAAGGACATTTCACATCTCAAACTACAAATGACGTCACATTTCTCCATTCATGTGTATGTGGTTTGTCATTGCAGATATCCATTATATAAATTACTGATATCTGGAACTGAATTATCAATAGTAGTAATTACAGTTGGATTCTGATTTGTCTTAATTCCAGTGGACTAAGAGAAATCAAGTTGTAGATATCTATTATCATGTTATAAACTCTATCTTATATCTATCTTTGGTTTCTAGTCAGAATGTAATTACAGATTTGTTGAATTACACTTTAATGTTGATCCTGCATGATGTTTGATATCTAACTTTATTGTGTCTATAGTTAAACTGAATTACAGAAATCTCTATGTTGTTTCCACTAGTCACAAATACAGGTGTTTAGAATGAAAGATGCAGCTATTAAACATGTAATTATGATCAGTCAGAAAGACATTGACTTGATTTAGCCTCTTAAAAGTGTTGTTCTATAAGCTGGTACCATGTGTTCCTACTCGTCTTTTCCTCTCCCTCCAGCTGCTGGACGACGTGGGGATGCACAGAGATTTAATTCCTGTGGGCAGGGAGGTGGCCGGCGTCGTCCTGCAGGGTACAGACGTCTATTAGATTCATTACTTTCTGTTTCTGTTCATTAGATTTACCTGCTTTGTCTTTCTGTTCTTCCAGTGGGGTCAAAGGTGACCTTTTTCCAGCCGGAGGACGAGGTTGTAGGTAAGGAACTTATTTACATGAATTAGGAATAACATTGACTTACCAGGACAAAAACTCACTTAAAAAAATCCTTAATATAATAATAATTAATATAATAATAGTTTTCATATTAATTTATTACAGGAATTCTTCCTCTGGACTTTCCCTGCTCTGGACTCTGTGATTCTATTGATATAGATGAAAATTATTTAGGTGAGACACACGCATACGTGCACACACACACACACACACACACACACACACACAGATACTGCACAAACTTGGGTTTATTTTTACTTGTTGAGTGAATAATTATCATTCTTCTGTAATGACTCACTTTCATTATCATCCAACATAAAGTCTAAACAACATATCAGTGACTAATAATGTTTGACAAGATGTTGATGTAGATTTTTTTCTACGGAAATCAAGATTTTTGTGTTATATATATATCCATCCATCCATCCATCCATTGTCTATCCCGCTTATTCCCTTTCGGGGTCGCAGGGGTCTGCTGGAGCCTATCCCAGCGCGTTAAGGCGAGAGGCAGGGATACACCCCAGATGGTCGCCAGCCAATCGTGGGGCACACACACCATTCACTCTCACACTCACACCTATGGGCAATTTAGAGTTTACCAATTAACCTGAGCATGTTTTGTATTGTGGGAGGAAACCGGAGTACCCGGTGAAAACCCACGCAGACACGGGGAGAACATGCAAACTCCACACAGAAAGGTCCCAGACCCAGGCCCCAAGGCGGTCTTGAACCTGCGACCTTCTTGCTGTGAGGCAACAGTGCTACCCACCGCACCACCGTGTCGCCCTGTTATATATATATATATATATATATTTCTCGTCTCTTATAAATAAAGTTTAATAGGAGGTGTGTGTTTGTGTGTGTGTGTTTCCAGTCCAGAAGCCAGAGAAGCTGAGCTGTGTGTGTGCTGCAGCAGCGTTGCATGACGGACTGTCAGCCTACACGGCGCTGCACACACACGCTCGGATGGCAGCCGGACACACACTCCTGGTTCTGGACGGCGCCAGCGTACGTATTAAATAAAATAAAAGAGCTGGCCAGGTTTCCGTGGTTACTAGTGACGACTCGCTGTCCCTCCTCAGCCTCTGGGCCTGATGTGCATCCAGCTGGCCTGTTACCATGGCGTCAAGGTTCTGACCACGGCCCATTCCCAGCAGAACCAGTCGTTCCTGGAGCAGCTGAGGCCCAGCGTAGGTGTGTGCAGCAGAACAGAGAGGAACCCTCTGAACTCTACATGTTGTCTGTGGTGCAGCTTTAAACCTGATCTCCATCCTTTAAATCCATTCTCTAAGAAATCTTTGCTCCTTTTCCTCTTTTCTTTAACCCTTTCCTCCCTTCATGCCGTCCTCAGGCGTTCAGGATCCTTTAGTTGGTGAGATTCTTCTCTGATTCTCTGTCTTAACTGTTTTCTTGTATATATTTCTTGTTATTCTAGTCCAGTAAATACTACTAGATCAGATTATATAATTATTTTATTTAGTGACAGCTTGAATTAATGAGACATGAAAAACAAAGTTTTGATAACATGCTGCACCATGTGGCTAAAAACTACAAGCATTTAATGCGTTTATAATGAGATTATATGATGTTTCAAGTATCGATCCTTTTAATCAGAATTGGACTGCAACTAGATAATCTTATAATGGATTAATCTATTGATTATTTATAATCAATAATTTGATTTGTTGTTTAGTTTATGGAATTGTGTAAAATATCTTTCATTATTCCCCAAAGCTGAAGATTGAACCTAAAATGTTTTTATTTGTCCACAACCAAAAGATCATCAGTTTACTATTATAGAAGAATAAAGAAACCAGGAAATAATCAGAGAACAGAAGCTGGAACCAGAGAATCTGGAAATTTTATTGTTAAAAAATGACTCAGATAGATGATTAAAATAGTTGTTGATTAATGTAATATACGATTAACCAACGAATCATTGCAGCTCTAGTATTGATGCAGAAAAAGTGACTAAAGCAACCAGAAAATAATCATATTTAAGAACCAGTAGCCAGAGAATTCCTCAGTGTGCAACAGGGCTGCAAACAACCACTATTCTGAAATTGTTGAATCTATTGTAAAAATAGAATTGAAAAGCGTGTGCTGTGTTTGTGTGTTGCAGCCAGGGTGGTTCCGGTCCACCTGGACTCTACAGACCTGCTGCAGGTGGTTCTGGAGGAGACCGGAGGACTGGGGGTGGACATCATCATCGACTCTGGAGGTAGACGCTGCTTCAGTCTGGGGGGGAGCTGGGACCAGGGAGTCTCTACATGATATATGTGTGTGTGTGTGTGTGTGTGTGTGTGTGTGTGTGTGTGTGTGTGTGTGTGTGTGTGTGTGTGTGTGTGTGTGTGTGTGTGTGTGTGTGTGTGTGTGTGTGTGTGTGTGTGTGTGTGTGTGTGTGTGTGTGTGTGTGTGTGTGTGTGTGTGTGTGTGTGTGTGTGTGTGTGTGTGTGTGTGTGTGTGTGTGTGTGTGTGTGTAGTTCGTCTGCATGAGGACAAAGTGCCAGAGGGGACGAAGCTCCTCCCACACAAGCACGACATCATCAGCGCGCTGGGGGTCGGAGGTCACTGGGTCACATCACACAAAGACCTGCAGGTGACAAACAGCAAACATCAGGATTATTGATTATTGAGTATTTATTGGCTGCTCCATCTCTCCATCACTGAGAGTCTCCTAGTTAACGTTAATAAATGAATTTTAAATGATAATAATAAATGAATAAAACTCACTATAATGTAGTTTTAAGCTGATTAAAGGAATCTCCTCCTGTGGGCAGCTGTATAAAGATAATATAAACAGCAGTAATAATGTGAAAATGAGACTTCAATTTGTTCTTATATCTGCATTATGTTAAACATTGTTTTTTATTAATTGCTTATATGCTGCTTATAATGAACCAATATAACCCAATACATACTTCAATTTAAACAGATTTATTATGTGCTATGAAAATTTATTATTAATAAAAAAGTTCAAGAATATCAAGCACTATACAAAAAATTACTAAGAATTTTGGATTTTAGCTAAATATCAGTATCGTATAATTAACAAAAGAAATATGGAGACAATCAAGATCGGAACTAATCATTTCAATTATGCATTTATTTAAAAAAAAATATGTATTGAATTAAATGCTTAAAGTGTAAATGTTGATCACCTGTGTGTTAATCACCTGTTGTTAATCACCTGTTGTTTCCAGCTGGATCCTCCAGACTGCAGGTTACTCTTCTTAAAATCCGCGTCTGTTTCTTTCCTGAACCCCGAAGTCTGGACGGCGTCGTCGGCTCAGCAAGGAAGATACCTCCGTATCCTCTGGCAGCGGCTAGCTGCTAGCTGCTAACAGCTAACTGCTAACAGCTAACGATTAACAACTGAGTGCGAACTGCTAACAGCTAACTGCTAACGGCTAACGATTAACAACTGAGTGCGAACTGCTAACAGCTAAGTGCTAACGGCTAACGATTAACAACTGAGCGCGAACTGCTAAAAGCTAACTGCTAACGGCTAGCATTTAACTCTTAGCGGTTAAAAAATGACTGATAACATCTAACCGTAATCAGTTAACCGCTAGCATCTAACAGCCTAATGGTTAGCAGTTAGCTGTTAACCGTTAGCCGCTAACAGCTAATTGCTAACGGCTAGCTGCTAACTACTAACATCCAGTAATCTTTTCTTATATACACACATTATAATCTGAATTTATCAGTTTTTAACAGCTTTGTGTCAGATATTCTTAAGGACATCGTGGAGAAAATGTCAACTGGAATACTCAGGTAATTCTAAGTATAAATACTTCAGTACTTTACTCAAGTAGAATTTTGGGGTATCTATACTTAACTGGAGTCGTCATTTTACATTCTTCTCGTAGTTTCACACAGTTTTATGTATTTCTACTTCTTCTTTTTGTTTTTTAATTATTATTATTATTAAATTAATAAATAAATGGATAAAAAATAAGGAATGTATTTGCAATGTACTAAGCTTTTCTCCTTATTGACTCCTTTATATTACTTTTACATTTTAGGTAGTTTTGAAACCAGAACTTTTACACTTTTAATTGTGTTAATGCTTCAGCGTCTAAACCCTGAGTGGAGAATGTGAGCTTTATTACTGTAGTAATACTACTGTATTAATAGTACTGTAGCGCCCTAAATAAAGTAATGATGTTGTGTAACGTAGCTTTTAGTTGAGTTTACTGACTCTTACTTTTATCTACTTTAACTGGTCATTGTCATATCAGCATGATCCAAACACCTCATCCAGCTGTTTAACACCACTATAAAACAGGTTCTGATGGTCCGTCTCGTTCTTCTCAGGCCTCGACCCGATGAGGCGGTCCCGCTGTACGAAGCCACCGTTGCCATGGAGACAGTACAGCGTCACCAGAGGAAGAATGTTGTTGTTCAGCTGTGACCGAAAAATCCCCAAATCCTGCACTGGGAATTATCGGACCAACATGTATGAAACGTGTTCCCTCTGCAAGAACGTTCATTAATGTTTGTTTGTGACTCATGTCCCATCATGCACTGCAGAGGACGCCAGGAGACGTCAATGGACCTGTTTGATTTTAACCAATTTGACCCACAGTGTTTAATATTTCTATATTCACCCTTTAATAGAGAGTGTGATTCCATGTCGAGAGACCACAACCAACATAAAAAGAACTTAGTTTGGGTTTAACTGCAGATCCACAGCTTCAACTCAACAAATGGATTAAAAAGCTCATTTAAAAAGATGACAAGATGTGGTTCTGGTAAAATTTGTGTAGTTGCTGTTGTTTTCATCCAAATTCCAGTTTAAACAGCAACTAGAGTGTTTGTTTCTGTTAGTAAAATCTCTGGCTCATACTTGTAATATATAGTTATTTTTATCATTTGTCAAACCACAGTACTGATGGATCTTATCTTCTCAAGAGGAATATATTACAGCTTATTCTTTAAAATCTGTGGGATTCAGAGCAGCAACAATTATTGTATTTGTCTATTTATTGTTTTTTGAAACAATTCATCATTTAATTGCTTGGTTTATTAAATGTTTTTGTCCAGACCAACAGTCCACAACCCAAAGATCATCAGTTTACTATTATAGAAGAATAAAGAAACCAGGAAATAATCAGAGAACAGAAGCTGGAACCAGAGAATCTGGACATTTTATTGTTAAAAATGCCTCCAATGGATTAATAAAATTGTTGTAATGAATGTAATGATGATTAATCGTTGCAGCTCTAGTATTAACACAGAAAAAGTGAAATAATCAGATTTGGAACCAGAGAAGAACAAGAATTTTGTGTTAAAAATGACTGTCTGTATATATATATATATATATATATATATGTATATATGATGCTTTTCTTCTTTTAAATTTAACCAGGATGAATCTTGAGTGTCAATAGCAGCATAAATACAAAAGTCACATAAAAAACAAATTCATTTACAGCAATAAAGATCCAACAGAAAAATATGTAATATGTAATATGTACGTCTGACAGTGTTTCCACATGTTTTATCCAGATGTTCAGACTATTTCTGATAATGAACAGGATCCAACAGGAAGTCAAACCATCCACATTAAATCCAGCCAATCAGCTGGTTTTATTACAGGAGAACCAATCAGATGTCAGCTCACGGTGTCTGGTTGGCATGGCGACGGGCCCTCCAACGCCTCCAGGCAACTTCCCAGGATGCACCTCTCCTCCAGTCGCAGCGCCCTCACCGCCTCTATCTGCTCCCTGATTGGCTGACTGTCACACTGCTGCAGGAGGAGGGAGATCTACACACACACACACACACACACACAATATTACTTAGACATGGTCAAAAATATTTTGAATGTTTTTATTACTTAAAATGGCTTAATAATATCATATATGTATACCTGTTGTTCCTATATGGAAATAAATCGATTCTAGCATATTAGAACAAATAAATTGAATGTCAAAAAAATATGTTTATTTACCCCCAGATAGTGAGTTATTTTATTTATTACTTTTTGATGAAAACTTCCAAAAAGTCAACCTTTGGTTGTGAGACAATGATGCTCAGATGTCCAAAAAGACATTCATCAGAAATCGTGAGTCTTTCAAAATAAAAGCCTCCCCCTCTCACACCTGACTGTAAAAGCATAGATTTTATGTCACAGCTTTTTAAAATTAAAGATAAAGCAATGGTTGCCATATGGAAACAATTGGCTCAATATTACTAAAAAGCAGTAATATAAAATCCCTGTTTTACTGTTCAGTTGTAAAAATCGAGTCTTTTACTTTGAAGTAAAAAAATAAAACTCATAGGAAATTCAGATTTTTCTCCTTTTTACATGGACTGACAAAAATTCTGAATTTTCTGCAGTAAACCTAAACATGTCAGTGAATTCTACAAAATGTGCATGTTGCTGCCACACAGATAGATAGCTCCTTTATTGTCCCACAGTGGGGAAATTTACAACAGCAGCGCTATGGAGTAGATGGACAAAGACGTTCAGTGGAACCGGCTGCAGTCGAACCTTCTCCAGAGCCGTGTGTGTGTCCTGTAGTCGCCGTCCACACAGAGTCCGAACGGCGTGGACGCTCCACTGCTGCTGCTGCTGCTGACCCCCCACGGCCTGGCCCAGCAACACAGCCTTCCACTGGGGGCTGAAACACAGTTAGAGCCGCATCTGGACCAGTGCTGATCTATCTCTGATAATCTACCTACTTGTCTATAGGAAGCCAGACTACTGCACTAGTTGGGATAAGGGGAGACGTAAAAATACAGTTATTGTGAGAAAAAAAAGGATGAAATTTATGTTGAAAGTTCAGATCTTAGTCTACATATCAGTTTTAAAATTGTCATGTCAAAACTCTGACTTGGTAGTTTTTCCTGTTTAATGCAACATCTTTCTATTCAGAAACATGAACAACATTACAAAACATAGGATATATATATATGTAATTAATCTACCTAATGTGTGTGTGTGTGTGTGTCTTACTACAGCTCTTGAGGCAGAGACAGCAGTCTGAGCGCCGTCATCAACCTCCATCCTGGACCTTCACTGGAAACCGTGAGATTACTGAGAGAGGAACAGAAACGTGTGTTAGGAAGGATTTTATGCACCAAACATAAAGGGGGAACGTTTGAAATGAGCAGGATCATGACATCTAGTGTCCGAAAACTGTAGTTGCAACACACAAAAAACAACAAATTTCCAGGAAAACAAGGATTTTAAGCATCAAATTCAAAGGGGGAATGTGTGAAATAAAGATTTTGGAAATAGATGAAGTCTTACTGGAGGAACTCGTTCTCTTTGAGGAACTTGATCTTTTGGTCCAAACTTCTGTCGCCGGACAAAACCTCACGGAGCAGATCTGAGGAATCAGAGTGAAACTATATATATATATATATATATATATATATATATATACACACACAAGGTTGCAAAGATTTTCTTTGTCTTAGTAAAAATGTTTTAAATAGGTTCTCATAAAATATAATAATATCACAATCATATCTCTAATCCCTAGTATTCTAGTACTCAGATTACTCACAGTATTATTCAGTATTTTCCTACCTGTGTCGATATAGACCACGCTGTGTGGGTTGCCGGGGGCGACAAACCCGTACTCCAGCAGCAGCCTCTGGTTGTCATGGGAACCGTAGTTGATGAAGGCCTGGTGGTGGCGGCGTGTCCCGCAGACGCTTCTGATCTCGTAACATCTGGACACGTCATTGAACGCCGCTTTCACCTAAAAACACAAACAAATAAAAAATGTGTCGTCATAGTTCCACAAACACAGGTAAAACATCCAAGTGACTCCAGCTGTGACAGATGTTGTTTCCTGGATCCTTGTTTTAGAGGTTGCCATGACTCCAGCTGTGACAGCTGTGCCCAGGTGTCGTACCTGGACGTCAGGGCGGTGGTTCAGCAGGTCCAGGAATGGAGCCAGACAGTAAACGTCTTCTCCACACAGGAAACGGCTGGTTGGACGACACATGAAGACAGAACGGCTGTTGATGCTGCACCACGCCCACCTGGAGGAGGGGCGGAGCTTAATCATCTTCATCACCACAACATCATTATCTTTATCTTTATGAATCTAAACTAATATTCATATATTATTTTAATGAGTTATTATTATAATGAGTTATCATTACGGTCCCTACCTTAACGCCTCGTAGGTCATCACGTCCTCTACAGGCTGGTCCAGAACTGGCTGCAGGGACCTGGATCAACATCACACCTGTTACAGCTCATCAACATCTAGTAAATCTACATCTAGTATTAAAGTAATTATTAATGAGAATAAAGTCTTAAGTTAAGAGCACAAAGTCATAATTTACAAAGTAAATAAAGTATTTCTACCCAATTACTACTACATAAAATGTAACTTCACTTCCTGTTTCCTGTCTGCGACTCACCTGAAGAACTCCTGATTGGACGAGTGGATTTCCCTCACAGCGTCCCGCTGCTCCAGGCCCCGCCCCCGCAGGCCGGCCGGCAGCATCGCCATGACATCGTCTGAGAAGTAGGCGGGGCATGTGTAGTAGACGGGCAGCGCGTCGAGGTAGGGCAGCCAATCAGAGGCCTCCCCTCTGTGGCGCTCACACACCAGGAAGACACAGAGCGCCAGGAGAGCAGAGGGGCGGGGCTTCCAGCTGACCACGCAGCCCGTTACCGTTTAATTACATCATTAATTACCAATTACTAAACTTCATTGAACAGTTGATTATTTTGTTGTATCATTCCTTGCCATTGAAGTAGAATCATTAATTTAAGAATTTTAGTTACACAAGTTGATATGTGTGTGTGTGTGTGTGTGTGTGTGTTCACCTCTTGATATACTGGCCCAGGTAACTGTCCAGAACTGTTGAGGTTGTGAGGAGACAAGACTCTGGTAGAGAAATAATCAGCTGATCCGGCTGATGAAAAACACATTCAAACATTAAACATCACTGGTACATTTATGGCTCAGTATAAAAAAAATGGAAAGAAGTAAATTATTTAAATAACCACTCCAGCAAAAATCTATTAAAATTAGAAAATAAAAATCATTCAAAAAGACGAGTAGATGATCTCTAACAGCTGAGTAAGTTATTAACAAATTAAAAGTGTGATTTGTGTTCTCACCTTTATGTCTCTGGTGGCCTGCAGCCCTCGGCCTGTGTCTGGACACACAAAATCAAACTTTATTTAAACTCATGTGTTATTACAACTAACCTGAAGTGACTGAACCTGTGAATCTCAGGTTAATTCTCTGAATTTCTGCTGTTTTTAACGTTCACACCAGTAAAGAACGCCGGCTGCAGCAGAGTTGAAGTGAATCCTCGTTGCTGAAGAAACTTCATCAATTTCACAAAGTGAGGCTGATGACACAGACGCACTGAATAACAGAGAGAAACGAGTGATGAAACCATGACAACATGTTACATGATGAGCTGTTTTATCATTTAAACTCAGTGTTAACGTGCTGCAGATTTCTGTGATTCACGTGAGTCTAGAAGAACATTTCAGGACAAACATCACTTTTCTCCATTCATGTGTATGTGGTTTGTCATTCCAGATAAATACAATTCACTTCCAGATATCCACTGTGTAAATTACTGATATCTGAATTAACAATAGTATGAATTTCAGTTTGAGATAATCTACAGTTTGATTCTGACTAGTCATAAATACAGTAAAAGATATTTTTAATTCACCATAATTAAAGATATATGCATGCTCCTTTTCAGAAATGTGAAATTAATTTCAGACTAGGAGAAATGAAGTTGTAGATATCAAGTATCAAGTTATAGACATATTTAGGTGAATTTTGATCATACATATGTGAAATGGGAGATGTAACTTTGGTTTTGTAGACAGAATGTAATTACAGATTTGTTGAATCACAGTTTTGATGTTTATGAAACTTTTAAAGAATAGAGAAACAAACAGAGAAACATCCTGCATGATGTTTGACATATCTAACTTTATTGTGTCTATAGTTAAACTGAATTACAGAAATCTCTATATGTTGTTTCCAATAGTCACAAATACAGGTGTTTAGAATGAAAGATGCAGCTATTAAACATGTAATTATGATCAGCAGAAAGACGTTTATGTCCATGTTGATATACAGCAGTGGTTTACACAGCTCTTTTTAAATAGTAAAGAGTTTGTACCTGACTGGACAGTTCTTCCTCTTTTCTTCCTCCTCCTCTTCCTCGCAGCTCGTCCCCTCATGACGTCACCTGGACCACAAACATCAGAGAAAAACAACAAGCTTTATTTAAATAATCTAAATAATCTCATTATATTCTCGTTATAACGAAACATTACGGTAACAATACTAAAACATTACGGTAATAGTTACTCAAACAGTACCGTAATACACTGAGAGCCGTATCATGAAACATATTTGTACCACCTGTGTGACAGAGTTAAACAGCGAATCCTTCATCAGTCTTCTCTCAGATCTCCTCCATGCTGCTTCTGTGTGACCACGTGGTCCGCTTGTTTTTCCGGGTATGCGCAGTGACGCTGCGCAGAACTCGCTCCTAGTTTCCTGCTTTTTCCTCCCATCGCGGCTCGTTCGTCTTTAAAAGCTTCAACACAGCGGATTAAATCAGCAGCAGAAAACCAGATAAAGTAAGAAACCTGCACAGTTTAACTTAAGCTTCACACCAGCTGGAATTTAGTGAAATGATCATCACAGCTTCTGCAAAGTTGGAGATTTAATATTAAGAAATGCATGTGATTGTGTTACGTAACTTAACTTCTGCTGCTTTAATGTTGTGTATTAAATTCACATCATTTGCATAAGTAATCCTCGTAAAACCACTTTACAGTTGAAGTGTTACTCAGGCTGAAAGTTTAAAAGGGAAAAAATGAATTAAATACCTAAAAGTATGAATTTCATAATAATGAGTTGCTTGTGATTATATAACCTGGATGATCGTAAAAATGTCACAAAAATCTGTCATACGGAATCTGAATAATTTCAGTTGAAAATCCAATATCAAACCAATAAAATATGCAACCGAAATTATTTTTATTCAATAAAAATCATTATGACAACTATTCATTACATTTAGGAATTTTAAGCCTTTAAATGCTAGTTTGAATGACCAAAAATATAATAAATGTGAGGCTACTTTTTCCTATTTGAAGTAAAAATGTTCCTAATTTAGTAATAATGACTTAATTATTAGCTCCATTACTGCAGTTCTCTGTTATAACACAGTTATTTTAGGATGTGTCACCATGACTCAGCAAATTTATCTTATCAATCAGCTCCGATGTTTTTATCTGGTTTTATCATGGTTCATTTAAAATATGTTTTTAGAGTTTTCATCATACTTTATTTTTTTTAACTCGTTCTAAAATGTACTGCTCTTCACAAGCTAATTTCACTCAATTAAAAGTAATAAGAAAATATTTTACTTTTCTGCACATGTGCAGACAGGTTAGAATTTGATTAGATTTAACTTAAATATGTAAAAGTTAGCTACTGTTACCCACTGATAGCTACTGTTAGCCACTGTTAGCTACTGTTAGCCACTGTTAGCTACTGTTAGCCACTGATAGCTACTGTTACCCACTGATAGCTACTGTTAGCCACTGTTAGCTACTGTTACCCACTGATAGCTACTGTTAGCCACTGATAGCTACTGTTACCCACTGATAGCTACTGTTAGCCACTGATAGCTACTGTTACCCACTGATAGCTACTGTTAGCCACTGTTAGCCATTGTCCATGTGCAGTTTCTGCTCTCAGTCATTCTTCGGCTGCTAACGATGACCTGAACCCTCCTAATCATCCCCTCTCTCTGCAGGCAGCCATGTCTGTGAAGGTTGCTGTGGTAACGGGCAGTAACAAAGGCATCGGCCTGGCCATCGTCAGGTCGCTCTGCAAACAGTTCCAGGGAGACGTGTACCTGACCGCCAGAGACGTGTAGGTAGCTCACCTGGACACACCTGTTTCAGTACATCTGGACACGTTCTTCTTTAGAATGACTCAGACGGATCAATACAATAGTTTTTATATAATAGATGAATAATGGACTGATAATAGCTGCTCTGGTATTAACACAGAGAATTTGGACATTTTCTCCTTAAAAATGACTCAAATCCCTTAATTGATTATCAGCATAGTGATTGTTGGAAACTAATCAATTGACCGGAGGATAGTCAAGTGGAATATCAGAATAGTTGGTGATTAATGTGATAGTCGAAAAAAATATAAAATAAATCAAAGTCAATTTTATTGTCAATTTCTTCACATGTACTTGACATACAAAGGAATCGAAATTTCGTTTCTCACTATCCTATGCGTTTTATATGTACAACAACATCAAAGTGCAAAATCAATGTGATACAAGGGTCATTTAAATGCGTTCTGGTGCATTCAGCTGATTACTGTATTTCAGGACCATAAGGCACCTTACTAAAAGGCTTGGTCTCTGTGTTTCATTACTGTACTTAACACCTTATAGTTGTGAAAATACAGTAACTTAAATGAAGACATTTTTTGAATATATAATATCACAGTGCAGTAGATGGTGGTACTGAGGGTCTGGTTCTTCCAGGGGTCGGGGTCAGGAGGCCGTGAGGTCTCTGGCCTCTGAGGGGCTGACAGCTCAGTTCCAGCAGCTGGACATCACCGACCTGGACAGCATCGCCGCCGCCAACGCCTTCTTCAAGGACCGGTACGGTGGCGTGGACGTCCTGGTCAACAACGCCGGGATCGCGTTCAAAGGTGCGATCAGTGCTCTGTCTGTGTGTATTGAAAGTACTACTGACCAGTCCGAATACTCACCCAGTCCAAGAAAATACTACAAATTTAACATGAATCATAGAACCACCTCCTCAATAATAACAATAATAATAGCACTAGACCTGTTCATTGGGCATAAAATAACAATGAATGATAAATATTTAGCTTATAAGGGTTTTATTGGTTTTTCACAAGTAGAATTAAAAACATGAATCTATAATCTAAAACATTTGTTTTTTTTGCATTGTATTTTATTCAGGAATTGTAAATTCTCTTTCTCCTGCAGCTTCAGACTCAGAGATTTATAACGAGGTTAAAAACAAAGATGTTTATGAATGGTTTATATGTGTTTTTGTACATTTTAATCACAATTTCATTCCCACATTTACATTAAAAAAATCCAATTTTTGAAAAATACATTCATGTGTACATGTCAACAAACAAAATATATAGGCCAATTCAAACGGTAACTAATTAGTGATTTTATATATATATGTATATATATTGGTGAAAATCCAATATCAAACCAACAAAATATGAAACCGAAATTCTTGTATTCAAAAAAATCTCCATGCATCATCACCTACTCTGTATTTTCTACTTTTCTCATTGCTTTTCTGTGTTTTGAAACAATGAGAAAAGTAGAAGACGAACAAATATTGATACCCGAGTGTATACATTATTTTTTGTAGAAACGCTGCATTCTCACACATATGTAAATGTACATGAGGACAGACGCTGACACCATGTCCCTCTGTCTCGTCTCTAGTGGCGGACACCACTCCGTTCGGGGTCCAGGCTGAAGTCACCATGAAGACCAACTTCTTCGCCACCAGAGACATGTTGACTCACTTCCTGCCCATCGTCAAAGCTGGAGGTCCAGACACACACCTGCTGCCTTTAGTTTGATAAATAATAAAATAAAATATTTACAGCCTTTATCACATGTCAGTATATATCATCTATATTATAATCATCAATACAATGAGAAAATAGTTCAATATAATGTTACCATTAATAAACATAAAGCTTAATTTTTCTATTGATAGTGGATCAATCATTAATCAATAAGTCATTTAACTCTCTATGCTGATGATGTTCTTTTATTTCTGAATAACCCAGTGTTCTAAGTCCCTCCTACAGTAATGGATCAATTATTGAATAGATCAATAACCTCAATTGTTTATTATTGGTTCTAACCTTCTGAGTGTGTGTGTGTGTGTGTGTATTCTACCTCCCTAGTGTGTGTTCTAACCCCCTGAGTGTGTGTATTCTACCTCCCTAGTGTGTGTTCTAACCCCCTGAGTGTGTGTTCCAGGTCGTGTGGTCAACGTCTCCAGCTTCGTCAGCGCCCGTACACTCAACAAGTGCAGCGCCGCCCTCCAGGACAGATTCCGCAGCGAGGACATCACTGAGGACGAGCTGGAGGGGCTCATGAAGCAGTTCGTGGAGCAGGCGAAGAAAGGCCAGCACACACAGGGAGGCTGGCCGGACACGGCCTACGGAGTGTCCAAGACCGGCCTGACGGTACGGACCAGACTACGGACCAGACTACCGAGCAGATCAGATCTTTGTAAAATGTCATCAGTGAAATAAAAGAGCAACATACAAGTAACATAGGGAACAAAATCATTACAAGCAAATGTACAAACTAACATGTGAGAGTAGGAAGTTTACAGTGTTGTAATAAAGTTATTTAAAACTGTAATAATATTGTTATTAGAGCCAATAAGTATGTCATGGTATAACATGGTAGGGTCAGTGACACTATTTCTATAAACATTACAGCCCAAAGCCTTTAGCACTCAGCAGTGATATATTGTTCTTGATCAGTTCAGCTTGAGGTTTTTGCAGTTTGTTACGGAAAAAATGCAGAAAAAGTCAAAGTTGAATGAGAAGGTTCCATATTGTCAACATACTTATAAGGACCCAGTGTAATTCTACACGTGTTTGTGTGTTCAGACCTTGTCCATGATCCTGGCTCGTCGTCTGTCTGAGCAAAGACCAAAGGACCAGGTAAATATTACTGATAATTAACCCCTGTAATCAAACCTCTCAAATCTAGAGGTGGTTACAGCAGTTTTCACATAGATAAGACGCTGTGTACAACTTCTTCCTCCTGTTTCCCTCACCACTACTCGTTTCCTGCAGATCCTGCTGAACGCCTGCTGTCCTGGCTGGGTCCGCACCGACATGGCCGGTCCCAAAGCCCCCAGGTCCCCGGACGAGGGGGCCGTGACCCCGGTCTACCTGGCCCTGCTGCCCCCCGGGGCCACAGGGCCTCATGGGAAGTTCGTCTCTGACAACGAAGTGCAGCCCTGGTGAAAGGGAGTCTGTCTATATGAGTGAAACACAAGAGTGAAACACTAGATTTTCTGCTTTAACACAAATTCTCTGAAAACTTTTAGAATTTGGAAACTACTGATACGAACATCTCACAAACTAATAAATGACCCATGCTACCTCACGTAAAAGACGTTGTACTAAACTGTACTATCCTGTCAGTTCATTGCTGGTCTTTTTTGAGGAGATGTTTTTTTTTTCTTTTTTAATAAAATCAGTTTTCAGTTTCACTTCTGCTTTTGTTGTTATGAACATGTTTCACATGGAAAAATGAGATGAGACTAATGTTACGTTTTTGCCAAAGAGAATAAAAAGATTTTTTTCCAATCTTGGTCTGAAGATGATTTTTGTCAAGTTTGATATGGATCAGACAAAATTTTTGACCTGTGAAAACTTTGAATCATTTTTGAGATATTGATTGATTTTGATAATATTTAAAATGGTGTAAAATCTATCATGGTGATAAATGACTTCATGACCTTCAACTCCAGGAATAATGAACCTTTGATAATCTAACACTGTTCAAAAGTTCAATGTCACTATTTTTACAAGATGGACTTCCAATGTAGAAGAATAGAACATGAGAATGGTTACAATGCGTAGATGTTCATTTTTAATAATAAACTGTGTAGGCTACAAACTTTTAAAGATATAAATTAGAAGTAATGATATTGTTAATTTGGTAGTTTTCAGTGAAGCACATTATACAGTATATATTTTATTAAATGAAGGACATATTGCTTAAAAAAATCCCTAAATGTTGAAATGATTTTAGGATCAATTTTTTACATGTGATGATCCAATGAGCATGACCAAACTCCACCACACGGTGGCGCAGTGCGCATGCGCCCAACCCGCCGCATGCGCGCTGCGTGACCGTGACCGTGACCGCAGTGCGCATGCTCGTCCTCTGACTCGCGGCGGAGCTGAACGAGAGCGACGCGCTACCCGGATATGTGGGTGAATGTTAAAAATCTCGTAAAATATCGAGTTATTCTCACCTAGTATGTTGGTAAATCTCCCTTTTATCGGGAGAGAGTCGTTATGGGTCAAAACGAGGGCGAGAAAGGAGTTTTTCCATCGTGTTAACTCTCGGATGATATCCGCTACAAGCGTCGCTACATGCTAATGCTAGGCCGCCTAGCTAGCTAGCTAGCTCGCTAGCTTAGTGAAATTGCTTTCATTGAAATATTCCTTAAACCCTTTAGGCTTATAAAGATGTTTCCTAATGTCTGAACCCCCTGGATTGTATTTTGTATAATTGTGAAACTGTAAAAACAGACTTTGAAAACACACCTGATTCTACTAATTAATACTAGAACTCTTGCTAAAGACTTTCATTAGAATCAGGCGTGTTACCGCTGGTTGGAACAGAAACAGCCCCCAGTGTAGCTCTAGGACCAGGACTGGTGACCTCTGCTGCATATATGGAAGCTGTTTGGTGCATTGGTGTAGAGCATAATTAAGGTGTTTTCTGCACTCTTTGTGAGATTGTTTATGGTTGTTGAAGGTTTAATGGTGAACTATGAAGGATTCTGAATAAACCACCAGAAAACATGTCACTTACATCTGACACAGATAAGAGAGAAACACGAAGAAAGAGATAGTTCCGATGGTTTCATGAAGGGTCCAGTGAGTCAGAGTATGAAATGCCTCTGAGTAAATCCACATTTTGATGCTCTTGTAGTCTGTTCATTCTTTTTTTTTTCCTCCCTCCTCTGGCAGGTTAAAGGACGTTTGAATCAATGCCGCAAGTGCCGGTTTGAGGCTGCGTGGCGCTGATAGACGCTTCTGTCGGACCAGAGTGACGCCGTGATTACCTCCAGATAAAACTAATCCACGCAGCCAGAGACGGGGACGAGGCCAGAGACAGATGGTAATCCTCTAATCTCTGCTGTTTTCAGGGGGAACCCCATCACTCGCCGGCTGTGATGATGGCGGCCGCCACGATTATCGTGGGTTGTAATTGCTGCTCTGGGATTATAATTACTGTATTGATCCTGTAGTGGGGAATTCCTCCAGAGCTGAAATGCCACCAGTGACTCGGGATGATCAATATCTACAGGGCAAATAATGAGGTTTGACCAGGATGGTTTTTGACAGTCATTATACTTAAAGGGAGTGTCGTGCACATATTTTAAGTGTTTTTATGTATATATTTATATAAATTATAAGTTATTAAAACTTAACTTACTTGTCAACTCTAAATATAGTTAGAGTTTTTTCTTGTCTTCTGTCTCAATACCTTTGCACCTAAAATACTTATATTGCGCCTTTAGTTGTAAATTCCTTTAAAATTCCACCTTTAAAATGTTTTTTACTGAAATGTTTTCTTAAATAACTTAATTTTATTATGTCAAGCACTAACACAAAAGTAACTTATCCAACTCTAAATATTTTTGGTTTAAATGCATCCAGTTTTTTCCTTTAAAAATCAGCCTTTAAAATGTTTTTGGGATTAAAAAAAAAAAGTGTAATTTGCTGCTAAAATCTTGATACGGATGAAGCAATAAAACTTTTGGCTTGTTACCCGTTTAGATTCTAATGAATTTACTCCTCTTGTCCTAAGGTATTTTTTACACCAGATCAGACATTTGTGTCAGAATTTAACTTCTCTACAACCTCAGTTTATTTTAAAATACGACAATCCTTTTATGTCGCACAGTGGGGAAATTACATTAGCAACAGCAACAGGGACAGAGAAATACAAGAAAAGAAAGATTGCAACAGAATAAAAAATATACAAATGAATAAAATATATACAATATTATAATAAAAAAATAGGATAGCCGGACCATGTATTTGTATTTTAGCAACCAGGCATTTTATTTTGAATTTGTGTTTTAGGAAGTAGAAACATGGATGAAGATGAAACAGGTGAGTTGAGTTTTTTTAATTTGTACTAAAATCCCTTTTGGACCGTCAGGTGTCGCCTCGTTTCATCAGGAACCAGCAGAACGTTCCACAGATTAAACCGGTAGCTGCTGATAATCCTGGCGTTTGATGGCTTGTGTTTGGCAGCGTGAGAGGACGCAGCCTCGGACACTAATCCCCCCCAAAAAAATCACAAGAATCTCGTCACAAATGCAAAGTCTTAAGCTTCTTAACGTTTCTCTACATTTTTTCCCTTTTTACTTTTGTTTCTTGCTGCTTTGGGATTTGTCGCTGGCAGAGTGAGCCGCAAAAACCCCAAAAACTGTTTATATTTCCACCAGCTTTGTTTCCTTCAAAATAAAAACAGACTCAGGAGACTTTTGGCTCTGAAGCGAAGCTGCAGACGACAAAAATGTAATTAACAAGTTTAACGAGTTTGTTTGTTCTAATCAAAAGAAGTCAAGCTCACAAATGAACAGAAATCAGGAATTTTTAAGTTTAATTAACTTGAACTTAATTAAAAAATGTTTATTGTCTTTAAGGAAAACAGAACTAATCTTTGTGCCATATCCATAAGTTTAAAACCTTTATTTTATTCATTTAATCTTTATTCAAACAGACAAGTCCGTAAGAACAATTGTTCCTACAATGGCTAACTAAATTAAGATCAAGGAAATCCTCACTATGCATTCAAGACATTAAGTATAAATAACAAACTAAGATGAATAATATAAAATTAGGTGATAGCTGATATTAACTATAAAACATTAAAATTAACCTACATTATCATAATAATAAAAACATATGCATCATTGACATCTTTAGATTTTATCCTACTGTTTTTGTGTCACAAGCAAAACATAAAAAAAAAATCATTATTTTTAAGGGCAATTGAAAAAGCTAACATGAAGAGTTATAAGCTATTGAGTGATTGGATTTTATTATATATTGGTTATTATTAACCAATAACGTATACACACATACATACACATAAAATAAATTTATCAATTAAATTAAAATCAAAAGTTAAAAAAGGAGCATCAGAAGCACTTTACATACACAGGAAAAAAATACTAAGTAAAGTAGATTCAGTTTTTTCCCTTCTTTTCCAACAAATTCTAGAATAACTAGTCTTAATTTATATGGTCCGTGGTGCTTGTCGCGGCGGCAATCCCCGAACCCGGTGGTGGACACCGGAAGTAAGGGATGCCGTCAAGCTGAAGAAGGAGTCCTATCGAGCCTTGTTGGCTCGTGGGACTCCTGAGGCAGCTGATGAGTACCGGCGGGCCAAGCGTGCCGCGGCTCGGGCGGTCGCAGAGGCAAAAACTCGGGTTTGGGAGGAGTTCGGGGAGGCCATGGAGGAGGACTATCGGACGGCCTCAAGGAGATTCTGGCAAACCGTCCGGCGCCTCAGGAGGGGAAAGCAGTGCTTCACCAACACTGTTTACAGTGCGGGTGGAGAGCTGCTGACCTCGACTAGGGATGTTGTCGGGCGGTGGAAGGAGTACTTTGAGGATCTCCTCAATCCCACTGTCACGTCCTCCGAGGAGGAAGCAGAGACTGGGGACCCAGGGGCGGACTCGTCCATCACCCTGGCTGAAGTCACTGAGGTGGTTGGCAAGCTCCTCGGTGGCAAGGCTCCGGGGGTGGATGAGATCCGTCCTGAGTACCTCAAGTCTCTGGATGTTGTGGGACTGTCTTGGCTGACACGTCTCTGCAACATCGCGTGGCGGTCGGGGACAGTACCTGTGGAGTGGCAGACCGGGGTGGTGGTCCCTCTGTATAAGAAGGGGGACCGGAGGGTGTGTTCCAATCACAGGGGAATCACACTCCTCAGCCTTCCCGGTAAGGTCTATTCCAGGGTGCTGGAGAGGAGAATCCGACCGATAGTCGAACCTCGGATCCAGGAGGAGCAGTGTGGTTTTCGTCCCGGTCGTGGAACACTGGACCAGCTCTATACTCTCCATCGGGTCCTCGAGGGCTCATGGGAGTATGCCCAACCAGTCCACATGTGTTTTGTGGATCTGGAGAAGGCATTCGACCGTGTACCTCGTGGTGTCCTTTGGGGGGTGCTCTGGGAGTATGGGGTCCGGGGCTCTTTGCTAAGGGCTGTCCGGTCCCTGTATGACCGGAGCAGGAGCTGTGTTCGCATTGCCGGCAGTAAGTCAGACCTGTTCCCAGTGCATGTTGGACTCCGCCAGGGCTGCCCTTTGTCACCGGTTCTGTTCATTATATTTATGGACAGAATTTCTAGGCGCAGCCAGGGGCCGGAGGGGGCCTGGTTTGGGAACCACAGGATTTCATCTCTGCTGTTTGCAGATGATGTTGTCCTGATGGCTTCTTCGAGCCAGGACCTGCAGCAGGCACTGGGGCGGTTTGCAGCCGAGTGTGAAGCGGCTGGGATGAGAATCAGCTCCTCCAAATCCGAGGCCATGGTTCTCGACCGGAAAAAGGTGGTTTGCTCTCTCCGGGTGGGTGGTGAGTCTCTGCCCCAAGTGGAGGAGTTCAAGTATCTCGGGGTCTTGTTCACGAGTGAGGGAAGGATGGAGCGTGAGATTGACAGGCGGATCGGTGCAGCGTCTGCAGTGATGCGGTCGCTGTATCGGTCCGTTGTGGTGAAGAAGGAGCTGAGCCGGAAGGCGAAGCTCTCGATTTACCGGTCAATCTACGTTCCTACCCTCACCTATGGTCATGAGCTTTGGGTAATGACCGAAAGGACAAGATCGCGTATACAAGTGGCTGAAATGGGCTTCCTCCGCAGAGTGGCCGGGCGCACCCTTAGGGATAGGGTGAGGAGCTCGGTCACACGGGAGGAGCTCGGAGTAGAGCCGCTGCTCCTACACATTGAGAGGAACCAGCTGAGGTGGCTCGGGCATCTGCTCAGGATGCCTCCTGGACGCCTCCCTAGGGAGGTGTTTTGGGCATGTCCCACCGGGAGGAGGCCCCGGGGAAGACCCAGGACACGCTGGAGGGACTATGTCTCTCGGCTGGCCTGGGAACGCCTTGGGGTCCCACCGGAGGAGCTGGAGGACGTGTCCGGGGTGAGGGAAGTCTGGGAGTCCCTGCTTAGACTGCTGCCCCCGCGACCCGGCCCCGGATAAAGCGGAAGACAATGGATGGATGGATGGAATTTATATGGTAATTGTTTTGAATGCATGGCAAAGATTTCTGTAATCTTAATTTAGTTTAGAGCAGAAATTACCTAAGTTTTCCATATTAAAAGAAATTCTGACTATATTTGTATGTGTATATATATGTTTGTATCTGTATGTATGTGTATATACAGTATTTATGTAAATATACTCATATTCCCTTCTATTTTTTCCAATGGTAAAACGGTTTATCAGTGTAGTTCCTCCTGTTGTCCAGCAGGTGCCAGTAAAGCTCCACATGTGATCCCGTTGTCCAGTAACCATGGATCCAGCTCAGTCCACCTCCTGCTCCCAGCATCTTAACGGCGTCTCTGCTGCATCTGCTGCCTCCACATGACACTTCCTCCTTTCCAGAGGGAAAGTGGCGACGCAGATGGTGAGGTGGCGAATTGAAGCCAATTTGTATAATGGCTACTCTCGCACATTTAATTCCACTAAATATCAAACATTAATTGGGTATAGGTCCACTTTTTCATACACATCTAGTCCGGGCAGAGTCACTTGTGCCTGTAGTGAGCCATACATTTTCTGTATGCACTTTTTGGGGTTGAAAAGAGTTAAGTTGACTCAGGTCTTACACAATTAATCTGATTTATTATTGAACTATTAATGAAATGTTGAACACGGTCCTCTGTCCTGTTGTTTCCCCAGCTCCCCTCACAGAAGAGTCAGTTCAGAACTGCTGAACCAGGTCGAGGACGGGATGGAACCAGGCCGCTGACGGGATTACAGGTATTATGCCGGAGATGAAACTAGCATCGTAGGAGGGTGATGCATAGATGATGTTAAACTTCTCTTATTGATTACTAATAGTGGTTAACAGTATCTAACAGTAGCTAACACACAACAAAAAGACGTGTGTTCTTGCTGTGTTTTAGTCAAAGAAGGTGTTTTCTACACCAGTTTTCCTCCTGTCTGTGTAGAGTCTTCAGTTCAGGCTTCTCTTCATGTGATATTTCATCTTCAGGCGTATGATACAGTAGAATAGAGAAAGCTTTCTTTGTCACTTTTTTTTTTTTTTTTACATTTAAACAACCTGCTGGTGTTGTTCTGAATATATTTTCCAGCAGTTGTGAGCAGGGCCTTGTTTAAGATTAGTATTTTTTCCCCACAGCAGCCATATTGACCTGAAACAAACACAGGTGTTACCGATGATTCTAATTATTCCTCCGTTCAGGTCAAGCGGAGCCGGGCTGCAGCTGCCGTCCACATCAGCTCACACTTAATTAGTATCATTGGTAATAGCCGTGTTCACGTCAATACGGCTGCCGTGATAGAGATCTATAGGTGAAGATAATGAGAGATAATGGACTCTCGCTGTTGTCAGTGTTCAGACTTCAGAGTTGTTAAAGACCATCAGTCGGAGCTGAAAACACGGCTGCACTGCATAAAAAGAGGAAAAATAAGCCTATACTGCTAGATTTCACATGTATTATTAAATATGCACATTTATTCTTTAAAATAGTGTTCTTTCATCTCATTGTTTATAATACATCTCGTAACAAGATTATTTTCTTTCAGATCCTTCTGAAATTTGTTTGAGAATAGAATTGATCAGTATTTACTTATTAAAATATGATATAATACAAGTCGTCTTCTGAAGTGAGTTGTTGTCCTGAATCTGTTAAAGCTGCTGCCTAAAATAACTATAATCCTGAGTTAAAGGGTCAGAGTCTTTATGTCCAAGAGGACAAAGGACATTCTACTAATTTGTTGTTGCCTATGTCATAGATTTTATTTCTCTAACATAAATGTCATTTTACCAGCTTTCATGATGGAGGCTGCTTCAAGAATCAAGAAGAAGCTCTAAACATAATTCGAGGATCAATTTCAACTGGTGAGTGATAAAGGCTTTAGGATATAATGTTTTATAGGAATTTTATCTAGTTATACTTTAATAAAAAATATTATAGTGCTGTGCATGTCAATAAATCCAATAAATCTGCAGAAATATAGGAAGTTCCAGGATCTTCATCATTAAACATGTCATCACTTCATTGTAAATTCTCCACATCTCAGGTTTCTAAAAGTCAAAACTGGATGTTGATGAGTTAAGTTCAATAAAAAACAGGAAAGAAGAACCTGGGAAAGTGATGAAAAAGTTTAATTTAACTTTAGAGTTTTCACTATGGAATGAAAGGACAGTTTAATGCAGGTGAAAGTTGAATAAAGTCACACTAGAATGTTCAGGAACTTATTCTTTGAAGTTAGTGACATCACAACTATGTTCTATGTATGTCCAGTCATCCACTAAAACTTGATTAATAAATAGAATATTCTCTGACTTTAATAAAGTTTTTCCCAAAAACAGTGAAACAGGTTTGACTCTTTTCTTGTAACGTGATGTTTCATATCAAATATCTTGTTGTGTATAATGTAGTTTAAAATGGTTTCAAAGTTCCATCTGATTTCTTCTCTTGAGACAGGAGCAGCAATCGTTGATGATTTAAAAGAAGTGATGAGATGTCTAACAGCTTCCAACCTGAAGCATTATTCAAGGACTAATCATGTCATCAACCCTCAAATTTGAGAATTTAACTCTACGTTTATTTTAGTTTACTGTAGGTCCTTTTTTTGACAAGCTAGAAAATACATGTTGGTTGAAAAATATTTTAAATAAAAATACAGTAGCTTGTATATTTAACAACTTTCCTTGTTTTGAAATGTATTTTTTATTAATATGTATTTTAAAGGCGGATTCGATAAGAATGAAAGAGGCAGAGACAACGCTGAAAAGGTCAATATCCAGTGCATTTTCAAAATAAGAGCCCAAAAATGGGTAATAAGTCCAAGGTCCATTTTTTTATCCTCACATATCCTATGTTTATATAAATGTATATATGTGTGTGTGTGTGTGTGTGTGTGTGTGTGTGGGGTTGTGTGTATACACACACATAAGTATATATGTGTGTATGTGTGTGTATATATGAGTAATTCGTTTTTCAATGTTTATCTTTGCATTTGAATTGGCCTATATTTTATATATTATTGAACAAAAATACAACTCAAAATGAGAAAAGTTGTTGAAGTGTACACATGTAAAAAATGTGATTTGACTATTTTAACATAAATGCTGGAATGAAATTCTATTTAAAATGTACAAAATGGTGAACTTTCTTTCCCAGCTCAGCCGCTTAAACCTCAGCTAATATATCAAATGTGTAAAATGTGAATGTGTATCAAAATACGTGAAGAATCCTGAGCTGTGATGGCAGTAATTGCAGTAATATCTCCTCCTGGCAACTTCTATTTAACAGAAACACATGTATGACAGAACTATACGAGGTTTGGCTTCATTCTGGTGAAGCAGCAGCGTGTGTGTGGGCGCATTAGTGTCTGTCAAAACGCACTTTCTGCCCATGTGTCTGCACTAATCACCGCAGAAAAAAGACGATTTACATCTTTTTCATAATGTTCCTGCCTCTGCAGAAGAGCAGCGATGAATTAATAAAGCGGATTAGTATGTTTGTGAGACTGAGAGCATTAATGCTGAGGTTAATATTGAGCGAGCGCTATAGTTGGAATGAATCATCTGTCTGATCAGACAGTTTAGGAGCAGCTTTCTGGTTTATAGGCAAAAAAAAGGAGACGGTGGAGGGAGGAAACAAATATGTTGGCTGCAGATGGTTTGTTCAAAAATAAGAACTTCATGTGGCGTTTGGATGTTAGAAAGTAAAAATTCACATTGAAGTGACATGAAATTGAAGCTGCTTATTAAAGGCTACTGACAATCATCTATAGATATGTCTGTAACAATGCATTTCAGTCAAAGGGCCATTTTTGATGTAGATGTAAGTATGTGTGTATGGATGTATGCATATATATATATATATATATATATATATACACGACATACTATAGTATGACCTTTTTTAGGCGACATAGTATAGTATGACCTTTTTTAGGCGACATACTATAGTATGACCTTTTTTGAGCGACGTACTATAGTATGACCTTTTTTGGGCGACATAGTATAGTATGACCTTTTTTAGGCGACATACTATAGTATGACCTTTTTTGAGCGACGTACTATAGTATGACCTTTTTTGGGCGACATAGTATAGTATGACCTTTTTTAAGCGACATAGTATAGTATGACCTTTTTTGGGCGACATAGTATAGTATGACCTTTTTTGGGCGACATACTATAGTATGACCTTTTTTGGGCGACATAGTATAGTATGACCTTTTTTGGGCGACATACTATAGTATGACCTTTTTTGGGCGACATAGTATAGTATGACCTTTTTTAGGCGACATACTATAGTATGACCTTTTTTGAGCGACGTACTATAGTATGACCTTTTTTGGGCGACATAGTATAGTATGACCTTTTTTAAGCGACATAGTATAGTATGACCTTTTTTGGGCGACATAGTATAGTATGACCTTTTTTGGGCGACATAGTATAGTATGACCTTTTTTGGGCGACATAGTATAGTATGACCTTTTTTGGGCGACATACTATAGTATGACCTTTTTTGGGCGACGTGCTATAGTATGACCTTTTTTGGGCGACATACTATAGCGACATAGTATAGTATGACCTTTTTTGGGCGACATAGTATAGTATGACCTTTTTTGGGCGACATAGTATAGTATGACCTTTTTTGGGCGACATAGTATAGTATGACCTTTTTTGGGCGACATACTATAGTATGACCTTTTTTGGGCGACGTACTATAGCGACATAGTATAGTATGACCTTTTTTGGGCGACATAGTATAGTATGACCTTTTTTGGGCGACATAGTATAGTATGACCTTTTTTGGGCGACGTACTATAGTATGACCTTTTTTGGGCGACGTGCTATAGTATGACCTTTTTTGGGCGACGTGCTATAGTATGACCTTTTTTGAGCGACGTACTATAGTATGACCTTTTTTGGGCGACATAGTATAGTATGACCTTTTTTAAGCGACATAGTATAGTATGACCTTTTTTAAGCGACATACTATAGTATGACCTTTTTTGGGCGACATAGTATAGTATGACCTTTTTTGGGCGACATAGTATAGTATGACCTTTTTTGGGCGACATACTATAGCGACATAGTATAGTATGACCTTTTTTGGGCGACATAGTATAGTATGACCTTTTTTGGGCGACATAGTATAGTATGACCTTTTTTGGGCGACATAGTATAGTATGACCTTTTTTGGGCGACATACTATAGTATGACCTTTTTTGGGCGACATAGTATAGTATGACCTTTTTTGGGCGACATAGTATAGTATGACCTTTTTTGGGCGACATAGTATAGTATGACCTTTTTTGGGCGACATAGTATAGTATGACCTTTTTTGGGCGACATAGTATAGTATGACCTTTTTTGGGCGACATACTATAGTATGACCTTTTTTGGGCGACATGCTATAGTATGACCTTTTTTGAGCGACATAGTATAGTATGACCTTTTTTGAGCGACGTACTATAGTATGACCTTTTTTGAGCGACGTAGTATAGTATGATGTATTTTGAGCGACATGGTCTAATATGACCTATTTTGGGTGACATACTACTGAGACGCCTTAAGTCAGACTATGAGTGCTTTAATGCATGTTCCATCATGACAATAGTAACCCCCATCACCCACAAGAGCTTTGGGTTTGCATTCAACAACACTGCCTGCTCTCCAGCTGATCCAGCAGGCTACATCACTGGTACTCCAAGGGGGGTTCCCCAGTAAGCAGACTGTTTTTGGTGATAAGGCCTGATTTACCAAGCAACATAGCATAGGTCCGATACTCCCTGTTTCTGAAAGATGTGAAAAAACGTATCCATGCATTTGTTACTTCCAGGCTCTTAGTCCCATATCACCATCCAGAACATTACGCTCCCAATGTGCAGCTTATTGGAGGTTCCAGAATTTCTAGAATTAAAACAGGAGGCAGAGCCTTCAACTTACAGGCTCCTCTCCTGTGGAATTGTATTTCTATATCTAAGAACAGGTTAAACGTTCCTGTATAGAAGCGTATAGTTAGGGCTGGCCCTGGCTGCCTAGTCATAGTGATGCTGATAGGTTAGTCTGGTCCTCATGAGATGCTCTGAGCTTCTTTTTCTACTGATGATCCACTATTGTACTTTTAAATCTGCTGTGTTTTCTGTGTTTCCTCATTCACAGAGCATGCTGCAGTGCAGCCACTGAGGGATCTACGATGTTGGAGGGTCTGATGCTGTCCTGGTGAAACCTGGAAGCTGTGATGGATCCTGCTCCTCATCCTCCACTTACACCAACATTTATTACATTTCTGTTTGTCTGTTTGTAATGTCCAGTTTTCCCTGTAATGTTTCCACCTGCACATCATCTACTGCAGCCTGTCCGTCCTGAAGAGGGATCCTCCTCTGTTTCTCTTCCTGAGGTTCTTCTGTTTTTAGAGTTTTACCTTGTAGATGTGAGGGTCTAAGGACAGGGGATGTTGTGTTACTTTGTACAAACTGTAAAGCCCGTTGGGCAAATCTGTGATTTGTGATTCTAGGCTATATAAATTAATTGAATTGAATAAAGGTTATAAATAAATGGGAAAAACTTGAGGACGACACGCTCCAGTCGTGCTAATAAGTGTGGCGATCGGAAGCACCCAAATCCCTTGTTCAACCCGCTTGCTCCACTGAGTAGACTCACAGATGAGTGGACAATGCATCTTCCCCCACCCCCACCTGTTAGTGTTTCACTTCCTTGTTTCACATGCTTGTTTTACTTGTAAATGAATCAATAAATGAATACAAAACTAAAAATTCAGAATCAGAAGTTGTTTTGGTGTTTTATGCTTGCATACTGGGACAAGAAATATCAATATTTCCACAACAAATACTGGCATTTATAAGTGTCCAACTTTGTGTGACGTATTTTGGGCGACATAGTATAGTATGACGTATTTCGAAGCACATACTATAGTATGACCTTTTTCAACCCAAATACTATAGTATGACCTTTTTTGGGCAAAATACTATAGTATGACCTTTTTTGAAGCCCATACCATAGTATGACCCTTTTTGAAGCACATACTATAGTATGACGTATTTCGAAGCACATACTATAGTATGACGTATTTTGGGCGACATAGTATAGTATGACGTATTTCGAAGCACATACTATAGTATGACGTATTTTGAAGCACATACTATAGTATGACGTATTTTGAGCGACATACTATAGTATGACGTATTTTGAGCGACATAGTATAGTATGACGTATTTCGAAGCACATACTATAGTATGACGTATTTTGGGCGACATAGTATAGTATGACGTATTTTGAAGCACATACTATAGTATGACGTATTTTGAGCGACATACTATAGTATGACGTATTTTGGGCGACATACTATAGTATGACGTATTTTGAACGACATAGTATAGTATGACGTATTTTGAGCGACATACTATAGTATGACGTATTTTGAGCGACATAGTATAGTATGACGTATTTTGGGCGACATACTATAGTATGACGTATTTTGAACGACATAGTATAGTATGACGTATTTTGAGCGACATAGTATAGTATGACGTATTTCGAAGCACATACTATAGTATGACGTATTTCGAAGCACATACTATAGTATGACGTATTTTGGGCGACATACTATAGTATGACGTATTTTGAACGACATAGTATAGTATGACGTATTTTGAACGACATAGTATAGTATGACGTATTTTGAACGACATAGTATAGTATGACGTATTTTGAGCGACATACTATAGTATAACGTATTTTGAGCGACATAGTATAGTATGACGTATTTTGGGCGACATACTATAGTATGACGTATTTTGAACGACATAGTATAGTATGACGTACTTTGAGCGACATACTATAGTATGACGTATTTTGAGCGACATAGTATAGTATGACGTATTTCGAAGCACATACTATAGTATGACGTATTTTGAAGCACATACTATAGTATGACGTATTTTGAGCGACATAGTATAGTATGACGTATTTCGAAGCACATACTATAGTATGACGTATTTTGGGCGACATACTATAGTATGACGTATTTTGAACGACATAGTATAGTATGACGTATTTTGAGCGACATACTATAGTATGACGTATTTTGAGCGACATAGTATAGTATGACGTATTTCGAAGCACATACTATAGTATGACGTATTTTGAAGCACATACTATAGTATGACGTATTTTGAGCGACATAGTATAGTATGACGTATTTCGAAGCACATACTATAGTATGACGTATTTTGGGCGACATAGTATAATATGACGTATTTTGAACGACATAGTATAGCATGACGTATTTTGAGCGACATACTATTGTATGACGTATTTTGAGCGACATAGTATAGTATGACGTATTTCGAACACATACTAATGTATGACGTATTTTGAAGCACATACTATAGTATGACGTATTTTGGGCGACATAGTATAGTATGACGTATTTTGGGCGACATAGTATAATATGACGTATTTTGGGCAACATAGTATAATATGACGTATTTTGAACGACATAGTATAGTATGACGTATTTTGAGCGACATACTATAGTATGACGTATTTTGAGCGACATAGTATAGTATGATGTATTTTGAGCGACATACTATAGTATGACGTATTTTGAGCGACATACTATAGTATGACGTATTTTGGGCGACATAGTATAGTATGACAAATTTTGGGCGACATAGTATAGTATGACGTATTTTGAGCGACATACTATAGTATGACGTATTTTGAGCGACATACTATAGTATGACGTATTTTGGGCGACATACTATAGTATGACGTATTTTGAAGCACATACTATAGTATGACGTATTTTGAGCGACATAGTATAGTATGACGTATTTCGAAGCACATACTATAGTATGACGTATTTTGGGCGACATACTATAGTATGACGTATTTTGAACGACATAGTATAGTATGACGTATTTTGAGCGACATACTATAGTATGACGTATTTTGAGCGACATAGTATAGTATGACATATTTCGAAGCACATACTATAGTATGACGTATTTTGAAGCACATACTATAGTATGACGTATTTTGAGCGACATAGTATAGTATGACGTATTTCGAAGCACATACTATAGTATGACGTATTTTGGGCGACATAGTATAGTATGACGTATTTTGGGCGACATAGTATAATATGACGTATTTTGAACGACATAGTATAGCATGACGTATTTTGAGCGACATACTATTGTATGACGTATTTTGAGCGACATAGTATAGTATGACGTATTTCGAACACATACTAATGTATGACGTATTTTGAAGCACATACTATAGTATGACGTATTTTGGGCGACATAGTATAGTATGACGTATTTTGGGCGACATAGTATAATATGACGTATTTTGGGCAACATAGTATAATATGACGTATTTTGAACGACATAGTATAGTATGACGTATTTTGAGCGACATACTATAGTATGACGTATTTTGAGCGACATAGTATAGTATGATGTATTTTGAGCGACATACTATAGTATGACGTATTTTGAGCGACATACTATAGTATGACGTATTTTGGGCGACATAGTATAGTATGACAAATTTTGGGCGACATAATATAGTATGACCTTTTTTGAGCGACATACTATAGTATGACGTATTTTGAAGCACATAGTATAGTATGACCTTTTTTGAGCGACATAGGATAGTATGACGTATTTTGAAGCACATACTATAGTATGACGTATTTTGAGCGACATACTATAGTATGACGTATTTTGAGCGACATAGTATAGTATGACGTATTTTGAAGCACATATTATAGTATGACGTATTTTGAGCGACATACTATAGTATGACGTATTTTGAGCGACATACTATAGTATGATGTATTTTGAGCGACATACTATAGTATGACGTATTTTGAGCGACATACTATAGTATGACGTATTTTGAGCGACATAGTATAGTATGACCTTTTTTGGGCGACATAGTATAGTATGACGTATTTTGAGCGGCATACTATAGTATGACGTATTTTGAGCGACATACTATAGTATGACGTATTTTGAGCGACATACTATAGTATGAGTATTTTGGGCGACATAGTATAATATGACGTATTTTGAGCGACATACTATAGTATGACGTATTTTGAGCGACATACTATAGTATGACGTATTTTGAGCGACATACTATAGTATGACGTATTTTGAGCGACATACTATAGTATGACGTATTTTGAGCGACATACTATAGTATGACGTATTTTGAGCGACATACTATAGTATGACGTATTTTGAGCGACATACTATAGTATGAGGTATTTTGAGCGACATACTATAGTATGAGGTATTTTGAGCGACATACTATAGTATGAGGTATTTTGAGCGACATACTATAGTATGACGTATTTTGAGCGGCATACTATAGTATGACGTATTTTGAGCGGCATACTATAGTATGACGTATTTTGAGCGACATACTATAGTATGACGTATTTTGAGCGACATACTATAGTATGACGGATTTTGAGCGACAAACTATAGTATGACGTATTTTGAGCGACATACTATAGTATGACGTATTTTGAGCGGCATACTATAGTATGACGTATTTTGAGCGGCATACTATAGTATGACGTATTTTGAGCGGCATACTATAGTATGACGTATTTTGAAGCACATATTATACTATGACGTATTTTGGGCGACATAGTATAGTATGACATATTTCGAAGCACATACTATAGTATGACGTATTTCGAAGCACATACTATAGTATGACGTATTTTGAAGCACATACTATAGTATGACGTATTTTGGGCGACATAGTATAGTATGACGTATTTTGGGCGACATAGTATAATATGACGTATTTTGAACGACATAGTATAGTATGACGTATTTTGAGCGACATACTATAGTATGACGTATTTTGAGCGACATAGTATAGTATGACGTATTTCGAAGCACATACTATAGTATGACGTATTTTGAAGCACATACTATAGTATGACGTATTTTGGGCGACATAGTATAGTATGACGTATTTTGGGCGACATAGTATAATATGACGTATTTTGAACGACATAGTATAGTATGACGTATTTTGAGCGACATACTATAGTATGACGTATTTTGAGCGACATAGTATAGTATGACGTATTTCGAAGCACATACTATAGTATGACGTATTTTGAAGCACATACTATAGTATGACGTATTTTGGGCGACATAGTATAGTATGACGTATTTTGGGCGACATAGTATAATATGACGTATTTTGGGCAACATAGTATAATATGACGTATTTTGAACGACATAGTATAGTATGACGTATTTTGAGCGACATACTATAGTATGACGTATTTTGAGCGACATAGTATAGTATGACGTATTTTGAGCGACATACTATAGTATGACGTATTTTGAGCGACATACTATAGTATGACGTATTTTGGGCGACATAGTATAGTATGACAAATTTTGGGCGACATAGTATAATATGACGTATTTTGAGCGACATAGTATAGTATGACGTATATTGAGCGACATACTATAGTATGACGTATTTTGGGCGACATAGTATAGTATGACGTATTTTGAGCGACATAGTATAGTATGACGTATTTTGAGCGACATACTATAGTATGACGTATTTTGAGCGACATACTATAGTATGACGTATTTTGAGCGACATACTATAGTATGACGTATTTTGAGCGACATAGTATAGTATGACCTTTTTTGAGCGACATAATATAGTATGAACTTTTTTGAGCGACATACTATAGTATGACGTATTTTGAAGCACATAGTATAGTATGACCTTTTTTGAGCGACATAGGATAGTATGACGTATTTTGAAGCACATACTATAGTATGACGTATTTTGAGCGACATACTATAGTATGACGAGCGACATAGTATAGTATGACGTATTTTGAAGCACATATTATAGTATGACGTATTTTGAAGCACATATTATAGTATGACGTATTTTGAGCGACATACTATAGTATGATGTATTTTGAGCGACATAGTATAGTATGACCTTTTTTGGGCGACATAGTATAGTATGACGTATTTTGAGCGGCATACTATAGTATGACGTATTTTGAGCGACATACTATAGTATGACGTATTTTGAAGCACATATTATAGTATGACGTATTTTGAGCGACATACTATAGTATGAGTATTTTGGGCGACATAGTATAATATGACGTATTTTGAGCGACATACTATAGTATGACGTATTTTGAGCGACATACTATAGTATGACGTATTTTGAGCGACATACTATAGTATGACGTATTTTGAGCGACATACTATAGTATGAGGTATTTTGAGCGACATAGTATAGTATGACCTTTTTTGGGCGACATAGTATAGTATGACGTATTTTGAGCGGCATACTATAGTATGACGTATTTTGAGCGACATACTATAGTATGACGTATTTTGAAGCACATATTATAGTATGACGTATTTTGAGCGACATACTATAGTATGAGTATTTTGGGCGACATAGTATAATATGACGTATTTTGAGCGACATACTATAGTATGACGTATTTTGAGCGACATACTATAGTATGATGTATTTTGAGCGACATACTATAGTATGAGGTATTTTGAGCGACATACTATAGTATGACGTATTTTGAGCGACATACTATAGTATGAGGTATTTTGAGCGACATACTATAGTATGACGTATTTTGAGCGGCATACTATAGTATGACGTATTTTGAGCGGCATACTATAGTATGACGTATTTTGAGCGACATACTATAGTATGAGGTATTTTGAGCGACATACTATAGTATGACGTATTTTGAGCGACATACTATAGTATGACGGATTTTGAGCGACATACTATAGTATGACGGATTTTGAGCGACAAACTATAGTATGACGTATTTTGAGCGACATACTATAGTATGACGTATTTTGAGCGGCATACTATAGTATGACGTATTTTGAGCGGCATACTATAGTATGACGTATTTTGAAGCACATATTATACTATGACGTATTTTGAGCGACATACTATAGTATGACGTATTTTGAGCGACATACTATAGTATGACGTATTTTGAGCGACATACTATAGTATGACGTATTTTGAGCGACATACTATAGTATGACGGATTTTGAGCGACATACTATAGTATGACGTATTTCGAAGCACATACTATAGTATGACGTATTTCGAAGCACATACTATAGTATGACGTATTTCGAAGCACATACTATAGTATGACGTATTTTGAGCGGCATACTATAGTATGACGTATTTTGAGCGACATACTATAGTATGACGTATTTTGAGCGATATACTATAGTATGACGTATTTTGAGCGACATACTATAGTATGACGGATTTTGAGCGACATAGTATAGTATGACGGATTTTGAGCGACAAACTATAGTATGACGTATTTTGAGCGACATACTATAGTATGACGTATTTTGAGCGATATACTATAGTATGACGTATTTTGAGCGGCATACTATAGTATGACGTATTTTGAAGCACATATTATACTATGACGTATTTTGAGCGACATACTATAGTATGACGTATTTTGAGCGACATACTATAGTATGACGTATTTTGAGCGGCATACTATAGTATGACGTATTTTGAGCGGCATACTATAGTATGACGTATTTTGAAGCACATATTATACTATGACGTATTTTGAGCGACATACTATAGTATGACGTATTTTGAGCGACATACTATAGTATGACGTATTTTGAGCGACATACTATAGTATGACGTATTTTGAGCGACATACTATAGTATGACGGATTTTGAGCGACATACTATAGTATGACGTATTTCGAAGCACATACTATAGTATGACGTATTTCGAAGCACATACTATAGTATGACGTATTTCGAAGCACATACTATAGTATGATGTATTTTGGGCGACATAGTATAGTATGACGTATTTTGGGCGACATAGTATAGTATGACGTATTTTGGGCGACATAGTATAGTATGACGTATTTTGGGCGACAGTATAGTATGACGTATTTTGAAGCACATATTATAGTATGACGTATTTTGGGCGACATAGTATAGTATGACGTATTTTGAAGCACATATTATAGTATGACGTATTTTGAGCGACATACTATAGTATGACGTATTTTGGGCGACATAGTATAGTATGACGTATTTTGGGCGACATAGTATAGTATGACGTATTTCGAAGCACATACTATAGTATGACGTATTTCGAAGCACATACTATAGTATGACGTATTTTGGGCGACATAGTATAGTATGACATATTTTGGGCGACATAGTATAGTATGACGTATTTTGGGCGACATAGTATAGTATGACGTATTTTGAAGCACATATTATAGTATGATGTATTTTGAGCGACATACTATAGTATGACGTATTTTGGGCGACATAGTATAGTATGACGTATTTTGAAGCACATACTATAGTATGACGTATTTTGAAGCACATACTATAGTATGTGCTTCGAAATACGTCATACGACGTATTTCGAAGCACATACTATAGTATGACGTATTTTGAGCGGCATACTATAGTATGACGTATTTTGAGGGACATACTATAGTATGACCTTTTTTGAACGACATAATATAGTATGACCTTTTTTGAGCGACATAATATAGTATGACTTATTTTGAGCGACATAGTATAGTATGACGTATTTTGAAGCACATACTATAGTATGACGTATTTTGGGCGACATAGTATAGTATGACGTATTTTGGGCGACATAGTATAGTATGACGTATTTTGGGCGACATAGTATAGTATGACGTATTTTGGGCGACATAGTATAGTATGACGTATTTCGAAGCACATACTATAGTATGACGTATTTCGAAGCACATACTATAGTATGACGTATTTTGGGCGACATAGTATAGTATGACATATTTTGGGCGACATAGTATAGTATGACGTATTTTGGGCGACATAGTATAGTATGACGTATTTTGAAGCACATATTATAGTATGATGTATTTTGAGCGACATACTATAGTATGACGTATTTTGGGCGACATAGTATAGTATGACGTATTTTGAAGCACATACTATAGTATGACGTATTTTGAAGCACATACTATAGTATGTGCTTCGAAATACGTCATACGACGTATTTCGAAGCACATACTATAGTATGACGTATTTTGAGCGGCATACTATAGTATGACGTATTTTGAGGGACATACTATAGTATGACCTTTTTTGAACGACATAATATAGTATGACCTTTTTTGAGCGACATAATATAGTATGACCTTTTTTGAGCGACATAATATAGTATGATGTATTTTGGGCGACATACTATAGTATGACGTATTTTGAAGCACATACTATAGTATGACGTATTTTGAGCGACATACTATAGTATGACGTATTTTGAGCGACATACTATAGTATGGGGCGACACGGTGGAGCAGTGGGTAGCACTGTTGCCTCACAGCAAGAAGGTCGCAGGTTCAAGACCGCCTTGGGGCCTGGGTCTGGGACCTTTCTGTGTGGAGTTTGCATGTTCTCCCCGTGTCTGCGTGGGTTTTCACCGGGTACTCCGGCTTCCTCCCACAATACAAAACATGCTCAGGTTAATTGGCAAATCTAAATTGCCCATAGGTGTGAGTGTGTGTGTGTGAATGGTGTGTGAATGTTGTGTGTGCCCCACGATTGGCTGGCGACCATCTGGGGTGTATCCCCCTGCCTCTCGCCATAAATGCGCTGGGATAGGCTCCAGCAGACCCCTGCGACCCCGAAAGGGAATAAGCGGGATAGAAAATGGATGGATGGATGGATACTATAGTATGTCCTTTTTTGGGCGACATAGTATAGTATGACGTATTTTGAGCGACATAGTATAGTATGACGTATTTCGAAGCACATACTATAGTATGACGTATTTTGAGCGGCATACTATAGTATGACGTATTTTGAGGGACATACTATAGTATGACCTTTTTTGAGCGACATAATATAGTATGACCTTTTTTGAGCGACATAATATAGTATGACGTATTTTGAGCGACATAGTATAGTATGACCTTTTTTGAGCGACATAATATAGTATGACCTTTTTTGAGCGACATAATATAGTATGACGTATTTTGGGCGACATACTATAGTATGACGTATTTTGAAGCACATACTATAGTATGACGTATTTTGAGCGACATACTATAGTATGACGTATTTTGAGCGACATACTATAGTATGTCCTTTTTTGGGCGACATAGTATAGTATGACGTATTTTGAGGCACATACTATAGTATGACGTATTTTGAGCGGCATACTATAGTATGACCTTTTTTGGGCGACATAGTATAGTATGACGTATTTTGAGCGACATAGTATAGTATGACGTATTTTGAGCGACATACTATAGTATGACGTATTTTGAGCGACATACTATAGTATGACGTATTTTGAGCGACATACTATAGTATGACGTATTTTGAGCGGCATACTATAGTATGACGTATTTTGAAGCACATATTATACTATGACGTATTTTGAGCGACATACTATAGTATGACGTATTTTGAAGCACATATTATAGTATGACGTATTTTGAAGCACATACTATAGTATGACGTATTTTGAGCGACATACTATAGTATGACGTATTTTGAGCGACATACTATAGTATGTCCTTTTTTGAGCGACATAATATAGTATGACGTATTTTGAGCGACATAGTATAGTATGACCTTTTTTGAGCGACATAATATAGTATGACCTTTTTTGAGCGACATAATATAGTATGACGTATTTTGGGCGACATACTATAGTATGACGTATTTTGAAGCACATACTATAGTATGACGTATTTTGAGCGACATACTATAGTATGACGTATTTTGAGCGACATACTATAGTATGTCCTTTTTTGGGCGACATAGTATAGTATGACGTATTTTGAGGCACATACTATAGTATGACGTATTTTGAGCGGCATACTATAGTATGACCTTTTTTGGGCGACATAGTATAGTATGACGTATTTTGAGCGACATAGTATAGTATGACGTATTTTGAGCGACATACTATAGTATGACGTATTTTGAGCGACATACTATAGTATGACGTATTTTGAGCGACATACTATAGTATGACGTATTTTGAGCGGCATACTATAGTATGACGTATTTTGAAGCACATATTATACTATGACGTATTTTGAGCGACATACTATAGTATGACGTATTTTGAAGCACATATTATAGTATGACGTATTTTGAGCGACATACTATAGTATGACGGATTTTGAGCGACATAGTATAGTATGACGTATTTTGGGCGACATAGTATATATAGTATGACGTATTTTGGGCGACATAGTATAGTATGACGTATTTTGAAGCACATATTATAGTATGACGTATTTTGAGCGACATACTATAGTATGACGTATTTTGAGCGACATAGTATAGTATGACGTATTTTGGGCGACATAGTATAGTATGACGTATTTTGGGCGACATAGTATAGTATGACGTATTTTGAAGCACATAATATAGTATGACGTATTTTGGGCGACATAGTATAGTATGACGTATTTTGGGCGACATAGTATAGTATGACGTATTTTGAAGCACATACTATAGTATGACGTATTTTGAGCGACATACTATAGTATGACGTATTTTGAGCGACATACTATAGTATGACGTATTTTGAGCGACATACTATAGTATGACGTATTTTGAGCGACATACTATAGTATGACGGATTTTGAGCGACATACTATAGTATGACGTATTTCGAAGCACATACTATAGTATGACGTATTTCGAAGCACATACTATAGTATGACGTATTTCGAAGCACATACTATAGTATGACGTATTTCGAAGCACATACTATAGTATGACGTATTTTGGGCGACATAGTATAGTATGACGTATTTTGGGCGACATAGTATAGTATGACGTATTTTGGGCGACATACTATAGTATGACGTATTTTGAGCGACATAGTATAGTATGACGTATTTTGGGCGACATAGTATAGTATGACGTATTTTGGGCGACATAGTATAGTATGACGTATTTTGAAGCACATATTATAGTATGACGTATTTTGAGCGACATACTATAGTATGACGTATTTTGAGCGACATAGTATAGTATGACGTATTTTGAGCGACATAGTATAGTATGACGTATTTTGGGCGACATAGTATAGTATGACGTATTTTGGGCGACATAGTATAGTATGACGTATTTTGAAGCACATAATATAGTATGACGTATTTTGGGCGACATAGTATAGTATGACGTATTTTGGGCGACATAGTATAGTATGACGTATTTTGAAGCACATACTATAGTATGACGTATTTTGGGCGACATAGTATAGTATGACGTATTTTGGGCGACATAGTATAGTATGACGTATTTTGAAGCACATACTATAGTATGACGTATTTTGAGCGACATACTATAGTATGACGTATTTTGAAGCACATTGTATAGTATGACGTATTTTGAGCGACATAGTATAGTATGACGTATTTTTAGCGACATAGTATAGTATGACGTATTTTGAAGCACATAGTATAGTATGACGTATTTTGAGCGACATAGTATAGTATGACGTATTTTGAAGCACATACTATAGTGTGACGTATTTTGAGCGACATAGTATAGTATGACGTATTTTGAAGCACATACTATAATATGACGTATTTTGAGCGACATAGTATAGTGTGACGTATTTTGAGCGACATAGTATAGTATGACGTATTTTGGGCGACATAGTATAGTATGACGTATTTTGGGCGACATAGTATAGTATGACGTATTTTGGGCGACATAGTATAGTATGACGTATTTTGAAGTACATACTATAGTATGATGTATTTTGAGCGACATACTATAGTATGACGTATTTTGGGCGACATAGTATAGTATGACGTATTTTGGGCGACATACTATAGTATGACGTATTTTGGGCGACATAGTATAGTATGACGTATTTTGAAGCACATACTATAATATGACGTATTTTGAGCGACATAGTATAGTATGATGTATTTTGAGCGACATACTATAGTGTGACGTATTTTGAGCGACATAGTATAGTATGACGTATTTTGGGCGACATACTATAGTATGACGTATTTTGAGCGACATACTATAGTATGACGTATTTTGGGCGACATAATATAGTATGACGTATTTTGAGCGACATAGTATAGTATGACGTATTTTGAGCGACATAATATAGTATGACGTATTTTGGGCGACATAGTATAGTATGACGTATTTTGGGCGACATACTATAGTATGACGTATTTTGGGCGACATAGTATAGTATGACGTATTTTGAAGCACATACTATAATATGACGTATTTTGAGCGACATAGTATAGTATGATGTATTTTGAGCGACATACTATAGTATGACGTATTTTGGGCGACATAGTATAGTATGACGTATTTTGAAGCACATACTATAATATGACGTATTTTGAGCGACATAGTATAGTATGATGTATTTTGAGCGACATACTATAGTATGACGTATTTTGGGCGACATAATATAGTATGACGTATTTTGGGCGACATAGTATAGTATGACGTATTTTGGGCGACATACTATAGTATGACGTATTTTGGGCGACATAGTATAGTATGACGTATTTTGAAGCACATACTATAATATGACGTATTTTGAGCGACATAGTATAGTATGACGTATTTTGAGCGACATAATATAGTATGACGTATTTTGGGCGACATAGTATAGTATGACGTATTTTGGGCGACATACTATAGTATGACGTATTTTGGGCGACATAGTATAGTATGACGTATTTTGAAGCACATACTATAATATGACGTATTTTGAGCGACATAGTATAGTATGATGTATTTTGAGCGACATACTATAGTGTGACGTATTTTGAGCGACATAGTATAGTATGACGTATTTTGGGCGACATACTATAGTATGACGTATTTTGAGCGACATACTATAGTATGACGTATTTTGGGCGACATAATATAGTATGACGTATTTTGAGCGACATAGTATAGTATGACGTATTTTGAGCGACATAATATAGTATGACGTATTTTGAGCGACATAGTATAGTATGACGTATTTTGAGCGACATAATATAGTATGACGTATTTTGAGCGACATAGTATAGTATGACGTATTTTGAAGCACATACTATAATATGACGTATTTTGAGCGACATAGTATAGTGTGACGTATTTTGAGCGACATAGTATAGTATGACGTATTTTGGGCGACATAGTATAGTATGACGTATTTTGGGCGACATAGTATAGTATGACGTATTTTGGGCGACATAGTATAGTATGACGTATTTTGAAGTACATACTATAGTATGATGTATTTTGAGCGACATACTATAGTATGACGTATTTTGGGCGACATAGTATAGTATGACGTATTTTGGGCGACATACTATAGTATGACGTATTTTGGGCGACATAGTATAGTATGACGTATTTTGAAGCACATACTATAATATGACGTATTTTGAGCGACATAGTATAGTATGATGTATTTTGAGCGACATACTATAGTGTGACGTATTTTGAGCGACATAGTATAGTATGACGTATTTTGAGCGACATAATATAGTATGACGTATTTTGAGCGACATAGTATAGTATGACGTATTTTGAGCAACATACTACAGTATGAAGTAAGAGTATTAGATATGAAAAAATTCATCTCATAGAGCAGAGGATGTTACGTGCTGTAAATATCTACTTAATAACTCTTCATTTTACAGGTCCTTAACAATATATGAAATTTTTTGTTCCTCAGCATGAACTAAAATATGGACTAATTTTGTCGTTCATAAAAGAAAACATACATCTCTTACGAATATACACTGAAAATGTAAATTCTAATCTTGATAAAATAGCTAAATATGGATTCTTTAATTTCTGATGGACAGAAACATGACTGCATGTATATAATAATAATAATAATCATAACTAGACAATTCCTGCGGCAATCGTGACAGTTCGGTCTGGCAATGTGATCCCAGTTGAAAGAGGATTCAACATTTGATTATGAACTATGAATAAACTAGTTCATTTAGAAATGTATGAACTGAACTTTGAATTAGTTCATGTAGAAAATAAACGTTCCTAACACTGGCTTAAACTTACCCTCCTCCTAAACCTGTTTTATATCATGTAGATAAGTCATACCACTCCTTGTGATTTATTTCATTTACAAATGCAGAGAAATGGACAAGATGAGATTCAAAAGTAAACAGCTACAGTTCACATCACTACACTGTCAGAATTGCATTCTTTTCCTGTGACATCACACATTCCAATGACATCATACATACCGATGACATCATACATGCCAATAACACCATACATGGCTGTGACATCACATGCCCAGGTGATGATGCGTGATGTCACATGGTAAATTCAAAGAATCTCAGCCTATAAAAGGCCAGCACTCAGCAAGCTGTGGCACAGTCAGTCAGTCAGGAGCAACACATGAGGACTTAAGGTGGTGAACAAGTTCAGCTACAACAAACTCACAGCTGAGCAGCAGCAACTTAGAGAGGAGCTCCAAGAAAATGTGGACATTCTGGGCCACCACCAAAGATACTTCAAGATTCACAAGGAGTTAAAGATTGCATCAAATGAACAAGGATAAGTTCACAGCTGAAGAAAGAATTTCAGAAGCTTCAAGAGGAGCCAAGGAGCCAAGATGAATTCATCATTGACCTCCAGGAAGAGAGGAACACAAATGCCTTGAAGAACAAAGAATTTCAGGATCTTTGTTTTTGTATGAAAAGTTCAAGATTGCTCTATAAACGGGCCACGAATTTTTCACCATTGACCTCCAGATGGAGAGAGACACAAATGTCTTACAAAGACTTTCAAAAGCTTCAAGTTTCACATCAAGAGTTAAACATTGCTCATGAATTGAGCCAGGAAGAGTTAATGACCAAACCAAAAAGATAAAGAAGGACAAGAACAACCTAATGGACCAAGAACTCCAGCTGCAAGTCTAGCAACAAGACCCATTAACAAAGGAAGACATTATCTGGAGAGAAGAAGAAGACCTGGAAACAGCGAGATGCAGACCCTAAACTCCTGGAAGCTGCTCAAGTGTTTGAGGAAAAAAGTCCAGAATGCAAGATTCAAAACAGGAAGCAACTAATTATCTGGGGTTGACAAAACAAAAAAGCTAAGAAGAAAGAAGAAAGAAGAAAGTCTGAACCTCAAACCCTAACTCCTAGCACATAACCCACTTTAAGCTTTAGAGTGCTGAATCCTTCTGGTCCTCCTATGTACTCGTACTTTGAAGAATGATGTATGATGGTCAATAGCAGGGGGGTCCGATCCTGGCCCTGTTTCAGAAAATTTCTCAATGGTGTTCATTAGGAAAGAACAACTTATATTTAATCTGGTTTATTTGTACAATGAGCTGCACATTATGATGTTGTAAAACTGTTAAAAAAAAGAAAATGACCCTGAACATACGAGAAAGAGACTGGAACGTCTCATTTCTGACTTAGAACTTCTCTCTCCCCGTTCTGATGTCAGAAATGAGACGTTCCAGTCTCTTTCTCATATTTTCAGAGTCATTTTCTTTTTTATTAACAGTTTTACAACATCACTTGTGCAGCTCATGGTACAAATCAAACAGGATTAAATATAAGTTGTTCTTTCCTAATGAACATCATAGAGAAATTTTCTAAAACAGGGCCAGGATCGGACCCCCCTGCTATTGACCATTATACATCATTCTTCAACGTACGAGTCCATAGGAGGACCAGAAGGATTCAGGACTCTAAAGGTTAAAGTGGGTTATGTGTTAGCAGTTAGGGTTTGACGTTTGGGCTTTCTTCTTTCTTCGTTCTTCTTAGCTTTTTTGTTTTGTCATCCCCAGGTAACTTGTTGCTTCCTGTATGAGATCTTGCATTCTGGGCTTTTGACCTCAGACATCTCATGGGACAAATCAAACAGGGTCCCATGGAGTAACAGGAAGTACTTAGTCTTGTCCCATGAACCCTGACCTGAACATTTATCATAATCAGGTAAATGGGTATATATATTCCAAGCCACAATGGAATATATATACCACACCTTCTCGCTGTGCTGGGACCTTGACATGGTGGAGAAGTTTGAGTGCTTCTAGGATAAATTCACAGCTGACTCGCAGAAGAAAGAATTTCAGAAGCTTCAAGAGGAGCCAAGGAGCCAAGATGAATTCATCATTGACCTCCAGGAAGAGAGGAACACAAATGCCTTGAAGAACAAAGAATTTCAGGATCTTAAGTTTTTGTATGAAACGTTCAAGATTGCTCTATAAACGGGCCACGAATTTTTCACCATTGACCTCCAGATGGAGAGAGACACAAATGTCCTTTCAAGTTTCAGAAGCTTACATTTTTATAGGAAAAGTTCAAGATTGCTCTATAAACGGGCCACGAATTTTTCACCATTGACCTCCAGATAGAGAGAGACACAAATGTCCTGTAAAGTTTCAGAAGCTTACATTTGTATAGGAAAAGTTCAAGACTGCTCTATAAACGGGCCACGAATTTTTCACCATTGACCTCCAGATAGAGAGAGACACAAATGTCCTGTAAAGTTTCAGAAGCTTACATTTGTATAGGAAAAGTTTAAGATTGCTCTGTAAACGGGCCACGAATTTTTCACCATTGACCTCCAGATGGAGAAAGAAACAAATCTCCTGTAAAGAGTTTCAGAAGCTTACATTTTTAAAGGAAAAGTTCAAGATTGCTCTATAAACGGGCCACGGATTTTTCACCATTGACCTCCAGATGGAGAGAGACACAAATGTCTTACAAAGACTTTCATACCTTCAAGTTTCACATCAAGAGTTAAAGATTGCTCATGAATTGAGCCAGGAACAGTTAATGACCAAACCAAAAAGATAAAGAAGGACAAGAACAATCTAATGGACCAAGAACTCCAGCTGCAAGTCTAGCAACAAGACCCATTAACAAAGGAAGACATTATCTGGAGAGAAGAAGAAGACCTGGAAACAGCGAGATGCAGACCCTAAACTCCTGGAAGCTGCTCAAGTGTTTGAGGAAAAAAGTCCAGAATGCAAGATTCAAAACAGGAAGCAACTAATTATATGGGGTTGACAAAACAAAAAACCAAGAAGAAAGAAGAAAGCCTGACGTGACCTGAACATTTACCATAATCAGCTAAATAGGTGTATATGTTCCAGCCCAGAATGGAATATATACACCACACCTTCTCCCTGTGCTGGGACCTTGACGTGGTGGAGAAGCTTGAGTGCTCCTAGGACCCTGAGAGCTGTGCTGGGGGGCCTCTGGCTCCTGGCAGGTTTAACCTCACCAGACTGCTTTCAGATTAGGAGCAGGACTAAAGTCAGCACAACCCACAAAAAATATATGTTACAATAGTTTGTGACAAATACCTACCGAATTTTTCACCATTGACCTCCAGATGGAGAAAGACACAAATGTCCTGTAAAGACTTTCAGAAGCTTCAATTTTTATAGGAAAATTTCAAGATTGCTCTATAAATGGGCCAAGAATTTTTCACCATTGACATCCAGACGGAGAGAGACTAACGTTTTGTGAAGGATTTCAAAACTTAGATTTTGTTTTGAAAAGTTCAAGATTGCTCTATAAACGGGCCACGAATTTTTCACCATTGACCTCCAGATGGAGAGAGACACAAATGTCTTACAAAGACTTTCAAAAGCTTCAAGTTTCACATCAAGAGTTAAAGATTGCTCTTGAATTGAGTCAGGAACAGTTAATGACTTAACCAAAAGGATAAAGAAGGACAAGAACAACCTAATGGACCAAGAACTCCAGTTGCAAGTCTAGCAACAAGACCCATTAACAAAGGAAGACATTATCTGGAGAGAAGAAGAAGACCTGGAAACAGCGAGATGCAGACCCTAAACTCCTGGAAGCTGCTCAAGTGTTTGAGGAAAAAAGTCCAGAATGCAAGATTCAAAACAGGAAGCAACTAATTATCTGGGGTTGACAAAACAAAAAAGCTAAGAAGAACGAAGAAAGAAGAAAGCCCAAACGTCAAACCCTAACTCCTAGCACATAACCCACTTTAAGCTTTAGAGTGCTGAATCCTTCTGGTCCTCCTATGGACTCGTACTTTGAAGAATGATGTATGATGGTCAATAGCAGGGGGGTCCAATCCTGGCCCTGTTTTAGAAAATTTTTCAATGGTGTTTATTAGGAAAGAACAACTTATATTTAATCCTGTTTGATTCGTACCATGAGCTGCACATGTGATGTTGTAAAACTGTTAAAAAAAAGAAAATGACCCTGAACATACGAGAAAGAGACTGGAACGTCTCATTTCTGACTTAGAACTTCTCTCTCCCTGTTCTGATGTCAGAAATGAGACGTTCCAGTCTCTCTCATATTTTCAGAGTCATTTTCTTTTTTATTAACAGTTTTACAACATCATAATGTGCAGCTCATGGTACGAATAAACCGGATTAAATATAAGTTGTTCTTTCCTAATGAACACCATTGAGAAATTTTCTAAAACAGGGCCAGGATTGGACACCCCAGCTATTGACCATCATACATCATTCTTCAACGTACGAGTCCATAGGAGGACCAGAAGGATTCAGCACTCTAAAGGTTAAAGTGGGTTATGTGTTAGGAGTTAGGGTTTGCTGTTTGGGCTTTCTTCTTTCTTCGTTCTTCTTAGCTTTTTTGTTTTGTCATCCCCAGGTAACTCGTTGCTTCCTGTTTGAGATCTTGCATTCTGGGCTTTTGACCTCAGACATCTCATGGGACAAATCAAACAGGGTCCCATGGAGTAACAGGAAGTACTTAGTCTTGTCCTCTGAACCCTGACCTGAACATTTATCATAATCAGGTAAATGGGTATATATATTCCAAGCCACAATGGAATATATATACCACACCTTCTCGCTGTGCTGGGACCTTGACATGGTGGAGAAGTTTGAGTGCTTCTAGGATAAAGTCACAGCTGACTCGCAGAAGAAAGAATTTCAGAAGCTTCAAGAGGAGCCAAAGGAGCCAAGATGAATTCATCATTGACCTCCAGGAAGAGAGGAACACAAATGCCTTGAAGAACAAAGAATTTCAGGATCTTAAGTTTTTGTATGAAACGTTCAAGATTGCTCTATAAACGGGCCACGAATTTTTCACCATTGACCTCCAGATGGAGAGAGACACAAATGTCCTTTCAAGTTTCAGAAGCTTACATTTTTATAGGAAAAGTTCAAGATTGCTCTATAAACGGGCCACGAATTTTTCACCATTGACCTCCAGATGGAGAGAGATCAAATGTCCTGTAAAGTTTCAGAAGCTTACATTTTTATAGGAAAAGTTCAAGATTGCTCTATAAACGGGCCACGAATTTTTCACCATTGACCTCCAGATAGAGAGAGACACAAATGTCCTGTAAAGTTTCAGAAGCTTACATTTGTATAGGAAAAGTTCAAGACTGCTCTATAAACGGGCCACGAATTTTTCACCATTGACCTCCAGATGGAGAGAGACACAAATGTCCTGTAAAGTTTCAGAAGCTTACATTTTTATAGGAAAAGTTCAAGATTGCTCTATAAACGGGCCACGAATTTTTCACCATTGACCTCCAGATCGAGAAAGAAACAAATCTCCTGTAAAGAGTTTCAGAAGCTTACATTTTTATAGGAAAAGTTCAAGATTGCTCTATAAACGGGCCACAGATTTTTCACCATTGACCTCCAGATGGAGAGAGACACAAATGTCTTACAAAGACTTTCATACCTTCAAGTTTCACATCAAGAGTTAAAGATTGCTCATGAATTGAGCCAGGAACAGTTAATGACCAAACCAAAAAGATAAAGAAGGACAAGAACAACCTAATGAACCAAGAACTCCAGCTGCAAGTCTAGCAACAAGACCCATTAACAAAGGAAGACATTATCTGGAGAGAAGAAGAAGACCTGGAAACAGCGAGATGCAGACCCTAAACTCCTGGAAGCTGCTCAAGTGTTTGAGGAAAAAAGTCCAGAATGCAAGATTCAAAACAGGAAGCAACTAATTATATGGGGTTGACAAAACAAAAAACCAAGAAGAAAGAAGAAAGCCTGACGTGACCTGAACATTTACCATAATCAGCTAAATAGGTGTATATGTTCCAGCCCAGAATGGAATATATACACCACACCTTCTCCCTGTGCTGGGACCTTGACGTGGTGGAGAAGCTTGAGTGCTCCTAGGACCCTGAGAGCTGTGCTGGGGGGCCTCTGGCTCCTGGCAGGTTTAACCTCACCAGACTGCTTTCAGATTAGGAGCAGGACTAAAGTCAGCACAACCCACAAAAAATATATGTTACAATAGTTTGTGACAAATACCTACCGAATTTTTCACCATTGACCTCCAGATGGAGAAAGACACAAATGTCCTGTAAAGACTTTCAGAAGCTTCAATTTTTATAGGAAAATTTCAAGATTGCTCTATAAATGGGCCAAGAATTTTTCACCATTGACATCCAGACGGAGAGAGACTAACGTTTTGTGAAGGATTTCAAAACTTAGATTTTGTTTTGAAAAGTTCAAGATTGCTCTATAAACGGGCCACGAATTTTTCACCATTGACCTCCAGATGGAGAGAGACACAAATGTCTTACAAAGACTTTCAAAAGCTTCAAGTTTCACATCAAGAGTTAAAGATTGCTCTTGAATTGAGCCAGGAACAGTTAATGACCAAACCAAAAGGATAAAGAAGGACAAGAACAACCTAATGGACCAAGAACTCCAGTTGCAAGTCTAGCAACAAGACCCATTAACAAAGGAAGACTGGAGAGAAGAAGAAGACCTGGAAACAGCGAGATGCAGACCCTAAACTCCTGGAAGCTGCTCAAGTGTTTGAGGAAAAAAGTCCAGAATGCAAGATTCAAAACAGGAAGCAACTAATTATCTGGGGTTGACAAAACAAAAAAGCTAAGAAGAAAGAAGAAAGAAGAAAGTCTGAACCTCAAACCCTAACTCCTAGCACATAACTCACTTTAAGCTTTAGAGTGCTGAATCCTTCTGGTCCTCCTATGGACTCGTACTTTGAAGAATGATGTATGATGGTCAATAGCTGGGGGGTCCGATCCTGGCCCTGTTTTAGAAAATTTCTCGATGGTGTTCATTAGGAAAGAACAACTTATATTTAATCCGGTTTATTTGTACAATGAGCTGCACATTATGATGTTGTAAAACTGTTAAAAAAAAGAAAATGACCCTGAACATACGAGAAAGAGACTGGAACGTCTCATTTCTGACTTAGAACTTCTCTCTCCCCGTTCTGATGTCAGAAATGAGACGTTCCAGTCTCTTTCTCATATTTTCAGAGTCATTTTCTTTTTTGTTAACAGTTTTACAACATCACTTGTGCAGCTCATGGTACAAATCAAACAGGATTAAATATAAGTTGTTCTTTCCTAATAAAACTTCATAGAGAAATTTTCTAAAACAGGGCCAGGATTGGACCCCCCAGCTATTGACCATCATACATAATTCTTCAACGTACGAGTCCATAGGAGGACCAGAAGGATTCAGGACTCTAAAGGTTAAAGTGGGTTATGTGTTAGGAGTTAGGGTTTGACGTTTGGGCTTTCTTCTTTCTTCGTTCTTCTTAGCTTTTTTGTTTTGTCATCCCCAGGTAACTTGTTGCTTCCTGTTTGAGATCTTGCATTCTGGGCTTTTGACCTCAGACAGCCCATGGGACATATCAAACAGGGTCCCATGGAGTAACAGGAAGTACTTAGTCTTGTCCCATGAACCCTGACCTGAACATTTATCATAATCAGGTAAATGGGTATATATATTCCAAGCCACAATGGAATATATATACCACACCTTCTCGCTGTGCTGGGACCTTGACATGGTGGAGAAGTTTGAGTGCTTCTAGGATAAATTCACAGCTGACTCGCAGAAGAAAGAATTTCAGAAGCTTCAAGAGGAGCCAAGGAGCCAAGATGAATTCATCATTGACCTCCAGGAAGAGAGGAAAACAAATGCCTTGAAGAACAAAGAATTTCAGGATCTTAAGTTTTTGTATGAAACGTTCAAGATTGCTCTATAAACGGGCCACGAATTTTTCACCATTGACCTCCAGATGGAGAGAGACACAAATGTCCTTTCAAGTTTCAGAAGCTTACATTTTTATAAGAAAAGTTCAAGATTGCTCTATAAACGGGCCACGAATTTTTCACCATTGACCTCCAGATAGAGAGAGACACAAATGTCCTGTAAAGTTTCAGAAGCTTACATTTGTATAGGAAAAGTTCAAGACTGCTCTATAAACGGGCCACGAATTTTTCACCATTGACCTCCAGATGGAGAGAGACACAAATGTCCTGTAAAGTTTCAGAAGCTTACATTTTTATAGGAAAAGTTCAAGATTGCTCTATAAACGGGCCACGAATTTTTCACCATTGACCTCCAGATGGAGAAAGAAACAAATCTCCTGTAAAGAGTTTCAGAAGCTTACATTTTTATAGGAAAAGTTCAAGATTGCTCTATAAACGGGCCACAGATTTTTCACCATTGACCTCCAGATGGAGAGAGACACAAATGTCTTACAAAGACTTTCATACCTTCAAGTTTCACATCAAGAGTTAAAGATTGCTCATGAATTGAGCCAGGAACAGTTAATGACCAAACCAAAAAGATAAAGAAGGACAAGAACAACCTAATGAACCAAGAACTCCAGCTGCAAGTCTAGCAACAAGACCCATTAACAAAGGAAGACATTATCTGGAGAGAAGAAGAAGACCTGGAAACAGCGAGATGCAGACCCTAAACTCCTGGAAGCTGCTCAAGTGTTTGAGGAAAAAAGTCCAGAATGCAAGATTCAAAACAGGAAGCAACTAATTATATGGGGTTGACAAAACAAAAAACCAAGAAGAAAGAAGAAAGCCTGACGTGACCTGAACATTTACCATAATCAGCTAAATAGGTGTATATGTTCCAGCCCAGAATGGAATATATACACCACACCTTCTCCCTGTGCTGGGACCTTGACGTGGTGGAGAAGCTTGAGTGCTCCTGGGACCCTGAGAGCTGTGCTGGGGGGCCTCTGGCTCCTGGCAGGTTTAACCTCACCAGACTGCTTTCAGATTAGGAGCAGGACTAAAGTCAGCACAACCCACAAAAAATATATGTTACAATAGTTTGTGACAAATACCTACCGAATTTTTCACCATTGACCTCCAGATGGAGAAAGACACAAATGTCCTGTAAAGACTTTCAGAAGCTTCAATTTTTATAGGAAAATTTCAAGATTGCTCTATAAATGGGCCAAGAATTTTTCACCATTGACATCCAGACGGAGAGAGACTAACGTTTTGTGAAGGATTTCAAAACTTAGATTTTGTTTTGAAAAGTTCAAGATTGCTCTATAAACGGGCCACGAATTTTTCACCATTGACCTCCAGATGGAGAGAGACACAAATGTCTTACAAAGACTTTCAAAAGCTTCAAGTTTCACATCAAGAGTTAAAGATTGCTCTTGAATTGAGCCAGGAACAGTTAATGACCAAACCAAAAGGATAAAGAAGGACAAGAACAACCTAATGGACCAAGAACTCCAGTTGCAAGTCTAGCAACAAGACCCATTAAGAAAGGAAGACATTATCTGGAGAGAAGAAGAAGACCTGGAAACAGCGAGATGCAGACCCTAAACTCCTGGAAGCTGCTCAAGTGTTTGAGGAAAAAAGTCCAGAATGCAAGATTCAAAACAGGAAGCAACTAATTATCTGGGGTTGACAAAACAAAAAAGCTAAGAAGAAAGAAGAAAGAAGAAAGTCTGAACCTCAAACCCTAACTCCTAGCACATAACTCACTTTAAGCTTTAGAGTGCTGAATCCTTCTGGTCCTCCTATGGACTCGTACTTTGAAGAATGATGTATGATGGTCAATAGCTGGGGGGTCCGATCCTGGCCCTGTTTTAGAAAATTTCTCGATGGTGTTCATTAGGAAAGAACAACTTATATTTAATCTGGTTTATTTGTACAATGAGCTGCACATTATGATGTTGTAAAACTGTTAAAAAAAAGAAAATGACCCTGAACATACGAGAAAGAGACTGGAACGTCTCATTTCTGACTTAGAACTTCTCTCTCCCCGTTCTGATGTCAGAAATGAGACGTTCCAGTCTCTTTCTCATATTTTCAGAGTCATTTTCTTTTTTATTAACAGTTTTACAACATCACTTGTGCAGCTCATGGTACAAATCAAACAGGATTAAATATAAGTTGTTCTTTCCTAATGAACATCATAGAGAAATTTTCTAAAACAGGGCCAGGATTGGACCCCCCAGCTATTGACCATCATACATAATTCTTCAACATACGAGTCCATAGGGTGACCAGAAGGATTCAGGACTCTAAAGGTTAAAGTGGGTTATGTGTTAGGAGTTAGGGTTTGACGTTTGGGCTTTCTTCTTTCTTCGTTCTTCTTAGCTTTTTTGTTTTGTCATCCCCAGGTAACTTGTTGCTTCCTGTTTGAGATCTTGCATTCTGGGCTTTTGACCTCAGACAGCCCATGGGACATATCAAACAGGGTCCCATGGAGTAACAGGAAGTACTTAGTCTTGTCCCATGAACCCTGACCTGAACATTTATCATAATCAGGTAAATGGGTATATATATTCCAAGCCACAATGGAATATATATACCACACCTTCTCGCTGTGCTGGGACCTTGACATGGTGGAGAAGTTTGAGTGCTTCTAGGATAAATTCACAGCTGACTCGCAGAAGAAAGAATTTCAGAAGCTTCAAGAGGAGCCAAGGAGCCAAGATGAATTCATCATTGACCTCCAGGAAGAGAGGAAAACAAATGCCTTGAAGAACAAAGAATTTCAGGATCTTAAGTTTTTGTATGAAACGTTCAAGATTGCTCTATAAACGGGCCACGAATTTTTCACCATTGACCTCCAGATGGAGAGAGACACAAATGTCCTTTCAAGTTTCAGAAGCTTACATTTTTATAGGAAAAGTTCAAGATTGCTCTATAAACGGGCCACGAATTTTTCACTATTGACCTCCAAATGGAGAGAGACACAAATCTCCTGTAAAGTTTCAGAAGCTTACATCTTTATAGGAAAAGTTCAAGATTGCTCTATAAACGGGCCACGAATTTTTCACCCTTGACCTCCAGATAGAGAGAGACACAAATGTCCTGTAAAGTTTCAGAAGCTTACATTTGTATAGGAAAAGTTCAAGACTGCTCTATAAACAGGCCACGAATTTTTCACCATTGACCTCCAGATGGAGAAAGAAACAAATCTCCTGTAAAGAGTTTCAGAAGCTTACATTTTTAAAGGAAAAGTTCAAGATTGCTCTATAAACGGGCCACGGATTTTTCACCATTGACCTCCAGATGGAGAGAGACACAAATGTCTTACAAAGACTTTCATACCTTCAAGTTTCACATCAAGAGTTAAAGATTGCTCATGAATTGAGCCAGGAACAGTTAATGACCAAACCAAAAAGATAAAGAAGGACAAGAACAACCTAATGGACCAAGAACTCCAGCTGCAAGTCTAGCAACAAGACCCATTAACAAAGGAAGACATTATCTGGAGAGAAGAAGAAGACCTGGAAACAGCGAGATGCAGACCCTAAACTCCTGGAAGCTGCTCAAGTGTTTGAGGAAAAAAGTCGAGAATGCAAGATTCAAAACAGGAAGAAACTAATTATCTGGGGTTGACAAAACAAAAAACCAAGAAGCAAGAAGAAAGCCTGACGTGACCTGAACATTTACCATAATCAGCTAAATAGGTGTATATGTTCCAGCCCAGAATGGAATATATACACCACACCTTCTCCCTGTGCTGGGACCTTGACGTGGTGGAGAAGCTTGAGTGCTCCTAGGACCCTGAGAGCTGTGCTGGGGGGCCTCTGGCTCCTGGCAGGTTTAACCTCACCAGACTGCTTTCAGATTAGGAGCAGGACTAAAGTCAGCACAACCCACAAAAAATATATGTTACAATAGTTTGTGACAAATACCTACCGAATTTTTCACCATTGACCTCCAGATGGAGAAAGACACAAATGTCCTGTAAAGACTTCAGAAGCTTCAATTTTTATAGGAAAATTTCAAGATTGCTCTATAAATGGGCCAAGAATTTTTCACCATTGACATCCAGACGGAGAGAGACTAACGTTTTGTGAAGGATTTCAAAACTTAGATTTTGTTTTGAAAAGTTCAAGATTGCTCTATAAACGGGCCACGAATTTTTCACCATTGACCTCCAGATGGAGAGAGACACAAATGTCTTACAAAGACTTTCAAAAGCTTCAAGTTTCACATCAAGAGTTAAAGATTGCTCTTGAATTGAGCCAGGAACAGTTAATGACCAAACCAAAAGGATAAAGAAGGACAAGAACAACCTAATGGACCAAGAACTCCAGCTGCAAGTCTAGCAACAAGACCCATTAACAAAGGAAGACTGGAGAGAAGAAGAAGACCTGGAAACAGCGAGATGCAGACCCTAAACTCCTGGAAGCTGCTCAAGTGTTTGAGGAAAAAAGTCCAGAATGCAAGATTCAAAACAGGAAGCAACTAATTATCTGGGGTTGACAAAACAAAAAAGCTAAGAAGAAAGAAGAAAGAAGAAAGTCTGAACCTCAAACCCTAACTCCTAGCACATAACCCACTTTAAGCTTTAGAGTGCTGAATCCTTCTGGTCCTCCTATGGACTCGTACTTTGAAGAATGATCTATGATGGTCAATAGCAGGGGGGTCCGATCCTGGCCCTGTTTTAGAAAATTTCTCGATGGTGTTCATTAGGAAAGAACAACTTATATTTAATCTGGTTTATTTGTACAATGAGCTGCACATTATGATGTTGTAAAACTGTTAAAAAAAAGAAAATGACCCTGAACATACGAGAAAGAGACTGGAACGTCTCATTTCTGACTTAGAACTTCTCTCTCCCCGTTCTGATGTCAGAAATGAGACGTTCCAGTCTCTTTCTCATATTTTCAGAGTCATTTTCTTTTTTATTAACAGTTTTACAACATCACTTGTGCAGCTCATGGTACAAATCAAACAGGATTAAATATAAGTTGTTCTTTCCTAATGAACATCATAGAGAAATTTTCTAAAACAGGGCCAGGATTGGACACCCCAGCTATTGACCATCATTCATCATTCTTCAACGTACGAGTCCATAGGAGGACCAGAAGGATTCAGGACTCTAAAGGTTAAAGTGGGTTATGTGTTAGGAGTTAGGGTTTGCTGTTTGGGCTTTCTTCTTTCTTCGTTCTTCTTAGCTTTTTTGTTTTGTCATCCCCAGGTAACTTGTTGCTTCCTGTTTGAGATCTTGCATTCTGGGCTTTTGACCTCAGACAGCTCATGGGACATATCAAACAGGGTCCCATGGAGTAACAGGAAGTACTTAGTCTTGTCCCATGAACCCTGACCTGAACATTTATCATAATCAGGTAAATGGGTATATATATTCCAAGCCACAATGGAATATATATACCACACCTTCTCGCTGTGCTGGGACCTTGACATGGTGGAGAAGTTTGAGTGCTTCTAGGATAAATTCACAGCTGACTCGCAGAAGAAAGAATTTCAGAAGCTTCAAGAGGAGCCAAGGAGCCAAGATGAATTCATCATTGACCTCCAGGAAGAGAGGAACACAAATGCCTTGAAGAACAAAGAATTTCAGGATCTTAAGTTTTTGTATGAAACGTTCAAGATTGCTCTATAAACGGGCCACGAATTTTTCACCATTGACCTCCAGATGGAGAGAGACACAAATGTCCTTTCAAGTTTCAGAAGCTTACATTTTTATAGGAAAAGTTCAAGATTGCTCTATAAACGGGCCACGAATTTTTCACCATTGACCTCCAGATAGAGAGAGACACAAATGTCCTGTAAAGTTTCAGAAGCTTACATTTGTATAGGAAAAGTTCAAGATTGCTCTATAAACGGGCCACGAATTTTTCACCATTGACCTCCAGATAGAGAGAGACACAAATGTCCTGTAAAGTTTCAGAAGCTTACATTTGTATAGGAAAAGTTCAAGATTGCTCTGTAAACGGGCCACGAATTTTTCACCATTGACCTCCAGATGGAGAAAGAAACAAATCTCCTGTAAAGAGTTTCAGAAGCTTACATTTTTAAAGGAAAAGTTCAAGATTGCTCTATAAACGGGCCACGGATTTTTCACCATTGACCTCCAGATGGAGAGAGACACAAATGTCTTACAAAGACTTTCATACCTTCAAGTTTCACATCAAGAGTTAAAGATTGCTCATGAATTGAGCCAGGAACAGTTAATGACCAAACCAAAAAGATAAAGAAGGACAAGAACAATCTAATGGACCAAGAACTCCAGCTGCAAGTCTAGCAACAAGACCCATTAACAAAGGAAGACATTATCTGGAGAGAAGAAGAAGACCTGGAAACAGCGAGATGCAGACCCTAAACTCCTGGAAGCTGCTCAAGTGTTTGAGGAAAAAAGTCCAGAATGCAAGATTCAAAACAGGAAGCAACTAATTATATGGGGTTGACAAAACAAAAAACCAAGAAGAAAGAAGAAAGCCTGACGTGACCTGAACATTTACCATAATCAGCTAAATAGGTGTATATGTTCCAGCCCAGAATGGAATATATACACCACACCTTCTCCCTGTGCTGGGACCTTGACGTGGTGGAGAAGCTTGAGTGCTCCTAGGACCCTGAGAGCTGTGCTGGGGGGCCTCTGGCTCCTGGCAGGTTTAACCTCACCAGACTGCTTTCAGATTAGGAGCAGGACTAAAGTCAGCACAACCCACAAAAAATATATGTTACAATAGTTTGTGACAAATACCTACCGAATTTTTCACCATTGACCTCCAGATGGAGAAAGACACAAATGTCCTGTAAAGACTTTCAGAAGCTTCAATTTTTATAGGAAAATTTCAAGATTGCTCTATAAATGGGCCAAGAATTTTTCACCATTGACATCCAGACGGAGAGAGACTAACGTTTTGTGAAGGATTTCAAAACTTAGATTTTGTTTTGAAAAGTTCAAGATTGCTCTATAAACGGGCCACGAATTTTTCACCATTGACCTCCAGATGGAAAGAGACACAAATGTCTTACAAAGACTTTCAAAAGCTTCAAGTTTCACATCAAGAGTTAAAGATTGCTCTTGAATTGAGCCAGGAACAGTTAATGACCAAACCAAAAGGATAAAGAAGGACAAGAACAACCTAATGGACCAAGAACTCCAGTTGCAAGTCTAGCAACAAGACCCATTAACAAAGGAAGACTGGAGAGAAGAAGAAGACCTGGAAACAGCGAGATGCAGACCCTAAACTCCTGGAAGCTGCTCAAGTGTTTGAGGAAAAAAGTCCAGAATGCAAGATTCAAAACAGGAAGCAACTAATTATCTGGGGTTGACAAAACAAAAAAGCTAAGAAGAAAGAAGAAAGAAGAAAGTCTGAACCTCAAACCCTAACTCCTAACACATAACCCACTTTAAGCTTTAGAGTGCTGAATCCTTCTGGTCCTCCTATGGACTCGTACTTTGAAGAATGATGTATGATGGTCAATAGCAGGGGGGTCCGATCCTGGCCCTGTTTTAGAAAATTTCTCGATGGTGTTCATTAGGAAAGAACAACTTATATTTAATCTGGTTTATTTGTACAATGAGCTGCACATTATGATGTTGTAAAACTGTTAAAAAAAAGAAAATGACCCTGAACATACGAGAAAGAGACTGGAACGTCTCATTTCTGACTTAGAACTTCTCTCTCCCTGTTCTGATGTCAGAAATGAGACGTTCCAGTCTCTTTCTCATATTTTCAGAGTCATTTTCTTTTTTATTAACAGTTTTACAACATCACTTGTGCAGCTCATGGTACAAATCAAACAGGATTAAATATAAGTTGTTCTTTCCTAATGAACATCCATCCATCCATCCATCCATCCATTGTCTTCCGCTTATCCGGGGCCGGGTCGCGGGGGCAGCAGTCTAAGCAGGGACTCCCAGACTTCCCTCACCCCGGACACGTCCTCCAGCTCCTCCGGTGGGACCCCAAGGCGTTCCCAGGCCAGCCGAGAGACATAGTCCCTCCAGCGTGTCCTGGGTCTTCCCCGGGGCCTCCTCCCGGTGGGACATGCCCAGAACACCTCCCTAGGGAGGCGTCCAGGAGGCATCCTGAGCAGATGCCCGAGCCACCTCAGCTGGTTCCTCTCAATGTGTAGGAGCAGCGGCTCTACTCCGAGCTCCTCCCGTGTGACCGAGCTCCTCACCCTATCCCTAAGGGTGCGCCCGGCCACTCTGCGGAGGAAGCCCATTTCAGCCACTTGTATACGCGATCTTGTCCTTTCGGTCATTACCCAAAGCTCATGACCATAGGTGAGGGTAGGAACGTAGATTGACCGGTAAATCGAGAGCTTCGCCTTCCGGCTCAGCTCCTTCTTCACCACAACGGACCGATACAGCGACCGCATCACTGCAGACGCTGCACCGATCCGCCTGTCAATCTCACGCTCCATCCTTCCCTCACTCGTGAACAAGACCCCGAGATACTTGAACTCCTCCACTTGGGGCAGAGACTCACCACCCACCCGGAGAGAGCAAACCACCTTTTTCCGGTCGAGAACCATGGCCTCGGATTTGGAGGAGCTGATTCTCATCCCAGCCGCTTCACACTCGGCTGCAAACCGCCCCAGTGCCTGCTGCAGGTCCTGGCTCGAAGAAGCCATCAGGACAACATCATCTGCAAACAGCAGAGATGAAATCCTGTGGTTCCCAAACCAGGCCCCCTCCGGCCCCTGGCTGCGCCTAGAAATTCTGTCCATAAATATAATGAACAGAACCGGTGACAAAGGGCAGCCCTGGCGGAGTCCAACATGCACTGGGAACAGGTCTGACTTACTGCCGGCAATGCGAACACAGCTCCTGCTCCGGTCATACAGGGACCGGACAGCCCTTAGCAAAGAGCCCCGGACCCCATACTCCCAGAGCACCCCCCAAAGGACACCACGAGGTACACGGTCGAATGCCTTCTCCAGATCCACAAAACACATGTGGACTGGTTGGGCATACTCCCATGAGCCCTCGAGGACCCGATGGAGAGTATAGAGCTGGTCCAGTGTTCCACGACCGGGACGAAAACCACACTGCTCCTCCTGAATCCGAGGTTCGACTATCGGTCGGATTCTCCTCTCCAGCACCCTGGAATAGACCTTACCGGGAAGGCTGAGGAGTGTGATTCCCCTGTGATTGGAACACACCCTCCGGTCCCCCTTCTTATACAGAGGGACCACCACCCCGGTCTGCCACTCCACAGGTACTGTCCCCGACCGCCACGCGATGTTGCAGAGACGTGTCAGCCAAGACAGTCCCACAACATCCAGAGACTTGAGGTACTCAGGACGGATCTCATCCACCCCCGGAGCCTTGCCACCGAGGAGCTTGCCAACCACCTCAGTGACTTCAGCCAGGGTGATGGACGAGTCCGCCCCTGGGTCCCCAGTCTCTGCTTCCTCCTCGGAGGACGTGACAGTGGGATTGAGGAGATCCTCAAAGTACTCCTTCCACCGCCCGACAACATCCCCAGTCGAGGTCAGCAGCTCTCCACCCGCACTGTAAACAGTGTTGGTGAAGCACTGCTTTCCCCTCCTGAGGCGCCGGACGGTTTGCCAGAATCTCCTTGAGGCCGTCCGATAGTCCTCCTCCATGGCCTCCCCGAACTCCTCCCAAACCCGAGTTTTTGCCTCTGCGACCGCCCGAGCCGCGGCACGCTTGGCCCGCCGGTACTCATCAGCTGCCTCAGGAGTCCCACGAGCCAACAAGGCTCGATAGGACTCCTTCTTCAGCTTGACGGCATCCCTTACTTCCGGTGTCCACCAACGGGTTCGGGGATTGCCGCCGCGACAAGCACCACGGACCTTACGACCACAGCTACGAGCAGCCGCATCAACAATAGAGGTGGAGAACATGGCCCACTCGGAGTCCATGTCTCCAACCTCCCCCGGGATCAGGGAGAAACTCTCCCGGAGGTGGGAGTTGAAGACCCCCCTGACAGAGGGCTCCGCCAGACGTTCCCAGCAGACCCTCACAATACGCTTGGGCCTGCCAGGTCCGTCCGGCTTCCTCCTCCGCCAGCGGATCCAACTCACCACCAGGTGGTGATCAGTTGACAGCTCAGCCCCTCTCTTCACCCGAGTGTCCAAGACACGCGGTCGGAGGTCAGATGACACGATGACAAAGTCGATCATCGACCTCCGGCCTAGAGTGTCCTGGTGCCATGTGCACCGATGGACACCCTTGTGCTCGAACATGGTGTTCGTTATGGACAAGCTGTGACTAGCACAGAAGTCCAATAACAAAACACCGCTCGGGTTCAGATCGGGGAGGCCGTTCCTCCCAATCACGCCCCTCCAAGTGTCACTGTCGTTACCCACATGGGCGTTGAAATCCCCCAGGAGAACAACGGAGTCCCCGGATGGCGCACTATCTAGTACCCCTCCTAGGGACTCGAAGAAGGCCGGGTACTCTGCACTGCTGTTTGGCCCGTAGGCCGACACAACAGTGAGAGACCTGTCCCCGACCCGAAGGCGCAGGGACGCGACCCCCTCGTTCACCGGAGTGAACCCCAACACGCAGCGGCTGAGCTGTGGGGCAATGAGCAAGCCCACACCAGCTCGCCGCCGCTCCCCGCGGGCAACGCCAGAGAAATAGAGAGTCCAACCCCTCTCAAGAAGATGGGTTCCAGAGCCCAAGCTGTGCGTGGAGGTGAGGCCGACTATATCTAGCCGGTAACGCTCCACCTCCCGCACAAGCTCAGGCTCCTTCCCCCCCAGCGAGGTGACATTCCATGTCCCCAGAGCTAGTCTCCATGTCCGGAGATCCGGTCGCCGAGGTCCCCGCCTTCGACTGCCACCCGAATCTCTCCGCACCCGCCCCCCATGGCTCCTCCCGCAGGTGGTGGGTCCACGGGAGGACCTAATGTTCCTAATGAACATCATAGAGAAATTTTCTAAAACAGGGCCAGGATCGGACACCCCAGCTATTGACCATCATACATCATTCTTCAACGTACGAGTCCATAGGAGGACCAGAAGGATTCAGGACTCTAAAGGTTAAAGTGGGTTATGTGTTAGGAGTTAGGGTTTGCTGTTTGGGCTTTCTTCTTTCTTCGTTCTTCTTAGCTTTTTTGTTTTGTCATCCCCAGGTAACTTGTTGCTTCCTGTTTGAGATCTTGCATTCTGGGCTTTTGACCTCAGACAGCTCATGGGACAAATCAAACAGGGTCCCATGGAGTAACAGGAAGTACTTAGTCTTGTCCCATGAACCCTGACCTGAACATTTATCATAATCAGGTAAATGGGTATATATATTCCAAGCCACAATGGAATATATATACCACACCTTCTCGCTGTGCTGGGACCTTGACATGGTGGAGAAGTTTGAGTGCTTCTAGGATAAATTCACAGCTGACTCGCAGAAGAAAGAATTTCAGAAGCTTCAAGAGGAGCCAAGGAGCCAAGATGAATTCATCATTGACCTCCAGGAAGAGAGGAACACAAATGCCTTGAAGAACAAAGAATTTCAGGATCTTAAGTTTTTGTATGAAACGTTCAAGATTGCTCTATAAACGGGCCACGAATTTTTCACCATTGACCTCCAGATGGAGAGAGACACAAATGTCCTTTCAAGTTTCAGAAGCTTACATTTTTATAGGAAAAGTTCAAGATTGCTCTATAAACGGGCCACAAATTTTTCACCATTGACCTCCAGATAGAGAGAGACACAAATGTCCTGTAAAGTTTCAGAAGCTTACATTTGTATAGGAAAAGTTCAAGACTGCTCTATAAACGGGCCACGAATTTATCACCATTGACCTCCAGATAGAGAGAGACACAAATGTCCTGTAAAGTTTCAGAAGCTTACATTTGTATAGGAAAAGTTCAAGACTGCTCTATAAACGGGCCACGAATTTTTCACCATTGACCTCCAGATGGAGAAAGAAACAAATCTCCTGTAAAGAGTTTCAGAAGCTTACATTTTTAAAGGAAAAGTTCAAGATTGCTCTATAAACGGGCCACGGATTTTTCACCATTGACCTCCAGATGGAGAGAGACACAAATGTCTTACAAAGACTTTCATACCTTCAAGTTTCACATCAAGAGTTAAAGATTGCTCATGAATTGAGCCAGGAACAGTTAATGACCAAACCAAAAAGATAAAGAAGGACAAGAACAACCTAATGGACCAAGAACTCCAGCTGCAAGTCTAGCAACAAGACCCATTAAGAAAGGAAGACTGGAGAGAAGAAGAAGACCTGGAAACAGCGAGATGCAGACCCTAAACTCCTGGAAGCTGCTCAAGTGTTTGAGGAAAAAAGTCCAGAATGCAAGATTCAAAACAGGAAGCAACTAATTATATGGGGTTGACAAAACAAAAAACCAAGAAGAAAGAAGAAAGAAGAAAGTCTGACGTGACCTGAACATTTACCATAATCAGCTAAATAGGTGTATATGTTCCAGCCCAGAATGGAATATATACACCACACCTTCTCCCTGTGCTGGGACCTTGACGTGGTGGAGAAGCTTGAGTGCTCCTAGGACCCTGAGAGCTGTGCTGTGGGGCCTCTGGCTCCTGGCAGGTTTAACCTCACCAGACTGCTTTCAGATTAGGAGCAGGACTAAAGTCAGCACAACCCACAAAAAATATATGTTACAATAGTTTGTGACAAATACCTACCGAATTTTTCACCATTGACCTCCAGATGGAGAAAGACACAAATGTCCTGTAAAGACTTTCAGAAGCTTCAATTTTTATAGGAAAATTTCAAGATTGCTCTATAAATGGGCCAAGAATTTTTCACCATTGACATCCAGACGGAGAGAGACTAACGTTTTGTGAAGGATTTCAAAACTTAGATTTTGTTTTGAAAAGTTCAAGATTGCTCTATAAACGGGCCACGAATTTTTCACCATTGACCTCCAGATGGAAAGAGACACAAATGTCTTACAAAGACTTTCAAAAGCTTCAAGTTTCACATCAAGAGTTAAAGATTGCTCTTGAATTGAGCCAGGAACAGTTAATGACCAAACCAAAAGGATAAAGAAGGACAAGAACAACCTAATGGACCAAGAACTCCAGCTGCAAGTCTAGCAACAAGACCCATTAACAAAGGAAGACATTATCTGGAGAGAAGAAGAAGACCTGGAAACAGCGAGATGCAGACCCTAAACTCCTGGAAGCTGCTCAAGTGTTTGAGGAAAAAAGTCCAGAATGCAAGATTCAAAACAGGAAGCAACTAATTATCTGGGGTTGACAAAACAAAAAAGCTAAGAAGAAAGAAGAAAGAAGAAAGTCTGAACCTCAAACCCTAACTCCTAGCACATAACTCACTTTAAGCTTTAGAGTGCTGAATCCTTCTGGTCCTCCTATGGACTCGTACTTTGAAGAATGATGTATGATGGTCAATAGCAGGGGGGTCCGATCCTGGCCCTGTTTTAGAAAATTTCTCGATGGTGTTCATTAGGAAAGAACAACTTATATTTAATCCGGTTTATTTGTACAATGAGCTGCACATTATGATGTTGTAAAACTGTTAAAAAAAAGAAAATGACCCTGAACATACGAGAAAGAGACTGGAACGTCTCATTTCTGACTTAGAACTTCTCTCTCCCTGTTCTGATGTCAGAAATGAGACGTTCCAGTCTCTTTCTCATATTTTCAGAGTCATTTTCTTTTTTATTAACAGTTTTACAACATCACTTGTGCAGCTCATGGTACAAATCAAACAGGATTAAATGTAAGTTGTTCTTTACTAATGAACATCATAGAGAAATTTTCTAAAACAGGGCCAGGATCGGACCCCCCAGCTATTGACCATCATACATCATTCTTCAACGTACGAGTCCATAGGAGGACCAGAAGGATTCAGGACTCTAAAGGTTAAAGTGGGTTATGTGTTAGGAGTTAGGGTTTGCTGTTTGGGCTTTCTTCTTTCTTCGTTCTTCTTAGCTTTTTTGTTTTGTCATCCCCAGGTAACTTGTTGCTTCCTGTTTGAGATCTTGCATTCTGGGCTTTTGACCTCAGACAGCTCATGGGACATATCAAACAGGGTCCCATGGAGTAACAGGAAGTTCTTAGCTTTGTCCCATGAACCCTGACCTGAACATTTATCATAATCAGGTAAATGGGTATATATATTCCAAGCCACAATGGAATATATATACCACACCTTCTCGCTGTGCTGGGACCTTGACATGGTGGAGAAGTTTGAGTGCTTCTAGGATAAATTCACAGCTGACTCGCAGAAGAAAGAATTTCAGAAGCTTCAAGAGGAGCCAAGGAGCCAAGATGAATTCATCATTGGCCTCCAGGAAGAGAGGAACACAAATGCCTTGAAGAACAAAGAATTTCAGGATCTTAAGTTTTTGTATGAAACGTTCAAGATTGCTCTATAAACGGGCCACGAATTTTTCACCATTGACCTCCAGATGGAGAGAGACACAAATGTCCTTTCAAGTTTCAGAAGCTTACATTTTTATAGGAAAAGTTCAAGATTGCTCTATAAATGGGCCACGAATTTTTCACCATTGACCTCCAGATAGAGAGAGACACAAATGTCCTGTAAAGTTTCAGAAGCTTACATTTGTATAGGAAAAGTTCAAGACTGCTCTATAAACGGGCCACGAATTTTTCACCATAGACCTCCAGATGGAGAGAGACACAAATGTCCTGTAAAGTTTCAGAAGCTTACATTTTTATAGGAAAAGTTCAAGATTGCTCTATAAACGGGCCACGAATTTTTCACCATTGACCTCCAGATAGAGAGAGACACAAATGTCCTGTAAAGTTTCAGAAGCTTACATTTTTATAGGAAAAGTTCAAGATTGCTCTATAAACGGGCCACGAATATTTCACCATTGACCTCCAGATGGAGAAAGACACAAATCTCCTGTAAAGTTTCAGTACATTTTTATAGGAAAAGTTCAAGATTGCTCTATAAACGGGCCACGGATTTTTCACCATTGACCTCCAGATGGAGAGAGACACAAATGTCTTACAAAGACTTTCATACCTTCAAGTTTCACATCAAGAGTTAAAGATTGCTCATGAATTGAGCCAGGAACAGTTAATGACCAAACCAAAAAGATAAAGAAGGACAAGAACAACCTAATGGACCAAGAACTCCAGCTGCAAGTCTAGCAACAAGACCCATTAACAAAGGAAGACTGGAGAGAAGAAGAAGACCTGGAAACAGCGAGATGCAGACCCTAAACTCCTGGAAGCTGCTCAAGTGTTTGAGGAAAAAAGTCCAGAATGCAAGATTCAAAACAACAAGTTATCTAGGGTTGACAAAACAAAAAACCAAGAAGAAAGAAGAAAGAAGAAAGTCTGACGTGACCTGAACATTTACCATAATCAGCTAAATAGGTGTATATGTTCCAGCCCAGAATGGAATATATACACCACACCTTCTCCCTGTGCTGGGACCTTGACGTGGTGGAGAAGCTTGAGTGCTCCTAGGACCCTGAGAGCTGTGCTGGGGGGCCTCTGGCTCCTGGCAGGTTTAACCTCACCAGACTGCTTTCAGATTAGGAGCAGGACTAAAGTCAGCACAACCCACAAAATACTGTTACAGAAACTAGAATGAGCAACTCATCCATATCAGACCCATAGTGGACTAAACCAAACTAGATCATTGTATCTAATAATATGGTTCATTTCCCTTTTTTTTACCCATTTGAAGTATTTGTTCATGTTGTAGCTATAAAAATATATGTTACAATAGTTTGTGACAAATACCAACAATAAATGACTAGGATTTAGTTTTAATTAGATTGGGAGGTTAAAATTACACAATATTAGGTGATAACTATTACACTATACCAACTTAATGTAGGTACCAACATTATCACATCAACTTATCGAAGATTAGTTGATGTTGATATAATTTTTACCATTTAATGCAATATTGATGTTATAATTTTCTCGTCTAATCTACTAAAATAAATTAGTTTCCATATATCAACAATATGCAAAAAATAGAATTCCTGTTCAACAACCTGATGCAGTCACGTTGACTTACATAGCATCAAACTATCCCGGAACTATATATATTTTATATTTTCTTAATATATCTATTATTTAGGTGGTTTTAAGTAATAAAAACAATAATGCATGTTTGCCAGGTCTCAGTAATATTTCATGCTGTAGAGGGTTCATGTGTAGTTCACGTCTGTGTTGAACTACACATGAACTACAGTAGATTACCGGGGATCTGCTTTGGGTCACCACCACGTTCCACTCTTAGAAACACTCTGGTATTTACATGGTTTCAGACAGGTCCTCTTCCTCTTGAGGCGTCTGTCGTCTGAGATATTTATCAATCAGGTCCATGCGTGGGAGGAGATTTTTTATTTTACCAGATGGATGAAAATATTTGGTTAAAAAAAAAAAACTAGGATCTCGTATCCGTCCCTTTTCTACTGAAACTGACATCCCAACCAGGGCTGAGCTTCTCCACAGAAACACTCAGTCAATCACGTTTTTTCCAGCGAGTCATTAAAGCGTCGTTAAGTGCGCCGGCGGCCATTTTTAAAAGATGCGTTAATAAGCCCTGACGACGCATCGCAGCTTTGATGTTGATTGACAGCTGTGATTGACAGGTCCCGCTCTCGGCCTGAAGAACAAACCTGTGTTTTGAGCTGGTTAATGAGCTTATTAGAGCTGTTTATCTGGAATAAGCTGCTGCTGATGTGATCGATGATGTGATTAATGCACCTGAAGATCAATCACTTGTCAACTCACCTAAATTATTCTGAATCACCACGTCACCCTCTGAACACAGCACATCCTGAACAGATGCTGATTTAATGCAGACTTTAAAGCAGCAGGACTAGTGGAGCAGAAAGAAAAAATGATTTTCACTAGTTTATCCCAACGATTCAGTAAACGCCTGTAGACAAACATACATATAAAATCCTGTTTGACCGAAACATCTGTCATTGTGTCGCAGTACAACTGTAAATACAGTTATGATTTTTCTCTCATCAGTTAATACTATTGAATCCACAAGACTTCTCATATTGCACGCTCTATTGTTATTTATATACAATAAAAGAAAAACACCTTCAAAATGTCTTTTTAATAAAAGTGTGCTAATTTGCTGCTAAAATGGAAATTTGATTTGGAGTCTTTGACCTTAATGTTGTTCACTTACAGTTGGTTTCATCGTTATAACAGAAAAGGCAAAGTTATGGGATTTTACTTAAAAACTCAACTAGAAAACTGTGTGCCTGTGAATCCAGGGCCGACCTGACGTGACAGATTCGTGGTGAACCGCTGAACTTCTGTAACCGCGGCGCGTCCTCGTGATGCAGGCGTGAGTCGTGTTCACACGGCACCACAGACGCTTTAAGTGCAGCTTCCTCTGTTTCATTTGCACAGAAACTGCGTTTTTCTGTCTCAGGGCATCGGGCGACACTTCTGTTTATTTCTAATTCATTCCAGCTCAGCGTCTGTGCAGGACTTTTATTTTCTTTTTATCATCATTTCTCTAGTGTGTGGGCATGGGGCGAGAGGAAGAACCAGAAGAGACTTTTTATTTACAGTCTGCACTGAATGAAACTGGATACACAAATAACCAGGTATATATACATATATATATATATAACTTATAAACATTCCTACAATTCCAATCAAAGCATCATTGAAGTGTAAATGAAGGTTTTTGAACATTAAGCTCTATTTAAAGGATTCTCTTCATTCTAATGGAACAAAAAACCTAAAAAACTAGAACTCAGGCACCGTTTACCTTCCTGTGTTTTCCTCTTTGAAACCATTACTAGACCAATTTAAAAAAATCCAAAATTGATTGTACTCTCCAGGAACCATAGTTTAAGATAAACTATCTGATTCCACTTCCACAGCTGAGTCTGACATTAGGCCTAAACTAACGTTTGACGTTTCAGGGAATTTCATTTGATTTTGCCTTTACTAAGTTAAAAGACTTTAGTTAAGACATGGATGTTTTTTATTCCTCAGTCGTAATAACTGTTGTTCCTCACATGATTGCTGTCGCCTGTTTCCTCTTAATAAATATCAATGAGCTCTACACACAAACATAAGTACAGTAGTTTAGCAGTTTTCAGCCTTTGTTGAAGCCACATTTCCTTTTTTCCTTTGTGATAATTTACATTAATTCCCCCTAAAGGCCCATTGATGCTGAACGTTAAATACGGATTCTGACATTACTACAAGTCTGAAAAACGATGAACCTGACATGGTCTGCCATACGTTTAGCTCTGCTGTAACCAACGCTAAACATTTTAGTGTATGAACCCTTTAATTAAAAAAAAGACATTTCCTGAAATCCTCAGTAGTTGGGTACGCTGCTAATAATTGCATTCCAGATGCAAAGAACATGTGGACGCGTTTCTACATGATTTAGGCTTAATTCAATAGTTTGATTTGAAAAGAAAAAAGCATTAAAATGAAATAAGATGAAAGACTGTGCATCCTGAAATACGTGAGTCTCACACCTCGCGTCTTCCTACCACAGGTTAAACCGCCCTTGACCCACGTCTCTGCAGCTTTGATTGACGCCAAACAGTCGCCGCGGTGACAGCCCCCCCCCCCACTTCACAGCCACTGGATGAAAGCCAGATGTTTTAGAGAAGCACCTGTCAGTCTGAAACCAGAGCCAATCAAAATGCAGGGGACAAAAAAAAAATGCTGTGCAGCCGCCACCGCATAAAGATTCACTTTATTAATCCCAAGATGCCGAGCTGCTCAGAGAAAAAAACAGCAAATAAAAGACAGAGTGGGACATCTGACCAGATAACGGATCAATAAAAGCAGCAGAACCGGTGAAAACTGGCTCCTACAGCACAGAGCTGGTCTGATCAGGTCACATGTCCTTCTGAAGCCCTGGCTATTGGCTGTCAGATTCCACGGCGTCGTCATGGTGAATCCATCAAGCTGAAGGTGGTTCATCCCTTAATGAGACTTTATTCACTACAGCTGTTATAACTGCACATACAGGTCATGGCTGTTTCATGAGCCGTGATTCGCTGTTCAGGACAAACATCGAGGACTTTTCAGAATAAAAGTCCAACGAATTGAAAAACAGCAACGTAAAAAACTCTTTACCTGATCACATCACATTTGTCTGTGGACTGATCCTTGTCAAACAGACAGAACATGAATTATCTCTGGTTAAAATAATGTTCAATAAAGGATCATCCATTTAATTTGCAGCGTTTGCAAATATGTCATTAATACACATGAGAAATCACTGGCAAAGGTTTTAAAAAGAAATCATGCTTTTATGGAACTAAAATCATTTCCTCCATCACGTCCCGTCTCTTTGACACTGGACTGAAGTAAAGAAAAATAAAAGCCATAAATGCTGCTTTGCAGTAGTCGGGCTTTTATTTTGACGGGCTGTCATTTCCTGTGATCTCAGGGCTCCATCTCTTCCAACTTTGTGAATATTTAACTATCAGGTTGTCTACAGCAGCACCACAGGAATCAGCTCCAGGTGAAACCCTGGAAACGTAAATGTCTCACAGCAGAGCCTTAAATGTGTAAAACACTTCACCTTAACCACTAATATTTGACTTTTATAGGAATGGATGCTCAACTCTGGATAAAGTTCCCATAAAGGTCGCGCCTGCTTTGTTTGAAGTTTTGACACCTCTAACATGATATATCTGCAATTTAAAGTACGAGAATTCAACTGTGTGTATTTTTAACAGCCTCTGTCAAGGCCTCGCTGCAGCTGCAGAAGAACAGGTCGCGTTTTTATCTGGTCGCGTTCATAAATATTCACGAGTCTGGCTTCTGATGGACTGATTTCTGCTTGGAGGAAAAAAAAACGGTTGTGACAGCGACAACTGTATGACATCACAAAGTCAAGGAAGCAGAGAAGGAGCCAGGAACTGTTCTATGGAGGAATAAAACATGAGAACGCATCACATTAGGCTTCAGTAATCCCCTCAGATGTTTAAGACGTGTATGAAGCTGCAAACATCATCCTGCAGCGTGAAACTCAAACATAAAACTCATTGAATGGAAGCGGAGCTTTAATAACCATGAAACCCAAACGAGCTCAGGTTGCTGTTTGTTTGACTATTTTAACCTCGTTTAACCGACACGCTTCAAATCCAGAAATGGATCTGGGCTGCAACTTTAAAAAGCAGAACTCCATGTGATCTACTCACAACATGTTTTTCCTTTTGTGTGAGCTTCACGTTGCAGAACAAAGTGTGTGACATGATTATTGTTATTATTAATAATATCTACAGTACCTTCAAACATGGAGTGCAGAAACGTGCACTAAAGTTCATCTTACACTAACATGCTCTTTTAAATGTCCATGCTGAAGTTCCCTTTTTAACATCTACACATGCACTAAAATGTCTGAACATTGACATAAAATGTGAAGATGCCTCCTCCAATGTCTCAACATGACTAAAGTGCCATTTTAACACCTAAACATGTGCTAAAGCTCCTTTAAACATGTAAACACACGTTAGCTGCTCTTCTTACACATTTACACAAACATTTGCCCTTTTGTAGATGTTCACCCCTCCCAGGTGGTGAAGACCCGTTCTCCAGACAAACACTCAGCCCCCCCTGCAGGAACGTGTTCAGTGACTCGTCTTCCTCCACATCGTCACAAAGGGTTAAATCTGCTTCAGGTGAAGTGGATCTGGAAAAACAACCAACAGAAGCGTGAGGGGGGGGCAGCTCCTCGTCCACAGATGCCTCCACAGCCAAAGCTTGACCCCCCCCAGGGATCTCATTGGCTGTCACATCCCATTCCATCACTACCTGGTTGGCCCATATGTTCCTCTGTCACCTGCTCCGTACCCCCCCCCAACCCGGGGCTACATCCCCCTCCATGTGGGGGGGCAGCTTATTTTAAGTTTCTGCTCCTCTGTGGGAAAAGGCTGTTTAAGGTGGTTTATTTTAGCACGTTCACGTGTTGTTACGAGGAAATGACGGTTCTCTGAGAGCCTGCAAATTATTAAATTATAATTAATAATTATTAAATTATAATTAATAATTATTAAATCGCATTAATCGCTTCTGAAGATAGTTTTAATTAAAACTTACTTTTAGAAATCTACTTCTTATCCAGTGGCGTGCACAGATTTTTTAAAGAGTGGGTAAAAGAAAATAAAAGGTCTATTTTATGCATTTTATACATGAATTTATGTTATTAAAACTTAAAACTAAAACGATAGTGAGAAAAACTCTGAGATATGGTTAAATATTTAAAAAAGGCAATTTACTGCACGTTTAAACATTAAAAAAGGAATTTACTGCACATTTAAACATTAAAAAAAGGAATTTAATTTGACCCATTATACTACTATAATTCGTGTATGTTCTTATCTCTGCTGTTGATTAAACATCACATTTCTGTGCATTTATAATTATTTCTGTGTAATGTGCTGGTGCATACAGTCCGTCTGCAGGTCTGTGTTCATAAGGACAATCAGGACTTTACCGTGAGCTTCCCGCTGGTTTTCCTGGTTCTGCTTCCACCTCCTGCTGCAGCTTTTGTTGCTGCGTTGGCTCCTGGTTGAAAGGTCGGTTCAGATTCAGCTGAATGATTCTGCTCTGGACCCAAACGCTTTATCGAGCAGAATCTTTCTACCTGCTGGGAAGCGTCAATATGCCAAAGTTTGAAAGACCGAGTTTGATTTGTTGGTTTATTCCATTCAACCTGTTAACAGCAAGTAAAGGTCACACGTGTGTGTGTGCGTGTGTGTGTGTGTGTGTGTGTGTGTGTGTGTGTGTGTGTGTGTGTGTGTGTGTGTGTGTGTGAGAAAAACAACCTCAGATCCATTAAAACAGGAATCTATGAAGCTCTTTAAACAATCTTGTCAGTAAAAGTGTGAATTTAAACAAACACGCTTCAACTATAAAACATTATTACATCAATTTATTAAAGACAAATTGAGTTTAACCAGCTTCATGTTAGTGGAGTATTTATGAATAAATATATAATTATAGGTGAAGCTCATTATCAGACAACAGGAAACTGTTTTATTTGCTTAAAATCTTTGTCTAAATTTTCTACTATGACATTAAAAAAACGTTTATTTTAAATGAGATAATTAAGTAGTAAACTAGTAAATTCCTTGTTGTAAACCTGGTTTTACTCTTGTTTTTTATTACCTTAAATGTCCCTGTAAACAGCTGCTATAATATACACTAATCATGTCGGATTTTATAGTTTTCTTGGTTAAATCGTTTCACATAATCAACATTTTAACTATAGAAGAAATAAAATAAATATTGATATATAAACCACATAATCCACTATTTATATGGAGGTGAGATTATGGTGGAATTAAATAAAAATCTGATTTTAAACCAATACAAGACAGAAAACAAAAACCGTTCTATTGTATTGAATTTCTAATATAACATGTATGTGTATAAGACCTTTGATGGAATAGTTAGTGTATTTTGACTTTTTATAATCTGCTATTTAAGGTGGAATTGGGGGTTTTTAAATTCTAATTCTTCAGTCGTTTTCCTGGAAAAGGGAAAACAAAGTGATGCTTTAGACCTTTTACGAACAGATGAATAACCAGGTTCATCGTCACGTCTCAAATGTCAGAAAATAATGAAGAAGCGGCTGCGATGATTCCACAGGATGTTCACGTCCCGTTTAGTTTGACCAACCACAGAAAACCACATCACGAGAGCATTTGAAGCCACTTGAAAATATGAATAAAATATGTAAATATTGTATGTTTGATGGAGCATTACAGCTGTATTATTTACAGGAATAAAGTCAGTATTTACAAGATTAAAGTTGTTATTTAGGATTCATTCTGAAAGTCATTGTTATGAAAATAAAGTAAATATAAGTGAGAATAAAGTAATACATTTAGTTTTTTAGGTTGTTGAACTAAGAACTTCATATTTTTGCAAATTGTTGCAAATGGAAACAAATTGTTTTAGTATATAAAAAAAAATGTAATTAAATGTAGAAAAATAAGTTTATTTACACCAGATGTTGAGTTCAACTTTTTATTTGTTGAAAATTTTCCAAAATTCGGAATAAAAGTTGTGAGACGATGACGCTCACATGTCAAAAGGTCTGGTCATGTGACCAGTTGTATGTCCTTCAAAATAAAAGCCCTTTAAAAACCCTTTTCACACCAAACTGTAAAAACATAGATTTTATATCACAGACTTTTTTTTAGGAAAATGAAAAGTTATTTGGCTCATTCTTTCTTCACTTTACCATATATATATATATATATATATATACACACACACACACACACACACACACACGCACACACACACACGCACACACACACACACACACACGTGTGTGTGTGTGTGTGAGGAGATAAAGACACATGGCTCGTTCTGCTTGATCTGAAACAGAAGAAGAAGAAGAACAGGTCTGAGGTGGTTCTAATCCAGAGGTCCACCTCTGTAAAACCACTCTGGGTGTGAATCTGCACGTTTGGAACGTTTTCCTGGTGTAATGACTCGTAGCTGAAGTTATTTCTGATGGAGGCTCAGTTATCACAGCTGGATCCATTTTATTCTCATTGTGATACCCACAAACCCACTTAATCAGGTTAAAGAATCTCACGTCAGTGTAAATCACAACGTGAAACGTGGCTTTAATAAATCGATGTGAAGGTTTCACACGTTTTATTAACGTATGAAAGCAGGAGACGTCGTTATGAAGTTATGAAGGACTGCAGCTGGTTTTACCTTCCAACAGCTCATGTTCCTCAGTGGGATTTAATGATTTAAGAAGAGAAGAACAATACTTCAAGATGATGTCCACTTTGTCTTGGTTTTTAGGGGTTTACACACACACACACACACACACACACACACACACACACATATATACACACACACACATATATATATATATATATATACATATATATACACACACACACACACACACACACACAGACACACACACACACACACACACACACACACACACACACACACACACACATATCGGATGTTTAGTGCACATTTAGATGTTTAAAGGGTCTTTTAAACAGATTCTCTGATCAATACTAATATTAATTTGTTATCATGTCAAATGCATTCATTAATGCATGAGGTTTGGTTTCCTCCTTTCCCTGCTCATACACACATTTGTTTGTTGGATGCTGAATGTGCAGAATACAGGCGCTACACGTCCTCCATGCACATGAACAGCCAATCAGCCTCTTGCTTTTGGACAGATTGTGTGTTTTTACTGTTGTTTTGTAGCTTCGTTTGTTCTGTTTCAGTCTGATTCTCTTTGTCTTCTTGCCTGAATTTCCACTGAAGTGATGCCTCCAGCTTCTGTGTGCAGTAGTACATATAGGAATCTAAAATTCTAATTAAGTGCAATTTTCATTCAACTGAAGCCCCCCCACAAAGACTGCAACGAGCCCCCATTGTTGAGGCTGTTGCTGCTCAGATTAGATTACACTGGCTGGCTCAGGGAGCAACTCAAATCTCTGGCAGATGGAACCACAGCTGAAGGTTTTTTACTCTCAGTTATAGATTTTAGAGGAAAGTGGAAATCCGAACCATTCGTCAACATCCGCAGTTGCCAGCAATGAAAGCGAGGAACTTCCTGACTGATTCTGTGACAAAAACTCAAACTCTCCTTTCCTCATTTCGATGAATCTCTGGCTGTGTTTAAACCTTTTTTCCACCAACATTCATCCTAAGTGACAGTGACAGAAACTGCTCCCCAACCCGCGATAAAGAAAATAAAAGTCTGAAGCAAAATGCAGATGCTGAGTCTTCATGGTGGAGACTGATTCTTATCACTCCATCTGTTTAAAACTCTATGTTGCTCCAAATTTGCATAGAATAAAAAAAAAAGCATAAAGTTTCACTTGCAGGAGAAAAGAAGTTTTCACTAATGAATCATGACTGGTTTTCTCAAGCAGTTCACGATGTTGTATGTTTAATTATAGGATAAATATGGCTGTGTTCCATAACCCTGCAGCTTCACAGAGGTCCAGGTCATTGTTTATAGTTCTGGCTGCAAAGCAGAGACCTCAGTGGTTGTTTTTCCACAGAAACTTGATGCCAAAACATCAACGGATTATGTTGCTTCATAATCAGTAGATGTGCAAATAAACAAGTTCAACACATCCACTTAGAAGCAGATGATTTGCCAGTTGTTGTGTTCACTGCTCGTTTCTGTAGGTTCAAACACATTTTGCAGCAATTTAAGCATATAAAAATAAACCCTATAACATCACAATGAAATTAAATGATGCTCACATGTCAAACTTCCATTTGTTAAAGGGACTGGAAACAGGATATCCTGGTCATGTGACCACATCAGCAGCACAATGTATGTATGTTGATGATTGTTGATTGTTGGTTCTTTATTGTTGATTGTTGGTTCGTCATTGTTGGTTGTTTGTTTTTCATTGTTGGTTGTTTGTTCTTCATTGTTGATTGTTGTTGTATGTTGATGATTGTTGGTTGTTCATTGTTGGTTGTTTGTTCTTCATTGTTGATTGTTGGTTCGTCATTGTTGGTTGTTTGTTTTTCATTGTTGGTTGTTTGTTTTTCATTGTTGATTGTTTGTTTTTCATTGTTGATTGTTTGTTCTTCATTGTTGATTGTTGGTTCGTCATTGTTGGTTGTTTGTTCTTCATTGTTGATTGTTGGTTCGTCATTGTTGGTTGTTTGTTTTTCATTGTTGGTTGTTTGTTTTTCATTGTTGATTGTTTGTTTTTCATTGTTGATTGTTTGTTCTTCATTGTTGATTGTTGGTTCGTCATTGTTGGTTGTTGTTGTATGTTGATGATTGTTGGTTGTTTGTTCTTCATTGTTGATTGTTGGTTCGTCATTGTTGGTTGTTTGTTCTTCATTGTTGATTGTATGTTGATGATTGTTGGTTCTTCATTGTTGGTTGTTGTTGTATGTTGATGATTGTTGGTTGTCAGTTCTTCATTGTTGGTTGTTGGTTGTTTCCGAGCAACAAGAGTGAGCGTTATTTCAGTCTTGAGGCAGAACAATCATGGCCCGTTAACGCTTTTAGCCTCCTCCTCTCCTTCCACCGGAGGATGTGTGGCCGTAATATTTCGCACACAATGCAATTTCAGCCGTTTGCCGGTCATCAATATAGAAAACGTGGGAGAAAAGAGGCTGAACGCTGCTCTGACAGTTGATCCCTGAGGCGGCTTGAGTCAAGATTAACCGCTGCTGAACGTCCGTGGAGGTGCATGGTGAAAAGTGAAAATGTTTATTGCTTTAAAACATATTGATTGCAGGATGCTCAATCATTTCTAAAGCCTTTGTGTACGGTCTTATGAACTGTGGTGTTAAATGTGCTGCTTTCTGAAGCCTGGGGGGTCTATCCGCACTGCTGAGCAAATTTATTTCAATTTACATTTTTACTCAAAGCAATTACATTAGAAAATTCTTTATGATTTCCCCAGCAATGCAAATAGCATTGTTGGGGAAATATACTCCGAGAATACAAGTTACTGATTGATTGATAATGCACCAGTTGTGACAGAGAATCACCATGCAGATTTATTTATTTTCTCTCCAGTTTCCAGTAGAAACATGAAGAGGAGGCTGAAAAGTCCATAGTTTATAGGCTCATTAAGCTGTTAATAAGTTGGCATACCAAAGGTATACCAAGGGTCAAGATGTGAAAATATAAATGACACAAGGAAAAAAGTCAGTATTTAATCAGGAATACAGCTCCCAGTGTCGATAAGGAGCCAATACCATTGAACGTACAAACAATGATAGTATCTAATCAGTTTTAATCTGTTGGACACTTCTCATCCAGTCTTGATCCATTACTTAGTGAAATTCATGAAAGTCTATATTAGAACAAATGTGCTGCTTTGAAACGTTTCCAATCCATGATTGAAACCAATAAATTCTGTCCTTTTCTTGGTTTCCGGGGCTGTGAAGTGAATCTTTGACTGTGATCATATCTGTTTTGTGTCCACAGCTCAGCAACAATTGTAAACCAGGTGTTCGGTTTATCTACTTTTCCGGGTCTCGAGGATAAAAAATCCAATTACAGCCGCACACGTTTTATTGCCTTTTAGTATATTAAGGAGGGAACAATCCAATTTTAATATGTAGACTTTATGATAAGACATTGCGTCGCTGGATCAAAGGGAGATGGGAAATGCTCTGGTTCCTGGTGGACTGAGATCACCTTTCTGACAAACTTTTACTTCACGAAGTTTGTCCAAATATATCAGACGTTCCACTGAGGTCTGATCTGTTTTAAACCTCGAATGCTGGAATTATGATGATAGTTTTATTTTTTACTGATAGTTCTGTTAATTGATAGTTAACAGTTATTAATGAACCACTCCTCTGATTGGCTGTGAAGGAGGGAGCTGATTGTAGAGTTGTGATGTCACAACTTCAAAGAAATCCTGACAAGATCATTTCATTTTAGTTTGTGAATACTGTGTATAAAACACATACATGTCACCATCCTACAATATAAAACACTTTACTACAAAATGCTGATGTGGTTTAATCCTAGAAACTTGGTACCAGGTTAAAAACACATGAAATCAGCTGGTTTATATTCTAGTGGATTATTTTACATTTATCATTGTTTCTCAGTTACAGCATTTCACATTTTCTTTTAACAATATCACAAAATGGACTTTTAAATGCTTCCTAAAACTGTATTTTAAAAAGTTTTTGACTTTCTCATCTTTCCAAACATTATTAGTCACTGATCCATTTACATAAACATTTAAAGTCATAACATTAAAGGATCTGAATTATTTTCAATAAAAACACAATATAAAATCAAATCTTTACATAATGTTTCATCTCAGTTATTACTCGATGACGTATAAATATATATTTACCTGTTCTGGTGTCTTTTTGCAGAAGGTAGAATCTGAACCAGATGAGGTAGTCTGCCCGTCGGCCATCTTGGTTTCACTCACTACTTTTTCCCTCCAAAATAACCAGCCAATGGGAAGAAACATTTCTGCCCCTCCCCTCTATTGAAACACTCGGATTGGCTCATTATATTTGACCACCTGGGTGGCACTTTTTTTTTGGGACTTTTATTTTGAAATGCAATGCACTGAATATATAACACATTAAGAAAAGTGTTTGTTGTTTGCTTCTTGACTGTGTTTTATGACACAAATACATAAAAATAAACTATAAAAAAAAGGAGAAAGCTTGAAATCTACACGCTGCTGTGCTGTTTTAAATGTTTAAACCCCTCTACCTTAAAACCTTAAAATTACATTCAGAAAACATAACAACGATTTATAGTCATAACATTAGGGGATATAATTTATTTTTATATATATATATATATATATATATATATATATATATATATATATATATATATATATATTTTACTTTAGTAAAGGATGTAACTTCCCATCACTGCTACTGCTTCTACTCCTTATTTTAATGAAAACCACCAAAACTGTGACAAACATTAAAGTGGATGTGTGTAAAACTTCTGCTGCTCCAAGGAATGAACTTTTGTGCAGAGATGAGGTGTAGTGATGATATATAAAAGAACGTGGTGATTGCAGAACAGTCGCTGCCAGTGCTATCGACTCGGCTTTAATAGCGGCCGGTGTTTGTCCTGAAAAACGTGTTTTGAAGCGTCGGCCTGCAGCGTTTCTCCTTCTCCTCCACCCAGAGTGTAAGTACAGTACATGTCTGTGCACAACATCCAGGCTTTATCACAACCTTGTGTTTTGCCTCTTGCTGAAAATTACATCTCTTCAACCAGCCCTGTAATAACAAACATTGATTTTTTCTCCCTCTGCCCCATTAACTTCAGCTTTCTTGCAGTGATTTAGGATTTCCAGCTTCCTATTGAACATCCCCGCCACTTAACAACACGTCTTTTGCCTGATGCTCCAACATTTTAAAACCTTCCCTCTGGGAGCTGGAACAATGGAAAACCTGCCGTCTTTCTCTTTATGCAAAAACTGTGTTTTAAAGAGAAACTAGAGAAATGGCAGCTGGATGAAGAGGAAGGAGGAAGGAAAGGTAAAAGAAGGAAAGAACAAGAGGTCAGGATGGTTGTCCACGAGGAAAAGAATCCAGAAAAGTCAGAAGGTCACGTTCTGTCATTTACAGAAATAATCAATACCTGATCAGAAACCACAGACTGATGATCAGTGATCAAGTGAAAAGGTAAATTTGTCTGATCCATGAATCAACAGTGAATTGAATTCTGCTAGTGAAGGGTTGTCAGAGGTCATGATAAACCAAATATTTCCATTAATCTTCCTAATTCATTAATAAAGGAGGTGAGAGAAAGATGGTGAAAATATTAGGAATTAACATAAATGATATTGTCATGATGGACTAACTCTGCGGATTTCCTGGTTGTAAAGTTGGCGAGATGAAGGACGCCATCGTGTCCTCGTTGGAGGTTTGTCGGCATTCCCAAAGTACGGAGCTGGAATGTTGCTGCCTCATTAGCAGGAATCCTGAGAGGATTCAGAGGAACCAGGAGAGACGCGCTGTCCTCACATTTAAACAGTCTGGAAAGTCAAAAACTTCATCTGGGATTAGTCAAAACTAAAAAGCTGTTGTAGCTGCTTGTTAGTTGGGAAGGTCAAATAAACATTTACACTTTTTAGGCTCAATAATTAAGATAAGATAAGATAAGATAAGATAAGATCAGATAAGATAAGACTTTATTGATCCCACAACGGGGAAATTTGTCTGTTACTGCAGCTACAGAGTAAAGAAAATAAAAGAAAATAAAAGGGTGGTGACAAAAAACCAAAATTACCTGGAGTTAAATCAAAATAAAATTAACCTTTTTCATTCAGTTTCTGATTCTATTTTAACTAAAACAGTTGTTCAATACAGAAAATGTGTCCAGGCTAGAATGTCAAATATAACAGGATATCATCAGCGTACAGTTTGATATTCATGAAGCTGCATTTTATTAGCATCGATTACTCTAATAAACTGTCCTTTCATTCCATAGTGGAAACTCTAAAGTTAAATTAAACTTTTTCATCACTTTCCCAGGTTCTTCTTTCCTGTTTTTTATTGAACGTAACTCATCAACATCCAGTTTTAACTTTTAGAAACCTGAGGTGTGGAGAATTTACAATGAAGTGATGACACATGTTTAATGATGAAGATCCTGGAACTTCCTCTTTTTCTTTACATGTGGCTGCAGATTTATTGAATTCATATATATGCACAGCACCTTATGTTAAACTAGTAATAAAGAATAACTTGATAAATTTATATTTGCAGCCTCCATCTTCACCGTGGGAGCTCCACTCTTCACCCACGTCTTCTTTACTGCACATTTTCAAGCCACTACAGCGACATAATTACGAAGTTAATGTTTTATAGCCAATCCTGCCCAAGTGAATACACTAAAATTATGGGATGGGCCCATTTGCTGCTCTGGGGGAGTGTTTTACTGCCATGAAGACGGTGTTAACGCAGACTGGTGTGAAATTGTATGGATTGTGAGAAGAGAGCGGCTGTGTTGGTGTCAGCCTTCACCACGTCTTTGAGGATAAATCCTGCCATGCCCATTACTCTGCAACACAACTGCATATGAACTCATTAAATGTCATTAGCCTATAAATAGACGCCCATTAAGGAATTGACAGAACTATTAAGGCGAAGAAGACTGTCAATATTTCACTAAACAAATGTCATACGGCAGAAACTGTCCAGTTCCTCCTACGAGGGACAAATAACTCACTTCAAGCTACGTCATTATTCCTCATATGATCCCAGTGTTTAGTTCTACAGCTTCAATGGAATTTAGAAGCAATGATACGTCTCTGTTGTTCTTGGTAAAGGTTCTAAACTATAGAAAGGCAGGTTTTTCATGTTTTTTTTCCTATAGGAAGGTTTAGGTGCTGCGACTTTCAGGTTTCTAAACACTCATTACTCAGGAACTGCAGTTTGAACATGGAGCAGCAACAACCAGATCTGCTTATAAATCATTAACAAATAAAACCTCACTTTTTTACCAAACTGAACCTGCGTTCTGCTCCAGAAGAAGTGGTGTCAAAATCCTAAAATATGGACACTCGACTCAAGAATATTTATATGAGCTGTCATCACATTTTATTGAATGCATTGTATTGTCCTTTAAAGGCATTTAACTGTGAAAAAAGACCAGATTGGTTATAATTTATGACACAGAGAAGGTCAAATAATGCACTTTCTGACTGAGAATCACCTTTTGCCTCAACCGCTGTCATGAAAACATGAAAAATAAAATGAGACTAACAAGGATATTTTTAAAATGTGAAGGGTAGAAGGAAAAAGTGAAAACAAATTACTCCAGTAAAGTGTAGATACCCAAAATTTCTATTTCCCAACTCTTTTAGCCTGTTTCTTATTTAAACGTAACTGGATCCTGGAACATCCTTTTTAAAATGTACATTTGGCTTCATATTTATTGAATTTATTGATATGCACAGCACTTTATATTAAATTATTATCCAAATATATCTAGATAAATTCCTATAAAACATTATTATTATTATGTTTATCACTGGCTGTAAAAAAAAGAAAATAAAATTGCAGGTACAAATACTGGATATCCTGAGAATGTATTGATCTATGAACAAATTAAATTAGAAATAATAAAAACGTGATGGAGAGATGCGTATAAATTTGTAATTGCCAACAATAGTCTGATAAATGAATCATGCGTTAGTGGAGCCAGTTTACTGTGTTTTCAGCTTTTACTGGAGGAGACTCAGTGTTTTGTGGCTTTGTTGGTTCAGATTTCTCCAGAGCACAGTTTCATTATTATTTCATCATTAGCAGTAAACTACAGATTATTTATGTTTTAATGAAAGTAAATAACGCTTGTCTGTTTTATTCTAAAATAATTAAGTTTTCATCACAGAAAATGAATAAGTGAAAGGAAACATGGATGCCTGCAGAGAAATAACGTTTCTGCTACTTCTCTACTGAATTCAGTGTAAAGTTTAAATTCAATTAAATAAATTGGTTTTAATCAACTATTTCAACATTTAGTGCAGATTGACCAGAAATCTGAATTCTATCAGCCTCCATGTTATTAAGCTAAAAGTCTGATTGTGTCACATGCTGAGATGTTGGATCCTCTCCTGCTTCTGCATCTTATTCCAATTAAATACATAAAAACCCAAAACCAGCTGGAACAGATGGTGGAAGTGATCAAAGTTTCATCGTCTTGTGGCTTCTCGTGAGTCTGATTCTGAAACATCAGAACTCCCTTTAAAAGAAGCATTGGGTTCCCCCAGTTCTCATCACTGTGATTATTAGTCCTTCATCAAACACATTTTTATCTTCTTGCTGCTGCTTTAATACTACAACGTTCAGACCTGGGGGGTCAAACATGTGGCCCGGGGGCCAGAAACGGCCGCTGAAAAGGTCCAATCAGGCCCCAATGGACGAATGTATATGAAGTTAAACAAAAAAAAATTGAAATATGAAGTTTATAGGTTATTCAATGGTTTATGAGGCGATAACTTCACCTGCTGCTAAAATACTGAATATTGATCAGTGCACAAATTAACTATCAGGGAAAAACACATTTATTCCTATTTAAAAAAACTAAAACTATTCTATGCTTCAAACGTACTTTAAAGGGAATTTTTAGCGTAAATTAAAACTATTTAATAATTATTATAATAAGTTAATAATTTACTCCAACTGATTTGACTTCATCGCTGGTTCAGTGTTTTCATGGAGACGTGATAAAGTCTGTTAGTGAGGAACCTCCACTCTTCCTCTTATTCCTCCGTCTCCTTCTGATAAAACCTGATTCTCTCTTTATTCTCTCTCTTTTCTCCATCTTCATCCTTTCAGTCCAACCAGGTTCTGTTCTGTAGCAGCTGATGTTAGTGAAGGTTATTGATGGAGGATGGACGTTCAACCTGTGACTGGTTCAGGTCTGATGTGGTCTCAGAGGGTCTGATGTGGTCTGACAGGGTCTACTGTGGTCTGATGTAGTCTCACAGGGTCTGACATGGTCTGATGTGGTCTGTTGTGGTCTGACGTGGTCTGAGGGTCTGATGTGGTCTCACAGGGTCTGATGTGATCTGACATGGTCTAAGGGTCTGATGTGGTCTCACAGGGTCTGATGTGGTCTCACAGGGTCTGATGTGGTCTGATGTGGTCTGATGGGGTCTCACAGGGTCTGATGTGGTCTCACAGGGTCTGATGTGGTCTCAGACGGTCTGACCTGGACTGATGTGGTCTGACAAGGTCTGATGTGATCTGATGTAGTCTCACAGGGTCTGACATGGTCTGATGTGGTCTGATGTAGTCTGATGAGGTCTGATGTGGTCTGACGAGGTCTGATGTGGTCTGACAGCGTCTGACGGGGTCTGACGGGGTCTGATGTGGTCTGACGTGGTCTGAGGGTCTGATGTGGTCTGATGTGCTCTAACAGGGTCTAAGGGTCTGATGTGGTCTGATGGGGTCTCACAGGGTCTGACGGGGTCTGATGTGGTCTGACGTGGTCTGAGGGTCTGATGGGGTCTGATGAAGCTGTAGCTCTTATCACTGCAGCCTGATGGTCTGACCTCTGCTCCCAGCCATCAGTCACACACACACACACACACACACACACACACATAAAGCAGCTGTGTACACAGACGTCCACTTATACACAGCTCATAAAATGTTAAAATAATGAGAAAAGCAAGAATCTAAAATCTGTGGCCAATAAAAAGCAAACCCGGTTTTTATAAATAAAGTCTGGAGGTGGAGACACTCACGTGTTTCACGTTGTGCTGAAGGACCAATCAAAAAGGAATCAGAGTTTTCTCCACTAATAAATCTTCAGGATGCTCGTTTCAAAAAGAAATCAACTATATTATATTTCTCTGGTTTTATTCTATAGTATCTAGAAACACGTCATATGAAGCACCTTGTTATAACGTTATTTGATCTGTAATAACTTCGTACAAGACACTTAACATTATTAGGCTTTAATAACACTATGAGTGGTAATAGTAGCATTATGGGTTTATAATAAGAAATGTGTAAAAATGTGTAAAAAATGTGCTCCAATGTGCTAAGATTTTAATGTCTGCAGCATATTGACTTATCACAAGTAGTTTAACATAAAGTATTTTTAATATTTTATAGATGTTGTGAAAACGTGTGCCTGATATAAGTATTCTACTTGCAGGGCTCATGTCAGATAGAGAAACAAATGCAGACGTTTATCTCTTAAAAAGCTCATAATTCACCGATTACAACTGCTCACATTTCATATTCACGGTTCTGTGTGTGCAAAAAGAGAAAGCACATTGGCCGTCCTAAATCTCCCTAAAGCATCTTTCCTGGCGAGGACATTATGGATTCCATGGACTTCAGTGTCCGAGCTGCAGGAATCTGATATAGAAAAGCACTTTCGAGGGTTGAATAGCAAACTAAGCCTTTATAGCAGAAAAAGAGAAATAGAGGGAGATAGAATGAAATGAATATCCCGTGCTGAGACTTACCATTCAGGAGAAAAAAGATGGTGGAGGCGATTGTTCCAGAAGGTCAACTACGGTGGGACGAATAAAGACGACTTCTCAGGTATTGTGAATGTACAGAGATTATTAGAACCTTTCTAAACCCAAGAGTGTGGATCACACTGTGAGAATGTTCTAGACAAAAGGAACCATGTGGACTTTATGTCGAAATACCTTAATATATCAAATTAAATTAGCCTGACCTGTAGCTGTAGCTTTTATTAGTGATAAAAGACCCATCACACAGAACATTGTGGCTTCTGTTGCGTAATATTTGGCTTGTTTCCCCTAAAATCTGTTAAATCAAAAGGAATTTAAATGTGCATAAAGTGTTGTTTGTTTGGTTGCAGGACACAAAAACATCCAAGGACACAACCTTCTGGCGGGAAAACAAATTCCACATTCAAAATTCCGGTTGCTGCCAAATATGAATTGAATGTAAAAATCTTTTTTAAAGGCTTCTAATATCAACAGAAACATTACTTGGACTTCTGTGGATCTGAACAAATGGATTTTTTAAAATCTTTTAATCTCAAAGTATTTTAAATGTGCATGTTGTGCATGCTACATGTAGCATGTAGCATACTTTTGGCGGGAAAACAAATTTCACATACAACATTAAGAAAAATATGAATTAAACCACCATGTATTTCCCCATTAGTAGTGTTATCTTTCTGTTTCTCAATAGACAACTGCAATTTTTAAAACTTGTAATGAAATTTGAAGCATGTTAACAAGTCCAGGATGGTGCGAAATGGTTTTTTAGACGCCAAAACATGGAGCATGAAGCCTTGTTTTTGGCGGGAAAACCAAAACCACATAAACAATTTTGATTAATGCCAAATATGAATTAAACCATCATATATGTCACCATTAGTAATCTGTTTTTAATAGACAGATGCTCCTACAAATCATAGAAAGACGTTGGTTACCTATTACAGCGTCAATTTGTCCTGGTGGAGGTTCTCGAGTAAAATGATTTTTTAAAGCCTTCTAATATTGATAGAAACTGTATTTCTGTTGTTGTAAACATAAGAATATTAAAAAAAAACTTTCAATCTAAAAGAATTTTAAAATTTATATACAAGTCCAGTTCAGTTGCAAATACTTTTATAGATGCCAAACACGTAGCATGTAGCACGTAGCACGTAGCATGTAGCATGTAGCATGTAGCATTTTTCAGCCGGGAAAACCCATTCCACATCCAAATTCTAGTTGTCACCAAATATGAAATGAACCACCAGACATTTCCCTTTCTGTTTTTTGTTCAATAGAAAGCTGCTCCTAAACAAATCATGGAAACATGTTATTTACTAATGAAATTAGGAGCCGTTAGCAGTTGTAGCTAAAAACCTTCTTTAAGGCTTCTGTATTTCTGTGGATGGAAACATGACATTCTAACATGAGGGGACATGCACTGTGATTTAAAAGACACATTTTACACATGTTCCATCTGTGTTCTGCATCGCAGATGTTCCAGGATGTTCCAGGATGTTCCAGGATGTTCCAGGTGTGAGGCTGAAACAAAGAGTAAGTGAACCAGATGCTGTTCCCAAGCAATCAACAGAACACGGATTATTAAAAAAACATCTTTACCAATTGCAACTATTTTTTTCCTTTTTTGACACCAGAAACATTTTGCTGTAATTTCATACAGAGATTCAAAAGCTTCCAATTCATAGGATACAACATAGAGACATTTATTTCTTGTTTTTCAAATACCCAAACCGTGTTGTTCGGCCCCACAAAGCAGCGAGTTCATCGACAACCGAACATGGAAAACGAAACGGAAACGCGTCAGGTGAGCTCCAGCGTTACAGCGTCCGTCAGCGTCTGACCAGCGCAGAAAAACCAAGTAATGCACAGGTGAGTTATGTGTGAGGACATGTGCCAACATATCATTTGTAACCAAAAAGAAGGAAAAGGAAACACAGCAGTCAGCGTCACACACACACACACACACACACACACACACACACACACACACACACACACACACACACACACACACACACACACACACACACACAGACACACACACACACACACACACACACACACACACACACACACACACACACACACACACACACACACAGACACACACACACACACACACACACACACACACACACACACACACACACACACACACACACACACACACTGTTTTCTGTCGTGTTGTAAATCCTCAACGTTTTCAGGCCTGTTTCTTTAATTCTTGGCTGTTTTTTTTTTTTTTTCGGCGCCGTTGAGGCTCCGCCCCTTCCTCCCCCCCCCCCCCACCCCCCTCCGTTGTTTGCGGGATCCGACTCGCGGTTCCACGGACGTGAATGAAGTTCTTTTCCATTAGAACTGAGTCAGAACCACAACGTGACAGTTAATACAAAACAGGGAGAAGAAGAAAAAAAGAAGAAGGTACATCATTCCTGTTCTTCAACGTTTGGACTTGGTCACTTTTTGAATTCCATATATTTATATCCATATATATTTATATATATTTATATATTCTTTTTACAATAAAAACACCATGGATTTGACAGACTATTTGGTTTCTTTTTGTCTAAGCAGAAGTGTTTCTCTTGTGTTTGTAAATAAATGCATGTAAATATTTTTTTCTCTTTTCCTGTTTGTGTCAGTCGATGTAAATGCGTCCGTTTCCGTCGCCGCCGAATCTTCGTACGTTTGTACCCGGACAAGTTATGCATATCACCATCTTTATCATCATCATCACCATCATCATCATCGTCTTCATCACCATCATCATCATCATCATCATCATCACCATCATCATCGTCATCACCATCATCACCATCATCATCATCGTCTTCATCGCCACATTTCCACATTTTCCATGATGTTTTATTTTATTTTTTCCCACCAACTCGGCGTTTCCGTTTGCATCCATTCATCAGATGCGTGGTGGCGCGGGTTTTTCCGACGCCGTCGAACTGAAACCGTCCGTGCGCGGCGTTCCCCGCCCCTCCCGCCTCATTGGCCGGCGTGGCCCAGGTCTCTGTGTGATAGGCTGAGCAGCTGCGTCTGCGTGGGTCCGTTACAGCTCAGCGACCCGGCTCCTCCTCCGCTGAGGTTGAGGAAGCAGACAGTTTCTCTGGGCTCCACCGGCGCCGCCGAGCTGCCGCCATCGCCGTCCTCCTGCTTCCTGTGGGCCAACGCCAAAGCCCTGAGCTGCTCCTGCGCCTCCTCCAGCAGCAGCGCCACCTCGTCCCGCTGCCGGCCGACCGCCGGCGACCCGGAGGGGGGAGGGCCCCCTCCTTCCTCCTTGCGGACCGGCGCCGCTGCGGTCGCTGGGGCGACGGCGGTTTGCATACAGGACGCCTCGTTGTCGTGGTGACACTGGACGGAGGGGATGATGGGGATGGAGCAGGAGCGGAACGGGGGTGAGGGGGAGGGGCCGTGGTGGCGGCCCGGACGGCGCAGGCTGCGGGAGGCGGCGGCGTGGTCGTGGTCCGCCGAACGGGCCTGAGCGTGGCCGCCCCAGGGCGATGGTGCTGCCGTCTCCATGGAAACGGGAGTTTGCATATGTAGGAAGGCGTCTTGTCGCGGGTCGGCGCGCTGGTTCTCCACCGGCATCTGGCAGCTGCAGAGAAAGAAAGAAAAACATCCTGAGATCTGCAGTAGTGACATCACACTTTGGGGGCGTGGCCTCTCATTTTAAAAATGGAGGGCGTCGTCAAAAACGTCACCTGTTGTGGGATAAGCACGATTTACACAACAGCATGACTGAGCTGGTAAAAACATCCTGAGATCTGACGAGTCACTTTTTGTTCTGTGAACAAACACAAGAAACTCCACGAAATTCTCCAAATCTTTGTAAACACAAATAAATCATTTTAATAGTAAATAAATGTTAAATAAACACAACACCAGCGCTGCTCAGTGTAAAACAATGGGTTCATTAATTGTATAAAATTATTACAAACAGGCCTCATTTTCTAACTCTATTCTGTGGAAGTAATAAATCAAACTAGAAAGTAGAAGCCAGCACATCAGGTATAAACCATATGTTCATGTGTCTGCTGGTTGAGTTCAGACCTGATGATCAATAATGAGCTTGAATGATGGAAGGATGGGCTCTGTAACCAAAGAGTGTTTCCTCATTAATTCCTGCTCTAACATTTAGTTTATTGTCCCCCCATCAATGAAAGGAGATTTTTGTTCCATGTTTTATTTCTGCTAATATCTCCTTCACCGTTCACGTCACCTTAATAAGTCACCTCCCATTTTTGGGGGCGTGGCCACTTCTCTCTGCCTCATGTTTTAAAATAGAAGGCATCAGCAAAAGCTGCAAGTTTTATGTAAAAATAAGAGGAAAGCATGATTCTCATAATGGCAACTAGAGAAAATGGGGAAAATAAAGGCAAAATAAGGTGACTGAGCTGGAGGAAAATGTCCTTCCTCATCTAGAGAAGACATCTCACCCCATTTGGTGATTTTTGAATCCCAGCAACCCTAAATGGGAGCAGAGTCCTGAACCCTGATTGGTTGTAAAGGTTGTTAATCTGCTTCCTCTCCTGATGCATCGGGACCTTTTGTCTCATCCTGGCTCGCTCCTGTTTCTAATCAAGGCGTCAACCTGTTCCCCATTAGTCCGCCTGCTGTAATTAATCTGGGCTTGTTCGTTGCACGTTTTCTATCTGCTGCGTGTTCGTTAGTGATGAAATGCACAGAGAAACGTTCAGGAACTCCAACACATCACACAGTAAGACGTCGTCCTATTTACAACCAACGTATTTGAACTTTTAGTGGAAAGCGACATGTTTATACAGCAAGACGCTTCATAATTATGATTTTTTTAGCATTTGTGCCTGGATCTAGTTTAGTTTTACAGATATAGAACATGCTTTAACCTTTAACTCGCCCTGAAACCCTTTATTTAAACGTCAGTGTGAGTTTGTTGGACTTTTGATTGAATTATTTTGGATGTCAGGATGCATCTCTGTGAGTTTTCATGTTTTATTATATATTTATATTTTTATCCTCCTGAGATCTGGCTGACATCACTTTACAGTTAAAGTCCTTTTTTAGACAAATAACATTTACTCTGAAAAAACTATATATTACAAACAGTTTATCTCCTTCAACCAACTCTTTTGATTGATTTTTATCTTGACGCTTTAATGTTGAATGTTGTTTCCTTGCCTTTCCTGTGTGTTTGGGTGCAGCTTTCCGTTCTGCCTCATCGGTGTGTGTGGTGCATCCTTCCATCCTTTAACTTGCAGCTGCATCCTCCTCTACATTCTCCACATTATCAACAAATCTCATGTCTGGATCCAAACCAACGCTGGAGTTAATCTGCTAACACATCAGCAGCCTGATCCATATCTTCTTCCTCTGTGCTCCATTGTTCCATTTGTTGCTCTAAAAGTTATTAAAATAATAAAAAAAGGTCATTGAGACAGCAGCTGCACTGGCTGACGCGTCCCTTCATTAGGAAGAGTTTGGGTTGTGTTAGTTGTGTTAAAACGTGTAGTAATGACGCAGTCGCGGCCTCCAGAGCTGCTGCTGCAGCCTCCACACAACTACTCTCTGGTGAATGCAGCTGTGACGCGCTGATGTGTTTTTAATGGTTGCACGGAGGAATACAGCGTTTCAGGCTCTGCATCCACAGCTCTGTCCACAGTAAGAAGTAGTATGATGGAGAAAGCAGCAGCCTCACCAAAAAAGAGTTTGGTACATGTTTATGGCCTGAATACCAACATTTTAGAGGTTTAAATGCAGCCTTTTAAACTAATGACCTGCTTTAGGTTTAAGTTCCAACAGGTCACATGTCCTTCTAAAGCCCTGGCTATTGGCTATCAGATCCATCTGCTCTCATCATGGTAAAGTTCCCTTGGGTCGAGCTGCTGTCCATCAAACCTCACACCCGTCCTGTCTCCTGTGTCTCCAGCGCTAATTATAGACCAGTCTGCTCTGTTCTTTGACATTTCCTGTTAAAGTCGAGGCTGTTCAGCATCGTTCAGCCTCTGGTCTGAGCCCAACTCACCTGAGTCCAGACTTAATCCCCTCTCTGTTATCAGAGCCAGAATCAGCGTCTCGTTGTGTCCTGACAATAATCCAGCTTCCTGTGCCGTGTCAGAACACAACTCTCTCTCCTTTTTCTTTCTTTTTTAACACCCTCATCACACAGACTTATGTTTTCCATCAAGGAGGCACAAAAACTACCGGTGGGCGGAGAAGAAGCTGGTTTTTACCTCTCAGACTTTATCGCTGCCGTATTTTGTTCTGAGAAATAAAAACCTCACTGAAAAACACCAAAAACAAAAACCCAAACACAGGCAGAGATTTAGCCCACAGAGAGGATCCACCAGCGATAGGAGACGGATGACGTCTGCTGCTAATTCCCAAGATAACATTCACACACAAATCTCTGTTTTTGATGTGTTGGAACACAATCTGATTGAAAAACAAAGTAAATCTATGAAGCAGAGTTCAGATGTAGACCCTGGAGGGAGCAGCTGAAGGATTGTATGTAGGATGATTATTATTATTAACTAGTGTTGTACAAAGTCTGTTTCTGTAGAAAAATAGATGAAGGTGACGTTTGAATGGTGATAGAATGATGGGATGTAATCGTCATGGTGATCCAGAGCTGGAACACAGGAACTAAAGCGCTGCTGCAGGATAGAGGTGGGATACGCTAGTGGATGTTTAAAATATATAAAGAAATGCTTCAGCTAGGACTCTAACACGGGTCTGCTGCTTATGAGGCAAGAACACTACCCCCTACACCCCCACAGAACTCCTACAGGACTTTAGGTTTAATGAGAATAATAGAATAATCATGATTTGACTCTACATGTGAGAGTTGAGTTTGAGCAGTCGGAGAGAAATGAGAGGAACAAACACTGATTGATAGATAGATACGTATTACATTAATATTATTATCACTATGGCATTATTGTTATTGATATTATTATTATAAATGAATATATATAATATTTATACCTTATTATTTGTGTACAGATGAGGGATAGAAAACTACGACTAAATACATCTTCATGTTTTCCTGCACCTTTATGAATGTGTTAAGGGTCAGTCACAAGTCATGTTTGTTGAGATGGGAAAGTCAAAAACTTTTTAAAATATAGTTTTGAGAAGCGATTATCACGTCTCTCAAAATGTGCATTTAGTTTTATGTTCTTGTAATTTAAAAGTTCATTTTTCACGTTATTTATTTTTTACAAAACCATGATTCTGTGCATATTTTTTGAAAATGTCTAATTTAATTCACTTAGGACAAGCAGCAACAGATGTGTGCATGTAGGCGTGTGCATGTAGGCGTGTGCATGTAGGCGTGTGCATGTAGGCGTGTGCATGTAGGCGTGTGCACATAGGTGCGTGCATGGCGGCACGTGCATGTAGGCGTGTGCATGGCGGCGTGTGCATGTAGGCGTGTGCATGTAGGCGTGTGCATGTAGGCGTGTGCATGTAGGCGTGTGCATGTAGGCGTGTGCATGCAGGTGCTGCATCCATCTACGTGAAGCTGCATCTGTTCCATCTTCTCTATATTTGTGTAAACTTGAACAAAGCCGCTCTCTGATTGGTGGAGCAGCCAGGACGCTGTCGGCCATGTTGATGGCGACGGGAACGTCTGTCAGGCGCTGTCTTCTTCCTCCTCCATCACCTCGCTTCACTTCCCGCTGCCGTCTCCTCTCTTTTTCTTTTTTCCCCTCTGTTCTCTAAACTGTGTTTTTCTTTATTTCTGTCCCTGTCTCTGGGCGGTCAATCGTCTCCATGGCGACCGGCGGCGCCGCGTTACGGGCGAGGGACGCCGTCGTCTGTCCGTCCATCTGCTGTGTGTGTGTGTGTGTGTGTGTGTGTGTGTGTGTGTGTGTGTGTGTGTGATCTGTCTGTTTGATGCGCTGTTGGACGCCTCAGTTAAAAGATTCTTATTTTTCACTTTTGCTGGAATTCAAATAAAGTCGTGATATTCTTAATAAAATATATTTGTGGTTTTTAATCATCTGCTGTTCACAGAGGCCAGATGGTAAAACATAAATAGTGTTTTTCAGGTTTTACCTAGTTATGTCTACTAGGTAGGGCTGAGTCATTTACAGGTTGGGTGTCATTGTTTAATGATAAAATGTCCAGATTCTCTGGTTCAGCTTCTGTTCTCTGATTATTTCCTGGTTTCTTTATTCTTCTATAATAGTAAACTGATGATCTTTGGGTTGTGGACAAAAAAAGACATTTATCAACATTTTATTAACCAACTAATTGATTCATCATCTCAAGTCAAAGTTAAAACATTAGAATTTTATCAGTGCTTTTTGTTTTTGACTCTTCTGCTTATAAAAAAGGGACATAGAGGAGAAAATTACAAATCTGCCAGAAATGGTGATGATCTCGACCTTCCTGTAATCAAAAAGCAATTAAAGCCCCACTTTGTGCAGCAGGGGACCTTTAAAAACAGGCTGATGAGCCTCGACGCGTCGGACTGACCCGAACAATCACTTCAGGACGGACCAGGTGAGCAGAGACGCTGGAGAGGCCTCAGAGGGATGAAGCAGCAAAGACACCAGGAAGGAAAGAACGGCTGAATTCTGCAGCCTAAACATGGCCAACGGCATGTGAGGGAGTGTGTGTGTGTGTGTGTGTGTGTGTGTGTGTGTGTGTGTGTTTTCTCCTCCATTAGTATGCATGTAGGTCATGTGGAGCTTTATCCTGATCCGGGGCCGGCGGGACCAGAACCGCCTGGAGCGAAGCTTTATGGGTCCAGGTGGGTAAAGAACTGAGTCATGACCCGCCCAAAAAAAAAAAGATAAAACAAGATAAAACGGGTCAGAACACAGCTCCTGTCTCTGCTGAGCATCAGCAGCGTTTTACTGAGCAGTCAAACCTGCGGGTCACGATCTGATAGCTTTCATTCACCTTATTTTTACAGTTGTTTATGCACTAAAACGACATTTGCACATAGCACGATGACTTAAACCGACTCTACAGGTTTTTATGCTTTTTATTGTCACTTTTTAAAAGCACTGAACATGTTTCTGTTAAAATACAACCGTCTGATATAAAGTCAGGACATATGCAGCATTTTGCAGTTTGTGGTTTTATGAGTTGTTTTTAGTATTTTAATTTAAAAAATGCCTAAGTTTGAAAAAGTTTGGTAAAAAACTGTCATCCATAAATTCTATTTAGGGATTTTTATTTAATTTCATTGTCCATCATGTGACTGATATTAAACTCACCCTCTGTGGGCGTCGGCCTCCTTCTCAGATGACTCCGCCTCCTGAAGGTGCTGGTAGGCGGGGCCCGAATACTTGGATCCACCAATCGGATTCAACCTTCCCCTGGGAATGGGCGGAGTCCTGCGAGGAGCCGACCAATGGGCTGCTCTGGTTCTCTGGTCTGGGCTGGAAAAGAAATGCACAAAATCCTTTAATAAAACACTAATTTAAATATTTTTATGATTTTTGTAAAAAAAATGTCACAAATGGACTTTTAATTGACAATACAGTGATCCCTCGCCACTTCGCGGTTCACTTATCGCGGATTCGCTATTTCGCGGATTTTCATAATGCATTTTTTTTTTTTTTTTGGTGCATTGTGTTCTGCATTCTGATTCGCTAAAAACTCACTCCCGCTTCTTGTATCAAAACATGCTACGAATTGTGCTATCATTTTGTCGTCTCGTGCAGTTATGTGTACGTACATAAAACAGCTTGGCAAATTTACATTAAGTTGGCCAAATTATCTTGTAATTTCGAACATCTCCTAAACCCATAATGTCGACGAAACGGCCTGGACGGACAAAAGCACCTGCGGATGGGCCCAAACGGCGGAAGATGCTACCTATCTCAGATAAAGTTAAACTTCTGGACATGCTAAGGGAAGGTAAAAGCTATGCAGCCGTTGCTCGCCATTACGGAATCAATGAATCTTCCGTTCGTTACATAAAGAAGGAGGAAAAAAACATAAGGACGACAGCAGCAGTCAATTTTAATACGAATGCAAAAAGGGTTATACTGTATTATATGTTATATGTTATATTTGTATACATGTAATAGTTGCTAATTGTAAAAAAAAAAAATAAAGTTTTCTATTTCGCGGATTTCACTTATCGCGGGTGATTTTCAGAACGTAACCCCCGCGATAAACGAGGGATTACTGTATATATGTATATATAAGTGTGTGTGTGTGTGTGTGTGTGTGTGTGTGTGTGTGTGTGTGTGTGTGTGTGTGTGTGTGTGTGAGGAGGAAACTAAGCCAATCTCAGGTGTGATTACAGCTGCTGCTGGTGAATCCGAGCGTGTGAACGTTTCCTTTATAGATCTGCTGATTATCCTGTTTATGGCTTTAATTAAAATTACTATCGTTCTCTGTAAATCACCAATTAGCTCGGCTGCATCGGAACGTTGATAATTCAATTCCTCCCTCCGCCGCCTCGTGAGTTTCCTATTGTTGGAATAAGTGTAATTAGTGTTGAAGTGAGGGGAAACGCTGCGTTCAGGTGGAGCGTTACACCTGTGCTGTCATCCAATGAGCTGCCAGCTCCCTCCACGCTACACACACCTGAGCTGCTGTAAACAGGAACATACAGATGCTCACATGCTGTCTTATCTATCCATGAATATATGAATAAGTGGCTCAGTTCACTAATAAATATAAATGCACAGATTTATCTCATTTTCCGTTCAATCTATGAAATGCAGATTTGTGCATGTTTTCCTTTGGCAAATTTATCTAATTTTCCATTTTATTTATTTTGTACAGGCAGTTTCATTCCTACATCATTTTTGCCATGTGAACTTAAATAAATAAATAAATAACAATTTTTATTTCATTTTTCATTTTATAAATTAATTGTATTTTTTAATATTTTTCTAAAAGTAATTTTTATTTGTTAATTTTATTTTCCCACATTTATCTCTCTCTCTCCATTTCCACACAAAATGGACAATAAAATGTGAATTTAAATGAATCCTTGTGCAAAGTGAAAAAAATACACAAATAAAAGGAAATAAATATGTATTAAATATAGGAATTTTATTTATTTATTATTATTATTTTTTTTTAATATTGCAGCCCTCCTTACATTCTGTCAATGTTTTACTGAGGGATTGAATTATAATTAAAATAAATATTATATATAATTTTATAATATATATGAACATATATAATATAATTTTCTTGGTCTGGTTTAAAGCACCTCCTTTAAGAGTCATTATTTTAATGGACAAATAAACTCTGCTTTAATCTAGAAACAAAGGTCAATGGTGAATTTCTAATGATTTGTACCTGTGGTGTTTGGCGGCGCCTCTGGAGCTGCTGGATGGCGTGCTGGATGGCGTGGCGGCGGCAGCCATGTTGCAGTGGGCGAAGCTGGACTCGCACATGTTGCCCTGGCAGGGCGGCGAGGGGCGTTTGCAGTACTGCTGGAAACAGAGCGAGAAAACGAGTCAGCTAATAGCGCTAATAACGTGATAAAATCGGTTTGGACACGTTTTCTCATTAAGGAAATCGCCAGACACTTTATTATATACACCTGTCCAAACTGCTCGTTAATGCAAATTTTCTAATCAGCCAATCACAGGGCAGCAACTCAATGCGTTTGGTCATGTGGACGTGTTCAGGTCAGCAGCTTCAGAACAGGGAAGAAAGGTTGTTACCAGCTTCAGGTTAAGATACGCACCCGTTTTTACCTTTAAAGAGTCAAATACATGAGAAATGTATGAGCATGTGACACCGTGATGATGTCATGGTGATAATTAGGTGCTTTATGGGTTTGCTTTTTCAGGTAATTTGCTGAAATGTAGCCTAAGGGGAATAAAAGGTAATGAAATGAACGTCAGGGCGTCCATGTTGGCTACGACGCTGGTTCTGTACCCAGAAGTATAAACACACACAGCATAGGAACCAACTTGTAAAACCAGTGATACCCAACATGTGTTCCCTAAAAGCTCTGATTATAGCTGGAAACGTGTCTACTATAGTCAAGGTAGAGCCAGTACCACGTGTCCAACCACTGGACTGGTTCTGTCCACTTCATGCTGGTATAAAGTGGTCCCACTGAGAACATGCATTTATTCCACTTCCTGTCTCCTGGTAACTTCTTCAGGATCCTGGGGCTGGCGGGGCCCGGAGCTCATTGTCGAACGGAATTGGGTCCGGTTACATCCATTTCTGCCTCCCCCCCCCGACTCGCTCGCGCCTCTTCTGCAGGATTGAGGTAAATTGTGCAGCGAGCAGAGCGGGAGGCTGGTGATTGGTTGATCAACGGCTGGAAGCCTCCGTGGTCGTCACATATCCAGCCTCAATGAAAGGTGACAGCGTCACTCAGGAACAGACCTGCTGATGGCAGCTAGAGATCAGGGTAAGGCTGGATGGTGAACCGATTAATACCCAGTAATATACCATTATTATTATTTATACACATATGAATTTTGCACATATCACTGTTCATTTTGGTGAAAGTTGAACGCGCACACGTAGAAAAAGTTCCTGACTTTATTTCCTATGGGTCATGTTGCACAAGCAGTATCTATGAACAGACGTGTTAGAAATGGAATAATCAGTATATCATCTGTTTAAAGTAAAAACTGTAGTTTTTGATCTGTTTTATCTACATTGCAGCACCATGCTAATGATGCAGAACAGACAAACCAATGGCTCTTGATGCCTTTTTTCAGATTCCAGATGTTGGTTGCATTCTGCAAACTCACCACTAGATGGTGCCAGAACACCACGCACTGCACCTTTAATTTTTCTTTTTTTGTGACTTGCCTCAGTTAATTAACATTATCTCATTATTTTGATAGGAAATTTAATTCGAGTGGCATTATGTTGTGTGTATTTGCTTTTGCAATTTAGTCCTGTGTAAACATCTTTTCTGGGAGATATGGCCATTAGAAGATCCATTACATAATCTTAAAGCGCATTATATATGGAATTCCTCTTTTATCCAGCACACTGACTTAATTAATTTATGACCACTAAGCAACGACATTACACAGACGCTCCTCAGCCCTAAATCACTTCACATCTCTGAAATAAACTGTGGCAACAGCCTTTATTGAAACATATGCATGTGCATAATTTGCATCTGCCTCACAACTACTGTTGCATATTATTCCAGCTGCTATCTCGTCTGTAAGCCTCATCAAATAAGGTAGAAATAGCATGAAAGTATTAATTAAAAACCCTCTGAAAGAGCGGATTCATCAGAGAGGGAAAGTCGATTAGTAAATCTATGCAATTAAGCTCTCAGTGTGTCGTTCGTATTGTGGGATATCATAAAAATATCAGAATTACAACAGTACCCGCCATTCAAGATTCCATTTATGCAGCACGGGCGTCATTTTCCTGTAACTAATTATATCTTTGTGAAGCTTTTAATGTGGATTTTTCATCGAGGCTAAAAATACGTTGGTGTCAGCTCTACGGTGAAGTGTGACGTGGTGTTTGACCCTGCAGCAACGCGCTTTGTCCATCTTTACTGAAAGGGTTGATGCTGTGAAGGAAACTCCAGTAGGTCCTTCTGTGTTTGTTAGAGACTGGACTAGTTCATGAATGCGACGCCTCAGTAACAACATCCTCTCCTTCCTCCTTCGTCTCCTCCCTCCCTCGTTTTCTCTTCACCTTCCTTCATGTTTCCCCTCGTCTCCAGAGAGTCAAAGAAATGCAACGAACCAAAAGCAGCTTCTTCTTCTCTGAGCCTGACAAGGCCTCACTCAGTTACACAGCAAAAACCGCTCTGTCTTTATTCTTTAAAGGCATTAAAAGCTAAGAAAAGAGCAGTTTTCTCTGCAGCATCAGCCTCTAACTTATGTAACATGAGGTAAGACGCAGCGTTCTCGGTGCAACGACTGTTCCTGAAGAACTCGGTGATTTTCTCCACCACGGCTTCTCTGATGTGCACCTAACAAGGCCGTGGCCCCCAGCGGGGGCCGGCTCATTAGTGTCACCATGCTGCCGGCATCACGCCACCGTTCACACGTTTGGAGGCTAATTTATACAAACAAATCTATGACACGAAATGTGGAGAACATGAGGAGTAGAAACAGAAAGGGAATACCTCTATTGTCTTTTTTATTTTCACCAACCCAGGTCCTGGAGGGTCCATGTGGGTCCATGTGGGTCCATGTGGGTCCATGTGGGTCCATGTGGGTCCACGTGGGTCCACGTGGGTCCACGTGGGTCCATGTGGGTCCATGTGGGTCCATGTGGGTCCAGGTTTTAGTTCCAACCAGCAGCAACACCTGGTTCTGCTAATCAGCCATTAGAGTCTTAGAGGACCTCTATTAGTAGAATCAGGTGTTTCACTGCACCACACCAGCCCCCTAGCACCAGGACTGCCCCCCCCCCGCCTTAGACCACATGTGCATGCTCTGTAAAACCATTAACTAACGAATGGTAACTAACCGCAGCAATTCTCCATGAAGTCACTGAACGAACAACTCGAGACAAATAATGGATTCAAGTAAACTGTGATTGTTCCGTTTGGGGATTCCCATCATTCATTGCACATAAATTCAGTTTTCCTCTCAGTGAGGCAGCCAATCACAGAAGGGGGGCGGGGCCAGCGAGACAATGATGAAACATGATGATTGTGGATCCAACATGGCGGAAAACGATCATTTACCGTTTGCTGCAGCTTTAAAGGTTCTAAGTGATTTATATGTGAAGATTATTTGAACAAACTTTTAGTTTTAAACTCTCTGATCATCATGTTCAGCATTAGCTAGAAGCTCAATAAACAGCTCTGGGCTTTTCCGTTCTTTGTTACCTGTTCTATGATAAACTTCAGGTGATAAACAGGAAAACTACACAAACAGATGTTGTGGTGACTGTGAAACACCAGATATGGGTTCAGATGTTTGTCCTGAGACTTTCAACTAGTAAAAGCAAAGTAAGACCAATTTAGTTTAGTTCATAAAAGTAAGGTCAATAAATAGATGCTGCATTTGCTGCTGGATTTAATGCCAATAAAATATGGCAGAAAATATTCTATTGATCCGAGCTTATTGACATGACATCAGGATGCAGCAGCCAATCAGGCGTCAGCAGATTAAATATTACAAACACGTGTTTTAATGCAGATAAAACACGTCTCGTCTCTAAGATGCTGATTAAAACAGTGATTCTCAGCCTGTGGTCAGACAGGAAGAGGAACATCAACACCTGTGCTGGGATAAAACTGAACTTAATAATCATGATCTAGATGGATGAGTGATGGAGAATCAATGGCGCTCGTAGGAACAGAAGGAAGTTCATTCTTTACGCAGCTTTCTGCTGAATCTGTAGAGAAGAGCTGAACTGTCTGAAAACATATTTTGACTTTAGATAAAAGGACAAAACCTCAAACTTGTTTTACGCAGCAACAAACTGTGAATGATCCTCTGGCTCCAGGCAACAAAAACGGATCTTTATCTCCATGAATGTGCAAAGATTTGACCAAAAAACACACAGTGACCTTGGTGCAGAGGATGTGATGGAATGTGTGTGTGTGTGTGTGTGTGTGTGTGTGTGTGCCAGTGCCACTGCATGCCTCTGGCACCATGTTTTATTATTTGTTTTCTTTTAACATTGACATACGTAGAATACTGGAAGACTTTATGATTTGTACAGAGATGCAGCAATAACACACACACACACACACACACACACACACACACACACACACACACACACACGCACACACACACACACACACACACACACGCACGCACACACACGCAGCAGTCTTAATGACGTGCTCCTCCCTGACAGACAGACTGTGGACACCTGCAGAATTGCTGACACTGATTGATAGAATGACTCTGGCTGGAGTCGCTCTGTACTTCGTTGCTAATCAAACACTCCAACACAGGCCCTGCAGCGCTAACACAGCGCTAACACAGCGCTAACACAGCGCTAACACAGCGCTAACACAGCTGAACGTTCCGCTGCCCTCGCACGGATCCATCTACTAGAACTCATGCGTTGAATATGTTAGAGTGTTAAAGTTAGATATGGAAACATGAAGCAGTGATTCAACAGGAGCAGAAACAGCTGGTATATGTGTGTGTGTGTGTGTGTGTTACACTAATGTTGCTCCGTGTTCATAAATTCAGATAATTGATTTCCTGCACACGCTGGGCACTAAACTAACAAATACAATTCATTTGCATGTGAGTTTGGCCCTGAAGGCGCCTGCAGAAATTAAACAAATAAATAGATTAAAAACAGAAACAGAATCCAAAAGGAAAGTTTATCCAGTAAAGACGAGCTCTGTTTCTACAACGATACTTTCTGTGGTGAACAAAGTTCAAACTGCTGCTTTAATGTGATTCACTGCTGTAATATCAGTCCTGTTGTGTTCTATTGTTTCCTATTGTTGGGGGGACAGGTCCTGTAATTAGAATTATACGGACTATTACGTGTCCTCCATAATGCAGCATTTCACGTCAGCGTCTCCTCAACTTCTATAAAAACGCTGTTTTTCACGTTCATCTGCTGAAAGGAGAAAATTCCCTTTTGTACACTTTTAATCTGAGTTTAACAGCTGCACACGAACTAGAGGATTTTTATAAATGTACGAGACATCTTGTGTTCAGTCGATAAACTTTTGAAAAGAAAACGTATTTACATGAAGATTCTGGAGTTTGGTTTGTGTGTGTGTGTGTGTGTGTGTGTGTGTGTGTGTTTGCTGAATGAAACATGCCATGAATAATATTCCTAACAACGATGACTTTAATAGATCTAGAAACACGTATTTTCTAAATAATTAGTGTCAGAGAATTAAATCATTAAACCTTATCGCAGCGACTGCGGTTTTAAACTTTTAAACATTTAATCTTATTACAGGGAGTTCAGTCTAAAGTTTGCATCAACGTGTGAATGTGGGTCATCCAACAAGAGGAGAACTGGTTCACTGTGTGTAAAAAAGGTTTAAGTTTGCTGTGAATGGAATCCATTAACTCAAAAAGTATAACTCCTGTGGATTAGATTTTATGTTGCGAGTTAAAGGCGGCACAGCTCTGAACATTCTGATATTTAATATATCTCCAAAAATATTCAAGTCGACCGAGTCCGGCCGACCGGATTCACATCCGTCATAAAGCCAAAAACTCATAAAAAATGAACAAAACCTAAAAATGTGATTCCTCTGAAAGTATAAAAAAAAGATATGACAAAGCCAAGCTGAACCATGAAGTGCTGTGACCTATTTAAAGTTTGAAGCTGAAAGATGTGAAAGAGTTCAGAAAGCTGCGTTCCTCCCATTGACTTCCATTATGGGAGAGGGATAAAAAAATATATATAAAGTGACAAAAAACATTAATAGAGGTAAACATGTGTGGATTTACTGTATTTTCATGACTATAACATATTAAATACAAGTCTTCTATTCTCTTCAAAATGTTGGTGCTCCCTATGTCTGTATGTAGGGAAGTGTGGGCATGGATTGTAGATAAAATAACAGGATGTGCGTTATGCAGAACATCGTTGTTTTAACAACCTGAAAATGGTAAAGAGACACGCTGATAAAGCACAGTTTAAACTGAAGGAAATCAGCTACATGGACAAAAATGGAAATAGAGAGAATCTAAAATTAATGAAAGACACAGCTGAGTTTCTGTGGACATAAGGCAGGTGTGGTGATGGTGAAGAAAGTGAAGCTGGCGTGTTTGATGGAGATTTAGCTGCTGTTGGAATCAGAAACAGAGGATGATAAAAAACTAATGATTTTCTTTAGTAATTGTATTGGTGGTGTTCAATGAAGATATTTGCTGCAGGAACTGACTCTCTCCATCATGAATTGTAATTATCTCACACACACACACACACACACTCACACACACACCGACACACACTATGGATCTCTGTGCTTCTCCCACTTAGTGATTTATCCATCTTGTGTGTGTGTGTTTTCTGATGGATGGAACATCCCTTATGTATGAATGTGCAAATTCAAATCACGACTCCGTTGCCCTTGGAGCGAACACGGCATCCAATAATGTTCCGTGTCAAACGTGTAGATTAGATATGTTACTTATATGATAAACTTGTAAAAAAAAAAAAAAAAAGGTGCTAGATCATACACACTCCCCACACACACACTCACACACACACTCACACACTCTCCCGAGGCAGCAGAAGATGTGGATTTGACTGACATTCAAATTACAGAAACGCTCGTCTGGGAGGCGAGGCGATGATGAATGACGCGGCCGTCCCAAACCTCCCGAACGCAGCCGGCGACGCAAACTGATTTGTGTGCAGCCACAAACTGCAGGAGGGTAATGAATTTAATGACAGATACTAATGCTCAGAAGTGTTATAACGCACAAATTTATGCATCTGATCTCTTTAAGGTGCACTGATGGCAGACGTTAAATTAACCAACACAGGCTTGTAACTGGGTGAAAATGGAGAATAACGAGTAAACTGCTGCACAGATAACAATAAAGGTTGTTTTTCTTGGTGGCGGTATATCTTTCTGAACCTGGAGACGCTCTCGACAAATATTAAACCTGCTTCGTCTTCGAAACGCAGGAACAAATATCTGGCCTGGAAGGAAACAGGGCGCTGCTCGATCAAGGAGAACACGCGTGTTCCACGTCACGACGGGGAAACGGGAAGGAAAACGCAGCAGTCACCTCCTCGTGCATGTGCAGGTTGGCGTTGAGGTTCCTCATCTGGTGGGAGCTACTGGTGTAGTTCTTCAGGCTGCGGCTCTCCTTCAGGTGGGCCTGCAGCTTCTCACGGCGCCTCCTGGAGGACGCAAAGAAACAGCGTTATCCCCTGTTTAATATTAACATCTTCATTTATAAGTTTCAATTAAAAACAACACAAGCAATTACCTACTCCCTCCGACACAAACAAGTCCTAGAATATGAAGAATGCATTAAACTCTGTATATAGTGAACAGATTTGGTCAAAATAGAATGTTTTTATAATAACCCAGAAAAAAAACAAAACAAAACATGACTCTAGAGGCCATTTTACCTTTTCAGGTTCTAGATGTTGGTTGCATTCTGCAAACTCACCACCAGATGGTGCCACTTCACTACACACTGTACCTTTAATTTTTGTGTGACTTGCTTCATGTTAATTATCATATAATGACTAGTTATGGAAGAAAAAGTAAAAAAAAACAAAAAACACCACAACATCAATCTTTGGTCATATGGCCCAAAGCAATTATTTATCTGTTAAAGGTACAGTGTGGAATTTTTATTGGTATTTAGTGAACAGATTTAGTAGAAATGTTTTTTTATAATTTTTTTTTCCCAAGTTCTAGATATTGGCTGCATTCTGCAACCTCACCACTAGATGGCACCAGAACAACCTGACCTGCAGAATTAAACCAACGGCTGAAAACACCAAAGACAATTAAACGTCACAAAAACATCTTCATTTAACTTTTTTTCTTTCTCTCTGGTCAGGTAATGGACAGTGATTGTGACTATTTTTACAGTTTGACATATTTATCAATAGAATAAATTTATGGTCCTTCATTCATTCTTTTTCTCTACCACTAATATTTAACGTTCTGTATGTGACCTTCACATCACATTTTGGGGATTGTCCACATTAAAATGACTTAGTGACTAAGAGGAATTAAAGAATCACGTTGCATCAGTGTCATTCTCTCCCTGAGTTTTCCTGCAGAATTCCTGTAGAATAAATGAATCTGCTCCTTCCTATGATGCACCATCACTGAATAATTCCTGCAAAAATGGTCCCAGACGTGTTTGCTAATCCGGTTGAATGAGGGCTCTTGGATGACGTTGGAGTGATTGTCTGGTGAATGAGGAAGTCCAGGAACACAGCAGTCATTACAGAATCCTGATTCACCTGTGAAATCCCACTAACCTGGATGGAAATGCACGCAGCGCCTGCAGCCTGATTATGTGGAGGTTTGCTCGTTACCACGGCGAGCAAACGAACCTTTACGCTTCCGTCTCCACGAGTGATGCAGGAAATAACGAGGAGGCAATTACACTTTAGCTTCATCGTCTTTGTCGACTCGCGTGGAAACGTCTCACAACGTGTTCGTGTCAGAGCTGTCAGACGTCTTCACAGAAACCAGCGATGTAAGAAGGAAATACAAAAGTTCTGGTTGTAAAACTACTCAAAGTATGAAAAAAGATCAGTCAAAATGATCTAAAATCACTTTTTCGGCAGTTTAAATATAATCTATTAGATATAAAATATGAGATCAAGTGATTTTAGGCCAAAACAGCCTTTAACTCATTATTATCATTCTAACTGTACTGTAGGTGGTAATTTGGGTCAGAACAGGTCAAATGCTGTTTTCTGACAGAAAATCACTTTTTGGCTTCACACTTGTCATGAAAATGAGCCGGAATGAAAAAACAGTAAAAGGTGCAGAGTAAAACGCCACCTGGAAAATTAGTACTCAGTAAAGTGTATTTGTACTTTATGAAATATGAAAAACCGTTGGACAGTTAACCATTGAGCACATTTTGCATTTAAGGGCGTTTTGTTGGGAAATTGTGGGAAAACTCTGACTTTATCTCTTCTTCATTCCGATCATCTGCAGCATCTGAACAACCCAGTTCCCCCGACTCCATTACGGATTCATTGAAGGCGCCTGTCCATCATCTGCTGATCTGATTATCTTGTTGTCAGGCTGCTCACTCACTCACATCATTATATTACAGAGGAAGCCTATGGAATTACAGTACAATCTATCAGAGCCTCGCTGCACGCTCCACATCGCTGAGCGACAGCCGCCGCCACGCTTCCCGTGTTCCTCATCTCGTTACGAATGCTGAATCTCTCCAGGCAAGATGTGCAAAGTTCCCTCAGCCCGCGATGGATTTGTGCCACTCATATCCCAATTAATGTGCACGCACACAAACATGCAGATCGGGGCTGAAAGGAAGCGGAGAGAGAGGCTGAAGACGCCACATGTGCTGACCTTTGGCTTTAATGGGCTATAAATATGTGTGCACACATAACGAGATTTGCAAATTGTTCGCAAACACCCAGTCTGGGATTTGGTCGGAGATGTTTTGACACCTCAACACGTTCCATCTGCCCTTCACTAAATTAACTAAATGTCCCCTCTGGCATTTTGTGAGCTCACAACCAACAGAACTTTACTTCTTTTTGGACGTGTGACACTGCAGGAATCAGGTTTGATGGTTTAGGAATCGTCTGTTTAAATAAAGGCAAGAACGCTGCGGCTGGGCTGAAATTACATGTCACTGATGCCCATTTATCTGTCAAAATATTCATGAGACGCTTCCTTATGTCTGCTCTATATTAGATTCTGTCTCTCTGTACCTTAACTTGAATGAATGGACGCTTTACTTTTATCATATTATGACAACGTGATGAAAAAAATACAGAAGAGTAAAGAAAAGACAATATGAACGTAATTTAGTCCTGTCCCTTCTCCATCATTCATTAGCTAATTCTTTTCTTTTTTTCAAACGCACGCCCATAAACATGCATCTCTATAAAGGTACATAAACACAAACAAATGAATACAGCATTAAAACAACTAGAAACGCCCTTTAGAAGCAGACCTGTACCAAGCTGTGCAGCTGTTTCACCACCAGGTGGCGTCTGTTTACTGCAATGATACCAAACAACAGGAAATTCAAACTGGTCCAGAAACCAGAATTTTTTCTGGGTCATTAACAAAACTAAATCATCTGTTCATGGTACAATTCTTAACATTTGCTGAAACGCGGGGAAACCTCACTAAACATGTACTTTAACCAGTCAGTGACCTCAATCACAATAACATGGAAGACACAACTATTCAGGAAACTCTGACTAAACTATGTGACGCTCTGAGAAACAAGCTCTGAAAAAAAACATAATGGCTACCAGTTATATTACAGCTGTGCTCATGAAATAAGTAGATCAGGCTGGAAAAGTTTTAATTGATGTATGCACATTCAGACAACTGAACATGTGAACAAGTTAATGATTGATTCAGTTTAAACAAGAAGTGAACACGCTGAAGGTGTTTAAAGCCTTTAAACTGTGTTTCCCATTTGCTCTGGTTGCTTCACACAGATAAAACGAGCATCAGTAAAAACCTTTAACCTGCTCATTGATTGGTTGAGTCGGAAACAAGAATTAAAACACAGAAAAGTTCCTAATTGCCACAGATTTCAAGAAGCAGGAACCTGGTTGCTATTCCAGTTCCTGTTTAGGTCAAACTCGTCAAGGTCGGATCAGGTTCTTCCTGCTAATGAACCGCTCCATCAGGACCAGAACCACTTCATCATTGGTCCTGGTCTGCTTGTTTCTGTCCAACAGTATAATTACAGGATTGGGAGCTGCTCAGATGAATCATACTACAAGAAAAAACCTGATCCAGATCCAGAGCCAACCATGATAATCCTTTATTGCACAGGATTATAACAGTGCAGCAGCTACAGTAAATATCAATGAAGTTTACTGCAGACGTTTTGGATAAACCTCTTTACTCGCTGGCTTTACTTCCTGCTGAAAAATGCTTGGACGACTTGGGAGCTCAGTTAAAGCCAAAATCTTTTTGTCTGACTCACTTTGTTATAGTCACATCTGTAGATTTTAGGAATTAACTCATTTTCTTTGGCTGTCACCTTCTACTCAACATCATAAAAACTCTAGATGTTACTTATGCAGTTTTATTTATGTCATGTCAGTAAAACTTGATAAAGGTTTAAGGAAAAAAAAGTCTAAAAAAGTTTAAATTAATACAAACCACTACACTACTCAGGACTTGACTTTTGACCAGATTCACCTCACACAGCCTCAGTGGTTTGCAGATTTGTTTTGTGTAATTTTGCATGTTTTTTTTCTGTTTTTTATCAATATGTATGAACACACATTGTGTTCTGTGTCCTGATTGGCAAAGAGTCTTTATCCACCGTTATCAATCATACTCCTCCTCAACTAGCCAGATTTACAGAAATGTTCAATCTTCAGCAGCAAGACTCTAAAGTTCTGTATGTTTGCATGTTTTCATCTTGAAAAAAAAAATATAATGTTGATAAAATAAACCTGCAACGTAAAAATGCACCTGTGATCACACCCGAAATGCAGAAGAAGATGTTAACCATCACGGGAAAAGTTCTGAACATGCTGCAGTAGGAGGTCGATTTCCTCAGCTGCCATTACTGAATAAATGAATCTTTGACTCGCTACACAGCGAATGAGGAAAATGACGACGAGTTTGAACTTTGAGAGGAATGTGAGAAAATGTTAATACTGACAAAGCCGCCCCCTGCACGGATTCAACTTATCGCGACTTATTTTTAGAACGTTTCCCTCGCAGTAAACGAGGATCCACTGTACCTGTCGACTGGAGATTAATAAAAGCTGCAGCTAAAACTCAGACATTGTGTAAAGTATCTGTAAAGTATCTGTATGTGAGTGTTTTAGTGTGTTTGGTGTGTTTTGGTGTGTTGGGTGTGTTGGGTGTGTTGGGTGTGTTTAGGTGTGTTTAGTGTGTGTTGGGTGTGTTTGGTGTGTTGGGTGTGTTTTGGTGTGTTTTGGTGTGTTTGGCGTGTTGGGTGTGTTGGGTGTGTTGGGTGTGTTGGGTGTGTTTTGGTGTGTTTTGGTGTGTTGGGTGTGTTGGGTGTGTTGGGTGTTTTGGTGTGTTTGGCGTGTTGGATGTGTTTTGTGTGTTTGGTGTGTTTTGGTGTGTTTGGTGTGTTGGGTGTGTTTTGTGTGTTTGGTGTGTTTTGGTGTGTTTTGGTGTGTTTTGGTGTGTTGGGTGTGTTGGGTGTGTTGGGTGTGTTGGGTGTGTTGGGTGTGTTGGGTGTGTTTTGTGTGTTTGGTGTGTTTTGGTGTGTTTGGTGTGTTTGGTGTGTTGGGTGTGTTGGGTGTGTTGGGTGTGTTGGGTGTGTTGGGTGTGTTTTGGTGTGTTTGGTGTGTTGGGTGTGTTGGGTGTGTTGGGTGTGTTGGGTGTGTTTGGTGTGTTTGGTGTGTTGGGTGTGTTGGGTGTGTTGGGTGTGTTTGGTGTGTTTTGGTGTGTTTTGGTGTGTTTGGTGTGTGGGGTGTGTGGGGTGTGTTGGGTGTGTTGGGTGTGTTGGGTGTGTTTGGTGTGTTGGGTGTGTTTGGTGTGTTTGGTGTGTTGGGTGTGTTGGGTGTGTTTGGTGTGTTTTGGTGTGTTTGGTGTGTGGGGTGTGTGGGGTGTGTTGGGTGTGTTGGGTGTGTTTTGGTGTGTTTTGGTGTGTTTGGTGTGTTTGGTGTGTTTCTCACTTGTTGCGGCAGTACAGGGCCACACAGAGGCTTCCCAGGAGGCTGATCGCCATGGCGATGGATGTGATTGACAGCACCTGTCTCTTGTACATCTCTTTGCTCTCTGTGGGGGGGAAACAAAACAGAGAAACAGAAGAACGGCGCCACATTAATGTTTGAACAACGCACCCGTGGGAAATAAAAAGGTCATCGATCAGACACATATTTGCGGCGTCGTGTGACAAACAGACACGAGGAGGACGCTGAAGATTCCCCGGATTTTCCAGAGAGAGCGAATGCTCCAAACATCTGCCGGGATCCCACCGTCAAAATTCACTTAATACTGGATTAATACTGTGCAGTAAAACAGAATTAAACATGGGTTTCAGATGTGTACTTACCCACTTTTTAATTTCTAACATCAGTTTACATCACCCAAACTGCTCCAGCTCTCTGGGGCTGTTTTCACGTTTCTTATCTGCAGATTCTTCCCTGTATACATGCAATTACTCTTGTGATAAATAGACCAAATAAAGCTGAAATAAAATAGCAACTCTTGACCCATTTGCAATACACAAACACCTATTTGGGCCTCTCCGTCCACACCTGCTGTTCTTACTTACTGCTGCTCATTCTATCAGCTTTACCACGTAAAGCAATGATCCGATGGACGTGAACTGCTGTGGAAATGGATGCCACATGTAATGGAGCTTGAATACATGGAGACAAGAAGAGTTATGGCAGGGATGGACGCCATTAGTGGAGAAAAATGGAAGCTGTCTTGTTTGCTGCGAACAAGTAAATCACAGTTGCCTTCAGATACATTAATAGGCGATCAATCAAGTTTTATTACCAGACCTTGGAAAAAAGCACAAAGATGACACAAGGTGTTGAGCTTTTACATTGAGGTGATTGAGACAAATTATTCCTGCAGACAGGTTTGAATGGCCACTTGAATACAAAGAAGATGAAGCCCTCAGCCGCTGCTTCCACAAAATAAATAAATAACGGCAGGAGGACGTGGTGCAGGACCAGATCCTCAGCTGTAGGCGACCTGACAAACAGCTGGCGGGGGGACGGGGTTCCTAACTCACGATGAAATCCAGATTTTCAAGCCTGTCTGGGAATTCTACCCAGGGATCTGTCAGCACGGCTCACTGCTGCAGCCTTTAAGCCACCGATGCCCACACAGATATTGCATAACCCGTCACACATGCGGCGCGTCATAAATAATCTCTGAAATGTACCAGAGCCTCTTTTTAGTGTGTTGTTTCCACTCTTCTGTGTCTAAGTTATGCATGAGGCTGCTGATCAGCCTGCGTCATCGCATGCATCAGCTAGAGTTATGTGGTTGGAGCAGCGGTTCTCAAACAGTGGGGGCGCGTTTGACCTCAGGGATCATGCTTTTATTTAGATTTTTCTTAAACTGTCCTAGAATAAAGTGCTTTAGCACCTCCACTACATTAGGGGGCAGCAGAGTGTGAGCAGGGAGCATACAGCACAGAGTATGAGTATGAAGTGTAGCAGACTCTCAAGTGACACCATAATTATCTGTTTGTCATTTGTTTAGCAAGAAAACTCAAAAAGTTCTGGATGGATTTTTGTCAAATTTTAAGCAAATGTTGGGAATGTACCATAAAACAGATGATTACATTTTGCTAATGGTACAGAAGAAATCCTGGATCACTTTAAATCTTTCATGTGTTAACATTGCAGTAAATGGGCCACCATAGTATATGCAATTATGTCATAATATGCTTGGTATGTGCTTTTTCAGGTGCATTTTAGTTCATTTTAATAACTTACAGTTGATGGTTGTGCCCTTAACTTTTTTGCTGTGCCTATAATAAAACTTCTTTAATTCTTAAACGGTGTAGACATCACTGACAAACAATGTCTTCCTGTCAATAGGGACATTAGGTTTATAAAAAAAGGGGAAAAAAGGTCTATTCATCATTCTGTAGTGGAATTAGAATGTGTGACTTGAATCAGTACAAGAAGGGAAAAGATTGAAAGTTGTCAAATAAGTCAAATGCCAAAACTCTGTTTTTTGTGCTTGGCTGACGAATTGCTGACGAAAGACTGAATCAATTCAGACTAAAGCAGGGAGACTTTGGATTTTATCTTTCTCTGCATTGTGATGTGAGTGAAAGTGGGCAAAGTCATGAACGTTATTCAGCATCTCCCATGCAGCCACATGTATTCATGCAGCCGACTTGGCGTGACGCAAATCAAAGTGTATTGCCTTGGTCAAGCAGCACTTCAGCTGCCTCCTTGTTTGGGTACACCTCCTGCATCCACAAACACTCCACCGACGTGAATAACTCATAGGGCTCAGGAGAAGGAAAAGCATGTTCATGTTCCATGTGAGGTGAGGTCACGTCTTCTATTTATTTCCTCTCCTAACCCCCGGTTCCCCCCAGCAGAACCCACCCGGGCGCTTATTTACAGCTTTGTAGGAAAGTATGATTAATATTTTTCTCTGAAGATGGCAACAGCCGAGATGCAGAAGTGTTTCTGTGACCTTTCTGAACACATGTAATCATATACAGTCAGAGTGAGGTGAGTTGGCAACAGAGGGAGAATCGATAAGTGAAGGAATAAGTGATGAAATACCCTTGACATCGCTCCATATTCAATAAAGATAAACACCTTTAGCCTTCATTGCTTTTGCTGTGCTGCTTATGACTTATATTATTTGATATACAGTAAGACCCACACACATAAAGTACGGTACTTGCTTAAAATGCTGATAAAATACATTGGCTTGTCATTTAATGTCTAAATCTATGAAGCCACTGATCTGTAGAAAGAGTTGCATCCATCCATCCATCCATCCATCCATCCATCCATCCATCCTCCAGCCAGGAGACACGGGACGATTCTGGATCACAGAGCAGAGACTGGATCAGTGGATCACAGAGCAAAGACTGGATCAGTGGATCACAGAGCAGAGACTGGATCAGTGGATCACAGGGCAGAGACTGGATCAGTGGATCACAGAGCAGAGACTGGATCAGTGGATCACAGAGCAGAGACTGGATCACTGAGAAAAGACTGAATCAGTGGATCACAGAGCAAAGACTGGATCAGTGGATCACCAAGTGTGTATATATCTATGTGTATATATCTATGTGTGTATATATCTATATGTGTATATATCTATGTGTATATATCTATGTGTGTATATCTGTGTGTATACATCTATGTGTGTATACATCTATGTGTGTGTCTGTGTGTGTATATATCTATATGTGTATATATTTATGTGTGTATATATCTATGTGTATATATCTGTGTGTATATATATATGTGTGTATGTATCTGTGTGTATATATCTATGTGTGTATATATCTATGTGTATATATATGTGTGTGTATATATCTGTGTGTGTATATATCTATGTGTGTATATATCTGTGTGTGTATATATCTATGTGTATATATCTGTGTGTGTATATATCTATGTGTGTATATATCTATGTGTATATATCTGTGTGTATATATCTATGTGTGTATATATCTATGTGTATATATATGTGTGTATATATCTATGTGTGTATATATCTATGTGTGTATATATCTATGTGTATATATATGTGTGTGTATATACAGGTACTACTCGGAAAATTAGAATATTGTGTAAAAGTTGTTTTATTCATGCAATTCAACATAAAAGGTGAAACCAATACATTTTATAGACTCATTACAAGCAAAGTGAGATATTTCAAGCTTTTATTTGTTTTGATTTTGCTCATTAGGACTTGCAGCTTGCAGAAAACCTCAAATTCAAAAACTCAGAAAATTAGAATACTGTTAAAAGCTTCAGTATTGAAGGCTCAAAGTGTCACACACTAATCAGGTAAGTAATCCAAAACACCTGCAAAAGGGTCCCGAGCCTTTAAAAAGCCTGTGTCTTTGGTTTAGAAGAATTCACAATCATGGGGAAGACTGCAGATCTGACAGTTGTGCAGAAAACCATCATTGACTCCCTGCACAAGGTGGGTAAGACACAAAAAGTGATCGCAAAAGAAGCTGGATGTTCTCAGAGTGCTGTGTCAAAGCACATTAATGGACAGTTAAGTGGAAGGCAGAAGTGTGGAAGAAAACGGTGTACAAGCCGGAGGGATGACCGCAGCCTGGAGAAGATGGTCAGGAAAGGGCCATTCAAAAGTGTGGGGGAACTTCATAAGGAGTGGACTCAAGCTGGAGTTGCTGCTTCAAGAGAAACGACACGCAGGAGGATGCTGGACATGGGCTTCAAATGTCGTATTCCTGTTGTCAGGCCGCTCCTCACGAGCAAGCAACGCCAGAGGCGCCTTAGCTGGGCTAGAGAAAAGAAAGACTGGACTGTTGCCCAGTGGTCCAAAGTCCTCTTTTCTGATGAGAGCAAGTTTTGCATCTCATTTGGCAACAAAGGTCCCAGAGTCTGGAGGAAGACCGGAGAGGCGCAAAATGGAAGATGCATGAAGTCCAGTGTTAAGTTTCCCCAGGCTGTGATGACTTGGGGATCCATGTCAGCTGCTGGTGTTGGTCCTCTGTGCTTTATCAAGTCCAGCATAAACGCAGCTGTCTACCAGGACATTTTAGAGCACTTCATGCTTGCTTCAGCGGACCAGCTTTATGGGGATGCAGATTTCATCTTCCAGCAGGACTTGGCACCTGCCCACACTGCCAAAAGTACAAAATCCTGGTTCAACAACCATGGGATTACTGTGCTTGATTGGCCCGCAAACTCACCTGACCTGAACCCCATAGAAAATCTGTGAGGCATTGCCAAGAGAAGGCTGAACGGGAAGAGACCAAACAATAAAGAAGAGCTAAAGGCCGCGATTGAAGCATGTTGGTCTTCCATAACACCGGAGATGTGCCACAACCTGGTAGCATCCATGCCGCGCAGGATTAAGGCAGTCATTCGTTCAAAAGGGGCCCCAACCAAGTACTAAGTACAGATGCAACATTTTATTTTCAGAGGCCTGACATTTTTGTATTTAAAATCCCTTTTTTAAATTGATTTCAAGCAATATTCTAATTTTCTGAGTTTTTGAATTTCAGGTTTCTGAAGCTGTAAGTTCTAATGAGCAAAATCAAAACAAATAAAAGCTTGAAATATCTGACTTTGCATTTAATAATACTATAAAATGTATTAGTTTCACCTTTTATGTTAAATTGCCCGAATAAAACAACTTTTACACGATATTCTAATTTTCCGAGTAGTACCTGTACATCTATGTGTGTGTATATATCTGTGTATGTATCTATGTGTATATATCTATGTGTGTTTAATCTGTGTGTGTATATATCTGTGTATATATATATGTGTATATATCTGTGTGTGTATATATCTGTGTGTATATATCTATGTGTGTATATCTATGTGTGTGTATATCTATGTGTGTATATCTATGTGTATATATGTGTGTGTATATATCTATGTGTATATATCTGTGTGTGTATATATCTATGTGTATATATCTGTGTGTGTATATATCTATGTGTGTATATCTATGTGTGTATATATATGTGTGTATATATCTATGTGTATATATCTATGTGTATATATCTGTGTGTGTATATATCTATGTGTATATATCTATGTGTGTATATATCTATGTGTGTATATATCTATGTGTATATATCTGTGTGTGTATATATCTATGTGTATATATCTATGTGTGTATATATCTATGTGTATATATCTATGTGTATATATATATGTGTGTATATATCTGTGTGTGTGTATATCTATGTGTGTATATCTATGTGTGTATATATCTATGTGTATATATCTATGTGTGTATATATCTATGTGTGTATATATCTATGTGTATATATCTATGTGTGTATATTAACCCTCCACTATAGTTAGGTTCCTTATGTGTGTGTTAAATACAGTAATGACACACAGAACCGAGACTGAGCCTTCTGGTCCTGACAACACGGTAAGTGTAGACTGACCAGCAGCTCCAGTTTTGTGAGTCACTGAAGGGTTTTTATTTACTGTTTTGGACATATGGACGAGTTGGCCTGCTGGCAGGCGACGCCACTGTCAAGGTCTGCTGCAGATATTAGCTTCAAGCTTTATTAAATCGTGTTGCATTTGTACAATTATGCATTAAACTGCGGCCTCTAGTTTGAGGGCAGTAAGGTTTAATGTTCATTGGCAGCACGTTGGACTCGGTTCAAGGTTGCAGAGTTCAGTTGCAGGGAGGTTTGAAACGAGGTCAACTCAGAGTCTGTTTGGCTTCTATTGCACAGGGAAACTATCACACTGCTGTAAACTAAACGGATCATCGGAACATTCATCCGAGCTAATCACGATGCTTTGTAAGATCAGGAAGGTTACAGTTTGTGTAAAGATGTGTAGCCTCCAAACAGATCAAAAACTGTCAGAATCAGGACCAGCTAAGAGCTGCCGGGAAAAATGCCTTTAATTTCTTTGTCTCCAACATTTCAGACTCAGTAACACACGGGTCTTTCACAGTGAACCAAGCGCTACAGACGCTTCGTCATATTTCCTCGTCTTAGCTTTGGGAGACTTTCGTTTGTCTCTTTATCTCCGTCTCTCTCCGCCTGTCTTCTCATCCCTGTTAAATATGTTTTCATGGTGTCACTTGGTGTCTACACTTCATACTCATACTCTGTGCTGTATGCTCCCTGTGAACACTCTGCTGCCCCCTAATGTAGTGGAGGTGCAATTACACTTTATTGTAGGATGGTAAAAAATAAATAAAATAAAAAAGCATGTTCCCAGGTCAACCCCCCCCCCCTTGACAGAGCCTTATTTGAGAACCACTGGTCTAGATCAACATCACTGTGTGACCTCACAAATGCACCTCTGGAAGAATTTTCAGAAATTCCCATGAACAACGTTCCTAGATGAGTCGAAGCTTGACACCTGCAACAAGTGGATCAGGTCGACCAGGAAACTTTAATTCATATGCACGTCAAGCCAGGTGAGTGAATACTTTTAGTCCATCTCATTAGCCAAGCTGAGACTGACAGAAAGGGATGAACGTTATCAGGTAAGAAGAGAATTCTGCCGCCACCTGGGCCTGATCTGACAGCATCAGACTCAGAGGAGAATCCACAGCTTCGCAGATTCTCCTGAGGTTTTCATTGCTCCTCCTTCCAGCTGCCGGTTCCACTCCGTCGCCTGGAGAACACCGAACGCCTGCAGAGCGCAGTCAAAGGCCGCTCAGAGATGATTGGACTCCCTGTCAGAGCCGGCCCCGCCCCCCACCAGAACCGGGCTCCGGGTCTCAGGGGTCGGCCGGCGGGATCCTGCAGGCGCCCTCGCACGTCCTGTTTCCAGTGTTTGACAGAGGAGAAGCGCGACCTCTGACCCCCGAGGATGTTCAGCTCCTCTCCGTCGCGACCGTCCCTGACCCCCCCCCCCACTAACAGAGAGGAGGCTCATGCATGCGTGGAGAGGGATTGGCTGGCGTTCTGTTCACCCAGGTCTTATACAAATACACATCTATCTGCACCTTAACCTGGCTTTATGTGTGGATCATTTTTCCATTTTCTACTCTACTTTAAAGAAAATAGCATTTTTTATAAATGACAACTACATTTGCCACTTGCAGAAATATGCTCATATACAAAGGAAATATTAATCCCAAGTAGAAAATTCTGCTGTTTGTGATTATTCTAGATCAGTGGAGTCAAACTGATTTTAATTATTGGGCCACATCCAACACAAATTAATCTCAAGGGGGCCAGACCAGTAATAATAAGTCCTCCTTTTTAGGTAAAGAAATATATTATAAATATTTACATGATTCAGTCAATTTTAATTTACAGGAGAGATGACATAACAAAGTGCAATTTCAACAACACGATTTCTCCGTTTTTCCATATTCAGGACTGTTTAAACATTTACTCACTGCACAAGATTTAGTTTTTTTAAAGACGCAGAGTAAGATTTAAAAAAATTAAAGTATGCATTAGTAATATATAGATGTTTTATTTTGAGCAGAAAACAACAGTCATAGTTTCTGGTGTGATGAACTGGATTATTTTTGCATTTCATGTTTTTTCCTGTAACGTGCATCTTGTTCACTTGTACCAGTTCACACGTCTCAGCGTGAAATGAAATGAGCTGAATGACAGCAGTCGACACCAGAGCTTGCAGACAGGATCTGCTGATGGAGGATAAACCTTCATGTCAGCAGGTCTGTCCTGTTACAGGAAGCATGAATGTAGCAGGAGGCTGTCGCCCTTGTTTCTGATGGTCATTTCCTTTCTTGTCTTTTTATTCTGATCTCCTGCTCAACGTTCTGCTGAAGTTACCTTCACCTTCATTTCAGACTGAGACTATTGTAAAATGGTTATTCATAATGTCATCTGCAGGTTTCTCAATGTGTTTCTGCTCCGCTGAGGAAAAGCCAGACCAACCATGAGCTGATGGGTTAACTTTTCTTTTTTTTTTGTTGGCACTCGATCTGCAGCAGCTGGTCACACACTTCAAACCTCTGGACTTTGCAGCTGTTTGGTTTTTCTATGCTGAACCTACACATGAATTAATGACGAATTTAAACTTTTAGGTTGAACCCTGAGGTTATTCTTAGCTTTAACAGTTAAATCCCAGCGTGTCTTGCGTGAGAAAACTGTGCAGAAGTTGTTGTTTAGGTGCTTTGTGCTCTTTACTGTGCTAATTGCAGCTACAACCTATGAAACTTGGTGTCAAACATTGTGCACCAGAATCATGTTGCTGCTGCTCCAACAACAACGTTGGTCATTCATTAATGAAAAACAAAAAACAGCACATCTCCTCTGTCTGAAATGATGCACTATGCATCTTTGACAACTCCAGTCCATCTTGGAATTGGATATTTTGCTAAAAACGGCCAATACAGAGGATGTAATACAGGAAGATAAGTGTGATACCTCCATAATGAGACACAACCAGTTTGAGTTGGTTTGCAGGTGTGAAAATGGACCATGTTGGAGTCTATATGCTAATTAGTCAACACTTCATTGCCTGGTGCAGACCAAATAATCAAACTGGTGGTGTGAAAGCAGCTTTATACTCCCTCTGTGACATCACAACAGGAGACATTTCTAAACAGCTTGTGTTCAGTGCCAACAGGATCAGACCAGTTTGTGCATGAACAGGGACGCTGCAGACCTGAATAATTACACACAAACACCAACAAATCCTTCTTTCCTCTAATGTCCTGGACGACATCTCCTCATAAAGAAAAGACTCGACCTGTAAAATCAGTAGAAACTTAAACTCGTCTCCACCCACAGGAAATCAAACTGGGAAATAAAGAAATAATAACAGACGTGCGGCTGATCTCTGGGACGACGCGTTCGTCTTTATTCCCTCCTGATGTCGTCTCCTGCCTCGTTTCGCGTCATCTGTTTCTGACTGGAGCGGAATCCAAACTTTGCTGCGGCTGATTGACGCTCACGTTATTAAACCACTTCCTGCTGCGTCTGCTCAGAACGCTCATCTCTGCCATGTTTCTCTGCTGCGTAAAAGCGACCAGCCCTTCTGAGTGGAATCAACGCGGCTTCGATCCATCCAATAACTGCCTGCAACACTGTGCTCTAACATTGATTTACAGGCAGGTGGATCTTCCAGGAAAAAGACGCTCACATGACGAGTCTGAGCGCCATGAAACATGGGAACACGTGTCAGGAGATGAACAATTCCTTGAATATATCCCGTATTACATTAGGCCAAATCACGTAAGTGTAAATCATGGGGAGTCAAAATGATGAATCTGGAGAAACGATCCAAAAGGATCAAAACAAGTGTTAAACACATAAAAAGGCTCCTGTTTATACTTGCTGAACTTTAGGTAATAATGTTTGGTGTTTTCCATCGTTCATGGTAATGAGTCATCAATATAATTAAAATGCTCCGTTCTATTGGAGCTGATGTATAACAATAAGCAGAATCCCCATATGGCACCACTAAGGCAAATTCACTGATAGTTATAGGATAGAATTGTAGTTTTCTACACCTAAGCACAAAACGATTCCTAACCTGTCAAATACAAGAGATTTCTTGATTTTCTCACTTAAAATGAGTATTTCTCCTCAGTTTTTACTTAAATAGGACACAAAGAAAGTCTCCAACTATAAAGTGTATATATATAAAGACAGATTTCCCAGCATGCCCTGCAGGACCTTTCTATATCATAGTCATTTGTTCAATCAATTATGGCTTCAGACTTTCTTTGTGTCTATTTAAGTAAAAACTGAAGAGAAATACTAATCTGTACGTGAATAAAATAAAGAAATCTCTTGTATTTGACAGGGTAGGATCATTTTGGGCTGAAGTGAAGGTTCCAGGAACCCAGGTTATTGATGCTTATCTGGACCTTTCAGGTCTTCAGAACCAGAACCAGAGACGCTGTGCAAAAAAGTGCAGAGGCATAAAACCTCTCACTGAATATAAATGGAGCAAAAAAAAACCTGCGAGATAACTCTGTGGAAAAGATCATCTGTCACTGCCAGGTTTGCAGGGTCTCAGCAAGTTTTCCTGAAATAAGCTTCGCTCATTAGATGCAAACGCGGCGGTCACGGAGGAGAGGAAGAAAGCGAGGAGGAGCAGAGACGACAAACACAGTCCTGCAGAAACCTCGTTTTTCTGCAGGCTGAAAGAGCCTGGATTGTTAGCGACTTGAAGAGCGAGAACCTGGAGTTAACGTCAGGGAGCCGCGACGTGAACCAGAGCTGTGATTCTGGAGGGAACTCTGCACACGTCTCGCATAAGTAGAGACTATAAGGCAGTCAGAAACACACACACACACACTCACACACACACACACACACGCTAATGAGGCGTGCATTGGTACCAGTGCCAGCATCATAAAATAAAAACAACTCCCTGGCTGTAGCCGCGCTGCCTCGCTCCTCTCGCTGTTTCCAAGGAGACTGCAGCACATTGGTATTCTGAAGGGACACTTCATGAGCAACGGTGAGCGCAGGAAGAGAAGGAAGAGACAGAAGAGAGAAAGAAGAGAGGGAAGGCCAGAGATGGAAGTAAAGCACACGACGGGGCGGAAAACGGCGAAACATAAATACATGTGTGTGGAGTGAAGATACTGGTTGAAGGCAGAGACGGTTGAAGGGGTGTGAACATGACATGATGACGCCTTTTAACGGAGATGAGACGCATCCACACGCGATGGTACGGCGGTGACGTCGCGTGATGTTCGCACACACGATGACTCATGCAGGCGACAGGACGAGAGAAAAAAAAGTTCCTTACCCATAAACTCGATGCCCAGGTGGTCTGTAGTCCAGGCAGCAGGGAGAGAGAGAAATCAAAAGTTAATATTAGCCATAGTAATATTAGCCATAGTGGTGTTAGCATCATGTTAGCATCATGTTAGCATCATGTTAGCATCATGTTAGCATCGTGTTAGCATCATGTTAGCATCGTGTTAGCATAACGTTAGCATCGTGTTAGCATCATGTTAGCATCATGTTAGCATCGTGATAGCATCATGTTAGCATCGTGTTAGCATCACGTTAGCATCATGTTAGCATCATGTTAGCATCGTGTTAGCATAATGTTAGCATCGCGTTAGCATCGTGTTAGCATCATGTTAGCATCGTGTTAGCATCGTGTTAGCATCATGTTAGCATCATGTTAGCATCGTGTTAGCATCGTGTTGGCATCATGTTAGCACCATGTTAGCATCATGTTAGCATCGTGTTAGCATCATGTTAGCATCGCGTTAGCATCGTGTTAGCATCATGTTAGCATTGTGTTAGCATCATGTTAGCATCGTGTTAGCATCATGTTAGCATCGTGTTAGCATCATGTTAGCATCGTGTTAGCATCATGTTAGCATCGTGTAGCACCCGACTCGTTAAAGCTGCAGCGTCATTGGTCCATCCGCTGTCACATGGAGTCAGAAGACACCAGTCGTGTTAACTGAGGCACATTTTGGAGACGCTACATAACCTGACCTTTGACCCTGAACAACTGCTGACCAATGAGGGATGGAGTCTGACATGTTGCTGTGAGATTTGTTCTTTCTTCAGTGGAGTTCTAACTGGTGTGAAGCGCTTGTCACACTTTTCACACTCATATTTCTTCATATATATATATATATATATATATATATATATGAAAGACCAAGGTCTTGTCTTGTATTCATGTCATTTTTTACACATATCTTTCATCAGTGCAGAATTATAATCAAACAAATAGAGAGAGAAACACCCACAATGGATTTTGCATCCTGGACACAGAGACTGTTTTTTTACTTGTAAGTGAACATCAGGCACAGAAAAAGTTAATGAAAAATGGCCAATGAGCAAGCCTTCACACAAAGAATTATTAAACTTGAAGTTAAAACCCAAATAACAGAGACATGTTGACCAAACTACAACCTTTGCTAAAGCTAGCTTAATGTGATCTTAAAACAGGACAACACCTCAGTCATTGTCCTGTTTCTCTAACAGACCCACATCTGTTCCTGTTAGGATTAACATCTGGAATAAGTGAAAGTATTCCACGTTTTAGTTGTGTCGCCTGCTGATGTGACATCAAACCCATATATATGGAGCTACGTGTTGTCTATTGTTAACGCAACATTTACTCATAATAAATAATGAAAGATTTTTACCAGGCACTTTTTTCTGGAGGATTTATCTTGCAGGTCTCTGCTGATGCATGATTTACACTTAAGAAGAAGCTCATAATTTATCTTATACTGGCTCTTTATGCAACAAACCGAAAAAAAAAGCCCCAAAGTGTTTAAAGGCCCCATATTTTACTTCTGCTGGGTTTCAGTTGAAGCTTTAACAGCCCCAGCAAGATATATTTGTGGTTTTAAGAACCAAAAAATCATCTCATTATAGTTTTATATCCCCTCTCTGGAGCTTCTGTCTGCAGCTGCAGAGAACAGGTTGTTTTTTTGTCCGTCTCATTAATATTAACGAGCCTCTCCTCTGATTGGCCGGTCCGTGAATTAGCAGGCGGCGTCCCACACACACCAGTTCTGACAGCTGGTTTTAAGCCACACAGGTTGTGTGCATTTCCCTGCAGGATTAAAGTGTTTTGAAACACGGAAATGCATTTATATAACGTGACCAAAAATACCCTGAGATCTCGCTTTCTGTGGCGCGAGGCCTTCACTAAAGTGCAGCTGTAATCTCTGGCCTGACCCGGATTGGAGGGCGCCACTTGAAATATCCCCCACGCTGACTCTTAATAATCTGAGGAAGTGTGTGGTGGCACCGCCGCTTTTAGCTCGACTCACAGCGACTTTATCTCGCTGGCCTACATCTGAAAAGTGTCGTAACGTGACGTAAATGCCCAAAGCTCTGCCGCCAATCGTATGGAGCGGTGCTGGAATGTAAGCGGATCATTTTTCACTTTCCCAACGACCCCACGACCCCACGTCCTGAATATGTAGTTTGACCACACGCCACGAAAAAAAAAAATCTGAACACGTTGGACGAGCCAAGCAACTGAAAGCTTTAAAAGCTAAAATGCTAATTTATTCTACAGGTGACTTCATGTCATAATAATTTCCTGGAAATTTCATGAAGCAACAACACGTCTTTCGAGCATTGTACAAATGAGTGATGCAGTTTTGGGAAAAAAATAAAATACTGAGGACAAATTTCGCAAATAATATATTAAAATATTCATTTTGATACCAGAGTAAACTATAATGTATTAGCATATGTCTTTGAGAGGGGTTATGGGAAATGGGTTTATTATAGGGCTTTTATGAAAAACTAAAACAACCAACTAATATGTAATTCAGCAAATATAAGACAACACTAATTCTACATTTCTGTCATTTATACATCCATCCATCCATTTTCTATCCCGCTTATTCCTTTTCAGGGTCGCAGGGGTCTGCTGGAGCCTATCCCAGCGCATTTTATGGCGAGAGGCAGGGATACACCCCAGATGGTCGCCAGCCAATCGTGGGGCACACACACCATTCACACACCATTCACTCTCACACTCACACCTATGGGCAATTTAGATTTGCCAATTAACCTGAGCATGTTTTGTATTGTGGGAGGAAGCCGGAGTACCCGGTGAAAACCCACGCAGACACGGGGAGAACATGCAAACTCCACACAGAAAGGTCCCAGACCCAGGCCCCAAGGCGGTCTTGAACCTGCGACCTTCTTGCTGTGAGGCAACAGTGCTACCCACTGCTCCACCGTGTCGCCCGTCATTTATACAGTTTTGTTTAATTTGAGAAAATTACCAACTCTTATATAAATGTAATGGATCATCTCGTACTTAATTAAACAGGTGCATAAAGTAAATGAACAAATCCGAAAGTGGAGAATTTGTGTACAGAGAGATGCTGTTTCATTTCATGTGCACATGAATTATTATTAATATATAAGTGTAGCCTCAGCCAAGAAAACACAAAACCTTCATGAAAATAATAATCTCCCTGTGAGACGTGGTTGCAAAGATAAAAGACCTTGAGTTAATTTCGTCAAACCTTTGACCCACATTAACCCTCTAACACGAATTAAAACCTAACAACTTAACCTATTTTACTAAACACAGACACTGAATATTCATCGTAATGCTAAGGACATTTTCCATGCGTTTGTTGACCGTTGACTTGATTTAATTCTTAAAACGCTATTTGTGAAATGTCACTGTGTTGATGAAGTGACCTTTATGTTCATATTTTATTTACTTAGTGCTTTTATTGTGAAGCCTTAATGTACATGTGTAAGTAAACGCCACGATAAACCGTAAACACGCCATATTTACTGTTTACCCGCTGTGACCTCTGGATGTGACCTCTTTTCAGCCCTTTGGGTTTTAGCTGTGAGCGCTGCGTCTGCCCACAGTCACAAACTCAACTTCCCATGGACGCTCAACGAGAGCCCAGCACCAACGCTGCTGGTTACGGATTTCACGGATTTCACTTTGTGAAATCAGAGCAAAGACGGGATCAGTGGATCACAGAGCAAAGACCGGATCAGTGGATCACAGAGCAAAGACCAAATCAGTGGATCACAGAGCAAAGACCGGATCAGTGGATCACAGAGCAAAGACCAAATCAGGCGATCACAGAGCAAAGACCGGATCAGTGGATCACAGAGCAAAGACCGGATCAGTGGATCACAGAGCAAAGACTGGATCAGTGGATCACAGAGCAGAGACTGGATCAGTGGATCACAGAGCAAAGACTGGATCAGTGGATCACAGAGCAGAGACCGGATCAGTGGATCACAGAGCAGAGACTGTTTCATTGACAATGAGAAAATGAGGTAAATCTGTGATTTCGGGCTGAACAAATAAAACTGACGCGTTCCATCTATCAGCATGCATGTCCTTCACACCTTTTACAGTTTTACAGTTTTTCTGTGTGGTTTCACATGCATTAACGTACAGGTACGCCCTGATTGGCGTAGCAACAGCGTCCTGCATAAGCTGCACATCCACATGCTGGAACCTGTTTGTTAGAACCTTTGCAACTTGATGGGCCCAACACAAACGTTCTGGCTGAGCAGCTTCTGGTAATTTCATGTAAAACGTTGTCTTTAATTCCTGGCTGATTCAGCGTGAGGACGTGGGTGTTTCGTCTGCCATTGTAAAGGCGGTGGCCCTGGTTGGGACTCTGCTGCTATGGTGAAATAAATAATCTATTTTACAACGTGAAAACAGTAAAATAAAGAGATGTATTCAGCAGAAGAATCCTTTCAGAGTCGTATTATCCCTGATGAATGTTGATGGAACGTGTTGAAGCTTCTTTCTACCTTGAACTTGACGAAACGCTTTCATTGGCCCTCAGAGCGGATGACTTCCTTTAATGGAAGTTGTTTTTTTATTTGCATCAATCTTCAATGTCAACTTCTACCTCAGAGTTCAGCAGACACAAGATACCAAATAATATTCCCAAAGATTCTTCTCATTTTCCCCTGTTAAACTTATCTGAATGTGGAGCATAAAGATGTTGTATTTCTGTACAAACCGTAACCCTCTGAGGGGAATGTGTGATTTGTGATATTGGTCTGTACAAATAAAAGTGACAAATAAGCTGCTGCAGTAGTAAAACAACAGGAACATAACTTATTATGTAAAGCGTTGTAATGCAAACAGAGAACACTGTCTCCTCTCAGGCTCTAGAGATAAAATCTGCCTTAAAAAACTTTCTTTAAAAGGTTCAGATGATGGACAGTTTTTTGGAAAAAAGGGAAAAGAATAAAATGCAATGCAGTGGAACCAGATTTATTTCTTATTCCACACGTTCTTCCTGCACAGTAGAACTTCCCTGCAAACACACTTTAATAAAGATGTGTTTAATGATTCATACATTTAAATGTTTATTCAAGACGATTGATTTTGTTAAATTGTGCTTTTGATATCAAGACCTGTTTATTTTGATTGTTAAAAACCCAGAATAAAAAAAAACTATAATTCATATTTATTATATAAATGAATTATGTATATATTTAATTATTCACTTGTACACAGTGATATATCAGAATTTGACTTGAACTTTGTATTTGTTGTATTTATTGTTGAATAGATTGCTTTGTTTTTATTGTTTTTATTGTTTGCTCTCATCTATCCTATTGCCTTTTTTATTCCACTGTTTCACTATGTGCAGCACATACGAATTTTACACGTTTTATTATTGTTTTGTACATTTTGAGCTTGTGCAACCAAGTTGTTGCATGTTTTTTAGTTAGGTGTGAAAGGGGGCTTTTATTTTGAAGGATATACAATTCATGAGGTGACCAGACCATTTTTTATTTATTTTTTTATTATTATTATTTAGGCCATGTCTAATTAATATTTTGTTCAATAGAGGGTTTATTCTATTATTCTTCATAGTTAAATCTACAAAAGCACCTGTTTGGTTTTTAATCCTTCTATGAACCGTCATGTGGTTTAATCCTAAACAAACGCTACCAGTGTATTTCACTTACAATAGTTTTAAAAACTTAAAACACATGCTCTCAGCTAGTTTTATATTCTAGATGGATTAAAGATTTAATGTTTTTAGTAAAACACGCTATTTCCAATCAGTGCTCGCTGCTCTCTAGAAAAAGAAGAAATAAATTCACGTTTGCACAGACGGCGTCTCTGAAGGAGCGCGGGAAAAAACAAATAATAAATAAATAAAAATAATAAAAAAAATAAACATCCAATACTTGGAGTCACACAACGACTGGGTGTTTCTCTATTTGCCGCTCTCCTGCTCCGGGTACGACGCCGTGTTTACTCAGACTTGGATCTGTTCAGGATGGGACGTGTTCATCAAACGATTTATTGCAGAACCGGCGTTCTGAGCTGTGACGCAGCTCCTCAACAAACGGATAAGAAACAACCAGAGGAGCTCTGCTTTTTCCACAAATTGCTCTGATACGTGTTTTTATCAGGTCGCGTTTTGTAAAAGGACTAAGGTTAATGTGTGTGTGTGTGTGTGTGTGTGTGTGTGTGAGTGTGTGTGTGTGTGTGTGTGAGGTACAAATATGTCTTTTACAAATCTATTTGTCGCTCTCAGTCAGTGTTGGATCTGAATATCATCCCTCGCCGGTTTTCATCGTTTCATTTCGCTTTTTTTTGCCTGCAGTGGTTGCCGCGGTAACCAGGTACCAGCACCTGGAGGGGTTTCAGGTGTGTTAAATCTAAAGCTAAAGCAGATTAACATTGATCAGGTCAGAAACTATTGAATCGATGAGTCAGAAAAGAAAAAACTAAATGAGAACGACACTGCTTTGTTAATTAATGAATTAAATCATATTTTATTGGTTTATTGAAACTGAATTTAACTGTGTAGCAATGGTATATATGACAAATAAGGTACTTTTACCTTTAATTGATGTAATTCCATTTATTCATCACCTACAACCCACTAGACATGTGTGTTTCAGCCTGTACTTTATGAGTATGTGTTTGACTTCAGCTAATAACAGTGTCAGGTGTGTAAAGCTGCAAATATTTCACCAAAAAGTATAATAAATATCCAGACTGCCAGACATGCTCAGACGGATAACAGGCCAGGTTAATGCTACTTGTTGACGTAACTTCAGGAGATGTTGATCCTCGTGGTTATGTTGCATCATGGTTTATGTTTGGGTGGGAGATGGGATTCCTGTTTGTTTGTTGTCATCCTCATGTCGTCTTTAAGCCGAACCAACAACACCAACCGGCCTCGCGTCGCAGCATGTGAGAAAATTATAAGCGAGAGCAGGATCCGACAAATCAATAACCAATCCCAGATAAAGCGACGTGATGCACGGCCAACGTGAAACACGGGTAAGCGAGTGCTGCTCACTTCACCAGCCAATTAAGTCCAGTATCAAACCAAGAATAAACAGACATAAAGTACATCACTGCACACGTGTGGCTTCATGGGACGATTTTATAAAATAAGATTGGTTATGATAAATAGAAGAAGCAATAAAGAAACCAGAAATACTGTGTTTATAAAGTCTTCTATTTTCTTTAAAATGTGTGATGCGCCCTATGTATGTATGTAGGGGAAGTGTGGGAGCAAAGACTGGATCAGCGGATCACAGAGCAGAGACTGGATCAGTGGATCACAGAGCAGAGACTGGATCAGTGGATCACAGAGCAAAGACTGTATCAGTGGATCACAGAGCAGAGACTGGATCAGTGGATCACAGAGCAGAGACTGGATCAGCGGATCACAGAGCAGAGACTGGATCAGCGGATCACAGAGCAAAGACTGGATCAGCGGATCACAGAGCAGAGACTGGATCAGTGGATCACAGAGCAAAGTCTCTGAGTCTTTTAGTATGGAGCCTTATGGTCCTTATACAACACTGTATGTTGCCATATTAGGAATTTAGTGCTTTTTGCTCTTTTTTTGGTTTTGGCAGTGCAGAATGGGTCAGTCTCTTTTTCCATTTAGCGTTTTCCCTAATTCCTTTCTCTATACACATCTATCGTCTTTTGCTATAACCGCCTCTTTCTCAAATCTTCTCTCTCGGTCTCAACCATTTGGTTTCTTCTTCTTCTTCAGAATGGAAGCCTCGCTTCACAAGTGCATTAAGGTAAAGATTAACCAGAGCTAAAAATGTAAAAACGGCAGATTCACAGGTTCAGCGTTAACCGCACGCTACTTCGCACCCTTCACGCCATCGCACTTACCAAATTTATCATCCGTGGAAGCGAATGCTCGTCACACACCTCTGAGCTCACACTTAGATTCACAACAACATCCCAGAGACAACAAAAATAACTTTAATCCACCCAGTGATTTAGCATTCAGGCAAACTCTTCACACAGTAACATTCACCTGAAAAAAAGCGGAATGAGAGGGAATCTGAAGGCGTAATGATTTTTTCTTTTAATTTAATTTCACTTCATCCCTTCATTACAACCTCAACTACCCACATCCTTGCATTATGGCCATTCATTCCCTGGGAGCCAGGTGGGTATTCAGTCCATTAGACATCTGCAAACGCACACACGATAACTCCCTACCCCCGTTCTTTGTGTTTCGCTGAGGAAAATTCAGTCTTCACCTCCATTTGACAGTAACCTCCCTCACATTATTTCCTGCTCACTGCACAGCGTTAAAGCAAAGTGACACAGAATGAGACAGAGAGGTCTGACCGTACCAGACTACTTTTAACCGACTTTGCTTTAGTTGGAAGTTATTGGGTTTCAAATTAATTGGCTTGAGAGTTTTGGTGGCAGCAAGTAAAGGACACATTTCACATGAAATGGTGTTTTTGTGAGCCATGACGCTGAAATATCACTTTTTATGAAAAGCTGTAAGAAACATCTATACTACAGAACAAATGTCAAAGAAATGGATAAAAACGAGCAATGCTGGAATGTTAGTGGTACAGACAGTCCAACCGCCCACTGGGATCTGGCTTTAGGATTAAAACCACTCCCCACACCCACCTCTGTGCCCTTTCAGATTTTTGGACTGTTGTACATAATCATTTCTTGGTGGTCACTATCCATCCATCATCCATCCATCCATCATCCATCTTCTACTACTGTATCATCGAACTGTCCCATCCTGGTCCTGGAGGTTGTTTCTCCACCAAGCAGTAACAGACCTATGATATTAATGAAGATCCTTAGCAAGGCCCCTGTTTGTAGATTACAGCCAACAACAGCCACTGTTCTTAAAAATAATAATGATTTGATCATCTGGTCCTTTTTTAATGGTTTTATATTTGCATGATGGCCACACATCTCTTAAAAAAGGAATCTTTTCATTCAACTCTGCCTCAGACTTCAACATTTACCATTTGCTGCTCAAACATGGTCACGTTAAAACAAACTAGTGCAGTGCCGTTCAGAACATGACGGTTTCTTGGTTTTGATGCTTGAAGCTTTCTCAGAAAAACACTAATCAGTCAACATGTTGGCTCCTTGAGTCCCACCCAGTGTGGGGAAAGGTGGTCCAGATGTGAGGAGGACAGAAGGTTTCTGCTTGATTTAGTCACATTATTGAAGGACTGACCACTGTTATTCTCCAGAATAATCCATGTGTTCCCTGATCAAAGGCGTTTGATGGGAAACTAATTCTGTTCCTATTTCCATTGGCTTCCGGGTAAAAGAAAATGATCTGTCAGAGAGATTAATTTTATTTTGATATGATATTTTATGCCCATTAGTCACCATGTAAATTTCAGTTTGCTAATTACTCCGTTACACATCATTATTTCCAGATTCTATAATTTGACACCACAGAGGCCTGGAATGACCTTGTTTCTAAAAAAACGGAATTCACAAACTAATATTTAAACTTGGATAACCTGACCCTCCCTACGTGTCCGATGAGCTCCATGATGATCGATCACGTTACAACAAACACCTGACAAGGTCTTAAGCAGAAACTCTAGAAGAGGAACTAGGTGAGTCTGGGATGACACATGAAACCAAAAAGGTTTCTGAAATTGCAGAAGTGTTGAGGAGGATTTGATGCAGTCAGAGAAGAAGGAGGACGACTCAACCACCGAGGCTTCACGAGGACGAATGATGAGAGAGGAAGAGTCGGGAAAACGTTCCCAAAGAAATGAAGCAGGAGGCAGGATGAAGGAAAGAGAGCAAACACGTCAAAGAGTCGAGGTAGTTCCAGTAAGAGATGAGGAGAGTTTAGTAGGTCACCAAGCAAAGATGGAGAGATGGACGAAATAGGAGGGGAGAGACAGAGGGCGTCCCATGATTCAGTGGGGCAGGCCACCTGTCATGTTCTTAGGTCACATACAACAACCATCAGCATTCTGCTGGTCCACAGACGGTCCTTCCATCATTGCATCTTCACCAGGAACAAAGGAGAAGAGAATAAATTAACTTTACGTTCTGAAAACTTCTTTTTCCTCAGCTGAGAACTAAGACCTTTACCTCACCCGTCATTTATTCCTAAGATGTAAAAAGTTAATGGTGTTTAAACACAACGAGACAAAGGTTGAATAAAAGGTTGAAGCTTCTTTCTGAGCCATTTAAACGAGGATGGAAGACGTCATGTGTTTGTACAGGTGGAAATTGACTCAAAGGATTAAATGATTTCTTTATTTAGAGATACCGGAAATTACCCAATTTATTGTTTCGTTGTATTTGGAAAAGAAAACACAGAAAGAATAAGCAATTTGAGCTGAGAAATGGATTTATAGGCCTGAACGTGAACACTTGACTTTCCCTGCAGTAAACATCTGTATTTCCAGCTGTTGTGATGCTCCGCTTCCTCCTTTGTTAAAGGCCTTTTTCTCATTACTTTTGTCACAACACACTTTTCAGTAAATATTTTGAACCTTTTCAAGCTTTTCTTTGGAAAATAACTGGAAAAAAGTCTTTTGACCAATATATTTATAAATGTCCCTGATCAGTGACAGTAAATATACTCATCCCTACCCCATAGTCTCACACAGCAACACGATACAACATAGTAAAAGAAAAATTAAAAAAAGTTATTCTAATATAGATTATAAATTTTAACTAAACCGGCAGCAATATATGTAAAAATCTGTAAAGATGCATTTATACAATAGGATGTGATGAGTTGAGTTTACTCAAAGAACCTATAGCAAACAAATTGCACTAAAAAGGAAAATAACTATATCTGATAGTCCTACGTTAAGTTTACTTTATTCCACTTGTATTAACTTAAATTTGTGAAATTACTTAAACTTAAAAATATAAAGAATAATGGACTCTTAAATAAACTGAACATTTGTGTCTACTTAATTTAGTAAAATGACTAAAAGTTAAAAATCACAAGTATGAATAAGTTTGTGTACATATAAACATACAGATCACACCGATATGTATATGATAAATGACTGAACTTTCCCCAAGTGTATATTTATTTTATATTGAGGTCTGGTTGGATATTTTAAAGCACAGATTCAAAATAAAAGAAAATCAATGTTTTCCCCTGAAATAATTCAGCATTTCTTTGAACAACGAACAACAAAATTCGGTTATTTTGGGCTTATTTTCCCAAAGGTAAAAAGATGTTGCCAGGACACGTATTTCACTATAACTCACCCTCCAGAACCGAAAATGAAAACTTGTATTAGATTAGATGCAGATTTATTAGGGTCCCTAGAAAACATGAGTTCCTTGAATGAAACATCAATATCACGCCAGAAATCCCAGAATCCTCAGCTGCTGTCGCTGAGACGCCAGGAGAGAAGCTGCACGAATCCAAACTCTGGCAAATTTAATTTGTCTTTGCAATATGAAGCAAAGCAGGGGTTCTGAGTTCTGGACCCGGATTTCTGAATTAAACCATTAGTCTCAGTTCTGCTGTTCACTTCTGCTCCTTCACTTGTTTTATAAGCTGAATTTTATTAAAAAAAACAAAAATGCAGGTACCAGACCAGGACTAGGAACGTGTCTCTGATGGTGAAGAAAGTGAAGCTGGCATGTTTGATGGAGATTTAGCTGCTGTTGGAATCAGAAACAGAGGATGAGGACTTTGATGGTTTGATTGATGACATTACCCCGCTCTATTTTTAAATACACACACTTGTGTGCTTGTTTTATCCGTGTGTTTTACCATGATGATTAAAAATGTTAGTACTTTGTAATCAATACTTAAATAAAGCACAAACAAACTCAGTTTAGCTCTATGTATATATCTATGTGTGTATATATATGTGTATATATATCTATGTGTGTGTATATAAACCCTTTATTTAGGTTCCTTATGTGTGTGTTAAACACAGTAATTTACTACGGTTCCTTATGGTCCTGTAAATACTGTGTTTTCCAGTACAACGCTCCAGTTTCATCCTCATCCAGTGTTCAGCAGCTTTAAACCTATTTTAGATCTTAGAAAGCTGATGCAGGGACGGCTGGACTTATTTTTATCTCAACTATTAAACCGTTCCTCTTTATTCCAACGTGACCTGAACCACTGACCCCTGCTGGACTCTCCTGTTCTGGGGGTTTTAATGACCACAGACCCCGGACTGGACCCATATCCTGATGTACCCAAGCCTTGGTTCTGAGCCCAAGGGGCGGAAAGATGAACGGCGTGATAAGACAGAGACGGAGGAACGAGTGGAGAATATATGACTGACATTAGGAAGCAGAACAGGCCAGTTCACACCAGTTCACTCCTTTTTTATTCTCGATATCATTAATTATAAGTTATCATAAATAGATTATGCTTATTGGTGTATATTTCAGATATTTATGAGACAATAAAGCGAGGCGTATTGATGTACTGTACCTTTATGGTGCAGCTATACGCTTCTTTGTGCCTCTGGAGGGAAAATGAAAGCTCTCAAAACCCAAGTACTTTGTACTCATTTAAACTGTAAAAATACTCAGTGACAGATGGACTGTAAGTACTTTTAAATTAGCATATTCAACCACAGGCCTACAGACAAGAATTTTACATTTATTGGTGGAAATGACAAATAAAAGGCCTGTTAATATAATATTATTATTATTATTATTATTCCAGTTGTATTAGACTGATAATAGACTTTGATAATGCTGAGTACCGTATTTTCAGGACTATAGGGGCACATAAAAGTCTTGTTGGGTGTATGTAGGGGAAGTGTGGGCATGGATTGTAGATAAAATAACGGGGATGTGCGTTATGCAGAACATCGTTGTTTTAACAACCTGAAAATGGTAAAGAGACACGCTGATAAAGCACAGTTTAAACTGAAGGAAATCAGCTACACAGCTGAGTTTAAGACATAAGACAGGTGGTACGAGTTGGAGGAAAGACTGGATCAGTGGATCACAGAGCAGAGACTGGATCAGTGGATCACACAGCAGAGACTGGATCAGTGGATCACAGAGCAGAGACTGGATCAGTGGATCACAGAGCAGAGACTGGATCAGTGGATCACAGAGCAGAGACTGGATCAGTGATCACAGAGCAAAGACTGGATCAGTGGATCACAGAGCAGAGACTGGATCAGTGGATCACAGAGCAAAGACTGGATCAGTGGATCACAGAGCAAAGACCGGATCAGTGGATCACAGAGCAAAGACCGGATCAGTGGATCACAGAGCAGAGACTGGATCAGTGGATCACAGAGCAGAGACTGGATCAGTGGCTCACAGAGCAGAGACTGGATCAGTGATCACAGAGCAAAGACTGGATCAGTGGATCACAGAGCAGAGACTGGATCAGTGGATCACAGAGCAAAGACTGGATCAGTGGATCACAGAGCAAAGACCGGATCAGTGGATCACAGAGCAAAGACCGGATCAGTGGATCACAGAGCAGAGACCGGATCAGTGATCACAGAGCAAAGACCGGATCAGTGGATCACAGAGCAGAGACCGGATCAGTGGATCACAGAGCAAAGACCGGATCAGTGGATCACAGAGCAAAGACCGGATCAGTGGATCACAGAGCAAAGACTGGATCAGTGGATCACAGAGCAACGACTGGATCAGTGGATCACAGAGCAGAGACTGGATCAGTGGATCACAGAGCAACGACTGGATCAGTGGATCGATCACAGAGCAAAGACTGGATCAGTGGATCACAGAGCAGAGACTGGATCAGTGGATCACAGAGCAAAGACTGGATCCGTGGATCACAGAGCAGAGACTGGATCAGTGGATCACAGAGCAAAGTCTGGATCAGTGGATCACCGAACAAAGACTCAATCAGTGGATCACCGAACAAAGACTCGATCAGTGGATCACAGAGCAAAGACTCAATCAGTGGATCACAGAGCAAAGACTGGATCAGTGGATCACAGAGCAAAGACTCGACCAATGGATCACAGAGCAGAGACTGGATCGGTGGATCACAGAGCAGAGACTGGATCAGTGGATCACAGAGCAGAGACTGGATCAGTGGATCACAGAGCACAGACTGGATCAGTGGATCACAGAGCAAAGACTCAATCAGTGGATCACAGAGCAAAGACTGGATCAGTGGATCACAGAGCAAAGACTCGACCAATGGATCACAGAGCAAAGACTCGACCAATGGATCACAGAGCAGAGACTGGATCAGTGGATCACAGAGCAGAGACTGGATCAGTGGATCACAGAGCAAAGACTCCATCAGTGGATCACAGAGCAAAGACTCAATCAGTAGATCACAGAGCAGAGACTGGATCAGTGGATCACAGAGCAAAGACTCCATCAGTGGATCACAGAGCAAAGACTCAATCAGTAGATCACCGAACAAAGACTCGATCAGTGGATCACAAAGCAAAGACTGGATCAGTGGATCACAAAGCAGAGACTGGATCAGTAGATCACCTCCCTCCCCTATAGTTAGGTTCCTTATGTGTGTGTTAAATACAGTAATGACACACAGAACTTATTAAACTAACTGAGCCTTTTAGTACAGAGCCTTATAGTCCTGTAAATACGGTAGATTTTACTCATAAGGCGTCAATGTCTGGTTCCACGAGTGATAATTTACCATTTTAGTGTTTAATGGTCATTTATTCTCTATTTATCACATAAATGGTTATAGAGGATGTGCTCAACCACCACTTTTATGATGCTTATCACATTATCTGACCATTTTCAGGCTAAAGAAACTTCTGTGAGAAGTGCAGTCAGTAATAATTCATGCTATCGAATCGCTGATTTCAATGAGATATTAATCAATAGGCGGCGGTGAGAAGAAGAATCTCCTCTAAATGGTCAGAGACTGGAGACGCTTCTCTTCTTCTTTGAGATTTGTGCAGATTTTAGAACTTTGCTGAAGCTCTGCAGCTTCCACTGATGACACAGACGTCTGTAGAGGAGAGGCATTAAAAACACATTTGGACGGAGACGCTTTTAACTCATTTTTGCTCCACGACTGTTTTCACCCAACTGCTCCGTCACAGATGTGACGGTCATTAACACACACACACACACACACACACACACACGTAAAGTCAAGCGAATGTGTGTTCACGCTAATAAACGCCACCAGAACATAATATACACACGCATAAAAAAGATGACACGGTGCTAAAGTTGAAATGTATCTGGGGGAACCGCGGCGTGTAGGAGCTGGACTTTAAAAATTTAAACACTTGTAATTTAAAGACTTTCACATCGACTCATCCCGCTTCAATCCCACCATATTTTCTTGTTTTATTTCTTTCTCCGGTCGAAGGAACGAGTCCTAACAATTAGTGAAGAGTTTAGATCAGGAAACCAGGTAACAATATATATAATAACACCTGCTGGCTTTTATGTAAAAATATACATGTTAATATTTACAGAATTAATTTACAAAACAGGAGTGAAATAAACAACACAATGCATCAGTTATTCAGTCATTTACTCACTGAATAATAATGATAATAGATATATATTATATATATAAAATAATAAATGTCGCCCCATTTTGTGGTAAAGTTGACTATAAACGGTTAAAAGGTCTCGATTTTGCAAATAATAAGGACAAAGTTCTTTTTGTTATTTTTGTTAGTTGAAAGTGAACATTGAGTTCAGAAACAGACAGACAGACAGACAGACAGACAGACAGACAGACAGACAGACAGACAGACAGACAGACAGACAGACAGACAGACAGACAGACAGACAGACAGACAGACAGACAGACAGACAGACAGACAGACAGACAGACAGACAGACAGACAGACAGACAGATAGATAGATAGATAGATAGATAGATGGATAGATAGATAGATAGACCTGTCGGGTTCAGTCTGACATCTGTGCTTCTTTGTGCCTCTGTTAGGATTCACATCTGAAATTCCTCAGGTCGGTTTCATGTTTTAAAAACAGCGTGAAAGGCAGAGGAAGTCGCCTTTGCAGCTCCTGTTATTAATGACCTGTGACTGCGGCGGTTTCCCAGCATGCACTGCTCTGGTATAATCTGCATCCTGGATTGTTTCTGGATTGTGTGAATGTTTTTTTTTCCACCCACGTCGGGTGAATTGCAGCAATCACGGTGAACTTCTCTTCCTCTGCTGCGTGTTCTGATTGCCGCTGATCGCCGCCACCAGCTCCAGGTAAATTGTCCTCAACAATCAGGATCCATTAAAGCGCCGCCGCGACGCCTGATTCTGCGTTTGCACCGAGTTTACCCGCCGAGTGAGGAGGATAATTCAATATAGCCACTGGTGATTTTACTCCGTTTAAAAACGATGCACGAGGAATGATGTTGGGAAATATGAAGGAGGAAATCAGCCATTACTGATGATTACAGCCTGTGTTTCCTCCATTTAAGAAGGATGCACAATGAATGATGTTGGAAAATATGAAAGAAAGAGAAAATCAGCTTTTACTTATGCTGTCGAGCTGCAGGCTGGTGACGTTTTAATATGATCATTTAACTCATTCTGAAGCTCACATCTAATCATGTGGTAACTGAAACGACAAGAATCCACATCTGGGCACATGTGTGCTGTGGTTAATAATCTGCTATAACAATATAAGAATCTCCTCTATAATAACATAATAATAATCTACACGGCTCACAGGTGCTGCAGCTGTGTATTTTCTTATAGGACAAGATGCCATAAACTTGAAAAAAGCAGATTTTATTACTTTAATCTGAGCATAACTGGGCAATTAAAGTGCATCCATGTTTCTATGATTAATATCATAATGAGATTGGCTTTTGTTTTCTCTGATGTGTGTTCACCTTCATCTTAAACCAACCAATCAAAACCTTCGATCAGTACGATTGATCGTCCCCTATAGGTGCCAATCAACAGCCAAACAATCAATCCACCTGATTGGTCGAAGGCTGAGTCTCTGCTGATCCTGTTTACACGCTGACAGGTAGAAAAATGTGGCTGTAAAATACGTCTAATGCACCAACATACATTCATAGAATTATAAGAATTATTTAGGTATTTTATGTATTTTAGGCATTTTTTTCCATAATTATGAAAACGTAAAAAAATGTGAATAATCTTTCAGTTCTAACAACATTGTGATAACAATGTTGTTATATATTATATTATATTTAATATTTAACACACAATACCAACAACATTCCAGGCCAGAAACTCTATGATGGAATGGCGTTGTCAAAGGGAAACAAACATGTTTAATGGTTTTTCATTATTTAATATTTAAATTAAATGCAAAAAAATACATAATTAATTGAACCCATCAATTATTAAGTATAAATGCTGTTTTCAGGTAAAAAACGTCATAAAACTAGTTTTTCAGGTCATATTTCAGCCTCAAACATGGAGTCATGTGACAAATGTAAACGCTGCTATTGGTTGTGTTATGGTGAGTGTGTTGCATTTCAGCTGCTGACGTTGTGTGTGTAGCAGCCATAAAACGTTTGCTGCCACATGGCATACATAATGGTTGACACAAAACTTGAATCCTTTGGACTAATGTGAGGTTAAATAAAACAGGATTTTCTGCTTCTGGATCATGTTGATTATTTTTTACACACAGGATTGTTGAAGCTGAATCCCTGAACTACAACTAATTGTGTTTGTTAACGGAGATGAATTCTTTCCTTCGTTCAGGCCGACGCTGCGAGGCCTCCTCTCCATACATGACAGCAGGGGGCGTCTTTATTTAAGTTTGCCCTCGATGCCCTGGACTCTGTTCCCTGGCTTAGAGACTCTCTGTAGCATCATGTTTGGTGTTTTTCTAACACAAAGCCATCACCTCTAATTCTATAGAAACCAGACGCACTCACAGACCTATTTATAGTTCTATAAGTACAGAAATATAAAAATCTTCATCTGGGATTTAAAGCGTCTCAGTCTGCTCCGTGTGATTGAGAATAAAAGCGGTTCCCGGCTCAGGCCCCCCGCGGCCTTCGCTGCCTTCAGGCCGTCAAACCCGCCAACTTGACAGGTCCTGATCCGGATCCCGGTGCCGTGGATTCTACTCGCCACAATCAGTCAGTCTGAGAAGAAGGGCTGACGCCGGGAGTTGTCGCCAGTCGTCACTCGCTGCGAGCGCTAAGCCGCCTCCGCTTTTCTTCCTCTTCTCTTCTCGCCTCTTTTCATGCGGCATGAATTCTACACGACGTGTGGGAGAGATTTATTCCTCCAGGAAAGTGTGTGCAAACGAAGAGCAGCAGAAGAAATATGAACATACTACCAGGTATGTTAGGCTAACGTTAGGGCTAACGGCTAGGGTAGAGGTTAACGGCTAGGGTAGGGGTTAACGGCTAGGGTAGGGGTTAACCGCTAGGGTAGGGGTTAACGGCTGGGGTAGGGGTTAATGGCTAGGGTAGGGGTTAACCGCTAGGGTAGGGGCTAACGGCTAGGGTAGGGGCTAACGGTAATAATAATTAATATTATTAAAACAGGCACAAATCGATTGGTTCTTGCCTAATTTTTAAAGAGAAGCTTAAAGAGAAAATGTAAAACTATACTAAAATGATTTTTATGCATTCTGTTAAAATGACTGAATGACTAAGAAGCTATTTTAACTCTGAGGTCACCTGCATTGCTGCTGAAATAAAAAAGGATCCCAGAGCAATCGCACGTTTTACGCCTTCTTTGTGTTTTATGGATTGAAATGTGCAACACAACATGAAAAACAGCGTTTTACTCCGGGTGAAATTGGACTTGCGTCATTACAGCAATGTTATCATCTGCGGTGCACACAAACCTGCCGAGCATGAAATCAGATCTCATAAAGATAGTGTGAATTAAATTTGTCTTCAGATTTAAATCTGTAAACCCCCCCTCTCCGTGGGGGGTGCTGCGATGCATGAGCTGCAGATGGAATACGCTGATGTGGCCTCACGGTGTCGTAAAGCCGCCTCGGCTTTGATTGAGGAAGCGTTGCATATGCTTCCTCAACGTGGCCAAGACAATGATTGCAGAAGGATGTAGATGATGGAAGGTTGTAAAGAAGCAGGCTGAGGCGGAGCAAAGACAGAGGAACCACGGTTACAGCCTGAGCCATTACGCCGCTGAACGCCGCTGAACGCCGCTGAACGCCGCTGAACGCCGCTGAACGCCGCTGAACGTCACCAACAAAAACCTGTGTTCAGTGACAGATGCAGCAGGAAACCCAAACTAATCTTGGATCTCAGTCCGTTCCCTTCAGGCGTCTAATCTCATCTTAACACTTTTTGAGATCTAGATTTGTAGGATGACTCCATTCAAAGTGAGACTCAGTCCTACATAATAAAATGTAGAACACACTACATAGAGACAAATGGTGATAAGATGATCAGTGTTGGTTACTTCAAACCTTTACTGAGTTATTTATTACTTTTTACTCATTTCAATGTAATTCATCACATTAGCAGTGCTTAGAATCCTTTGTCTATAAAATTGTTATAAGTACCTCTGCATAACACTGTGTCCTTATTATTCTAATTAACGTATGCTCCCTGCTCACACTCTGCTGCCCCTAATGTAGTGGAGGTGCAATTGCACTTTATTCTAGAACTGTAAAACGCGCCCCATATTTAAATAAAAGGCGTTCCACTACTGTTTCATGACTTTTCTTTATCAGAATAAATGAGCTTGTGATCTTTGCTGACTGGTTTTCTACCTGTTTCCAGCTCTTTTCATATCTTCAACATCCACCAACACCAGTCTCCTAACCTCTCTTTCAATTATTACAATGATTAATCAATTAGTTGTTTGGTTTATAATTTGGTCTAAAATTTCAATTTGATTAATTTAAAATCATTTAGCAAACTAGTAAAGTTTGTTGTGTACTGTAAGTCCTCAGCACTAACATCATATTGTGTTATAGATAAAATTACTGCTAATCAATATTCTGATTATCCATTCAGCTATTGATTATTAAAATGATTAATCAATTCATAAAATGGTATAAGACGTCAATCAACCTAAAATAAATCACCCATGAACAAAATGTTGACATTTTCTTCAGAAAATATTACTCAAATCTTTTTATCAATTATCTAAATAGTAAATATTAATGTAATTGATGGAAACTAATCAATGAATCATTGCTAGAATGGTAACTGCCTGACAGCATTAAACCTGTGTTTTATTTATCACTCGTTACTGTCATTTTAAAGTAATTCATCACATCACAGTATTCCTGTATGTAAATACTGTAGGCGTTCCCTGTATCACCATTAGTAGTTATTGTTCCCTATGTCATGTAGAGAACAGATAGAGACTCGTTGTTATTAAACAGACCAGATATGACCTTTGCTTATACTGGAAAACCACACTGGGTTAAAGTTGTGTCCTTAAACCTCACGTCTCTCATGTCTATTTATAGTTTTGCTAAGGTATTAAAGCTACAAACAAAGCCCAGCAAAGTGCATTAGGTGGGTTGAAGGTGTGCGCTGAGGCGTGGCGTGAAACCACTTAAGTGCAGGTCTAAAAGTTGTGAAGGTGCTTTAAGACGATAATGGAGGATCCAAAAAGCAGATCATTGCCTCTAATTGTCTGCACTGGCTGCAAGTGACTTTTACACAGGAGGCTTAAAACCTGCCGTGGTTTAAGTGGTTCTGTCCGGCTCTTAGTTACATCACTTCTCTTTAAAACTCTCCTCAAGCTGCACTGTTGTGTAAAATCTGACTGATTCTCATGACATTAATTCGATATTTCTGCCTCGGGCTCAGCAGTCTGCGCCAAAAAAAATAAATTTCACCTTTACGTCTGTACATTAAAGCCTGATTAGCTGCTGAAAAGATTTGTTGCTTCATCAATTCATGATAATAATTATGGAAAAGTTGATAGTGAAACTCTGGATTACAAAATCATTTTTTACAGCCATAAGCAACATTTGGAAATTTCTCATTTTCAGGTATATGTGAATGTGGTAAATACGGAGGTTAGAGCTGTCACCTACTTTTATATTCTACGTTCTATGTCATTTAAAAGTGCAAATTACACATTCTGTGTGGTTCAGACTTTTAAATGACATAGAACAAACATGAAGGCAAAAAGTAGATTTTGGAGAGAACTGATAATTGCTTCCATTCTCATCTCATCAAACATGATCTGTCACTTTTTTAACCCTAATGTGGTTCATCTACCAATCACTTGTACTGGACAGAAACTGTTTAAGAAGTTAATCTCAGTTTGTGAAGACAACAGGACATACTTCATGGTGTTACCAGGAAGATGTTCTGATAGTTCCTGTTCATTCGTGTAGATACTGACTGTGTCCTCTCCTTACTCACACCTCCCCTTCTGTCCGCGGGGACCTCGGCCTGCCAGAGGTTCACGGCAGCTGCCCTGATGTTGAACCTTTTTAGCCGCCGTAATTCAAGCCTCAGTCCATCTGAGGCTCGGGCCACTTAGAGCTAGGAGATGAGAACGCCAGGCTGGGGAGAAGCAATGACGTCTGGCACTTGGACAAGATGCGTGTCGGGGAGGAGATGGCACGGAGGAGGTTAGCCGAGGACGGGCAGGGGCACGAGTAAACGTCTGGAGGGACATTTGGAAGGGGAACAGGGAGATCAGCGCTGAGGCAAACTCCAGCCGGAGACAAACAGCTAACCCAGGAAATTAGGAATTGATGAGCTGCTATTAAAGCAGCCAGGGAGAGAGATGTGGCGACAAGATGATGTGACGGATGGGGAAAGAAGAGGGAGGCCGCTCTTCTTTTCAAACTTTGCACCTACCAACTTTTTGAAGCAGGAAGTAGTTCAATGAAAGATGGGAGAAAAAAAAGGAAGAAAAAGTGGTGTTATTGACCAAATAAATCCATTGACTGTGTGACATTGTGCTTGTAGTGGAGAACAAAGTTTTCTTGTCAGAAATAAAGAGGTAGTCAGGGAGGGATTTGGAGCCAGCGAGAAGAATGACCTGAAAGTGGGTCAATCGAAGAAGCAAATAACAGATGAATGAGATCAGAAATGAATGAGGAAAAGTGTTTTGAGCTACACCAAAAAAGTAGGAGATGTATCAGGGTGGAGGAGGGCCGCCTTTCCTTCAGCCGTGGCCTTCATTCCTCTGAAACTACTTTGCAAGTCCAAGACAATTTATATGGAAATTCCCCTAAAAGAGTTCTGTCCATTAACAGACTAATAATCAGTAACGCTGACTTGGCTGAGGAAACCATTTTAAGGCTACGGTTCAGATTTGCTTCTCGGTTTGTTAGAGAACTTCTTTATTTCTTGATGTTGAAACGTACTTCTCTCCCCCTGGAGTCACGAGGATTGTTCAGCCTTTAAAGTGCTGGAAACAACTTAAACTCATAGAACTGTTTTGTTTTCCCACAAAGAAAAGCCTGGAGCTACTTTGTGTAATTTCCAGTCATGGGTGGACGTTGAGGAGGAAAGCATGTACAGTAACAACACAATCAGCCACTTCCAATCTGGCTTTGACTAACTGTCAAAGCGCGGAGGATGGTGGCGTTCTGAGCCACCAGTACGAACGGGTCAGGAGGTTGGTGCACAAACACAGTGATGGTGTCACATGAGTGAACACCAGTGTTGTTCTAACAAGGACAATTACCCTAATACTTCCTTAGAATTAAAACCTCATTACACTGACTTAACTAATGATCTGGAAAGTAAAGGATATTAACAAAGAGCAAGTGATAACGGTGTTATTGCATTTGCCACGTTTAATCTGTCGCGTTTATGGCATAGTCTCCCTCACAATCAGCCTCAGACTGTTCTAAAAATCCTATAAAGAGCATCAGCTTTATGCAGTGAGGGCTCCAGACTGCACGAGGCATGGTGACAGTCAGCTTCTTACAGTTTGTCCACTGTAAGGGCACCCTAGGGGGCGCTACCATGTTTTATCCACCCTCTTCAGATGATGTCTACAGTCAGAGCTGGCCCTGGCCAGTCTAGAACATACAGTAGCTGTGCTGCTATGGGATTAGAGTGCCAGGCCCTCCTGAGATACTCTCCTCATTCGCAGACCAGGCTGCAGCAGAAGGCCTTCTCTGTCCTGCCATGGATCCTCGCCACCTCATCCTCCACATATACTGTAAATCCTCCATAATTCGTTTATCCTATTTAGTACTGTATCCTGTAATTTCATCCCTGTTCTAATGCATTGTGTTCCATCCCACATCCAGGGCAAGCCTGTCCATCCTGGAAGAATCTTATTTTTCGTTTTTTATTTTTCTTGCCATGGTATAATGTGAGTGTTTAAGGATAGGGGATGTTGTCTTGCTGCTTCATCAGATTGAATCTGTGATTTGTGATTTTTGACTTGAGTTGACGCTTAGATGGAAGATGGCACATAATCATCAGTTTCTCATAGAATACCAACCATAGAGTTATCAGGGGGTGACTGGTGCTCAGCTTGGGTCTATGGGTATTCGTAATCAAGTACCAAATGTCATATTTATCAAATTTAATATTATAGTACTATCGTACTTCTGACATTGGACAAATACAATTAGTCCACTCAGTCAACTTTTGTGTGTGGCCACGTATTCTACCAACAACGCTTTAGTGCCCGATGTCGAGGTTGCGTATTTATTCTGGAACGAGCTGAGAGGAACAGAGAAATATATATGACAAAAATAGCCAGGTGAGGACAGAAGTTTGCATTTTCTTTCCTACAGATACGTTTTTCCTCATGTGGTTAAACATACATTAGCTTCACTCAACCCTTCTGCTGTTTTTGCTAAACGTCTCAGGTGTTAGCCTTGTTAGCATCAACGTCAGCTAACATAGCTAGCTAGCTACGGCTTCAACCGTCTCATCTGCACCCGCTTCCCTTCAAATATTATAATATTATAGCTATTCCTCTGCTTTTATTATGGATGATGGTTTATGTTATAAGTATATTGTTAACTCAGTGAAGTAACTGAAATCGTGTATCAGACAGATTCTCTGGTTATCAGCAGCTTATAGTGAATATTTGCTGCTCAGGTAAACGGGGTCAGAGGTTAGTTGTATCCCAGGAGCCAGAGCAGGTGACACCGCCCAGAATTAACTAGAATTAATTAATTGTTTTTCACATTGGTGGTTACGGCACATGTTTACGCTAATTTGGAGGTAATTAAAACTAATATGGACCTGGCATGCCGTCTGATTCAGTCACCCACTCAACTGTCCATTTATTTAAGTATATCAATGACAGAAGCAAAGTTTGATCCTATCTGAGCTCCTATCAAGTTGAGTCCTTAGGACAGATTAAAATAAATAAATAAATAATCAAAGTAATCCATTTTAATATTCATGTTGATGCTAACAATGATTGCTGAAGCATTTGTGTGCCAACAAATGCAGCATCAAAGTCAAACATTTAATAGTGTTTCCACAGAATCGCCTCTTATCAGACCATTTTCACTAACTTTCGAGTTGACTGAACTTCTACCTGACAGGAATATACTCCCTAGACGTCTATCTGATGGCGCTACAGCTAAATCCAAGCGAGGGATTCCATCGGTATTTAATAAATGCCCTGCCTCGCTTCTTCTGAGGACTTTTATAGTGGCGCCTGCCCATCTGAAATAGATCATCTTACTGAGCTCTGCAGGTTCGCTGTGAAAGACACTATCAAAAAGGAGGAGAGTTAAACAAAGAGAGTTTCTGTACCAGAAGCAAACTTTGCAAAGACTTATAGAATGAGGCGTTCCAGCAAACTGGAGAAATCTCGCTGGACATGGAAAGGTAGACTAACTCATAGGAAGGCCCTCTGTAACAGGGCTACCTTTTACCCTTCATTAATAGAAGCAAACAAACATGACTCAAAGTACCTTTTGGACTCTTTTGACATGTTAACAAAGAGTCACAATTGATCCATTTAATCCCATGACTCTCAGTAGCAATGACTTCTTTAATAAAAAAAATCTGATATTAGAGACAGATTACATCAACTCCAACTGGCACCAATTTAGCCTCAAACAGGAACCTTAAAAACCAATAAAGGAGCAAACATAGCTAAACTCCGCTTCAGCCTTCCTAAAGTAACTTCAACACAAACGTGTCTTTATTATCAGCTTCTGTACCAGAGTCCTTCAGAATACCTGTGGTTAAATCTCTTAAAAGCTGCTCTCGATGCAGATGTGTTTGAACCAACCGTAGAACCATAGCCAACCATCCCTTTATTCCCTAAGTTGTGTGGCATCCTGCACCACCATGGTTTATGAGGATTTCCAGTCAGGATGCAGAGACAGCACTGCTGGAGGTTTCTAATGACCTTGTCAATGCGTCAGGCCAAAGACGTATCTTCATTCTTGTCTTATTAGACCTGAATGCTGCATTTGACACCATCAACAACCAAAGATCAGAGCATCATGTTGGTAGTAAAGGGACTGAATTAATCTGTTTGTTCATGTTAATGATCCATTTCCACTTTTTTTTACTTTATTGTGTGGACATCTTATATCTTTCCCTGCTTTCTTATTCTCAAGGACTGAATGATGCTTTAATAACAAAAAGGGTCAGGGGATGTTACACTTGTTACTTGACATAAGTTTTAATACAAAAAAGGATTTTAAGAGCAAACTCTCCTCCAGTAGTATTGAAGGACAAATACAGCATTTGGTTTCCTGTTTATAATTATACTATTATAGGCAGTATTACTTACTGGGATCAGACAGGATGGAGTCTGTCTTGGGCAGAAACTGGTCACAGCGGATTCCCTGGTAGCCTTCTCGACACCTAGAGGTGGAAAAAAAGATGAAATAAGTCACCAGACAATGATGAGGAACAAATGCATCCATAACTGTTAAAAATGTAAGAGCTGCTCATGTTTCCTGTGTTGAGAGGCTCAGTTTTCTGTGCAGAATGCAGGTAGATAAGGAAGCTGACGGGGACAAATTAATGGTGAGGTGATCTTTAGGGGCTGAAACCTGAACTAATAAAGGAGACATCTGTCTGTTCAGTCGAAATCACAAACTGCTGCTGCAGTAGGAAGAAGCAACGCACCCTAATTAACTGTAGAACCTGGAGACCCTGTAACCCCCCCCTGCAGCTAATTGAGCTCCAGGTTCTTCACTTCTGATACAGAACACACAAACCTGAGGAGTGGAAACCTTAACCTAAAACTTTCATTGCCTTCACATTCTTACACCTCGCTAGGCTTAAAGAGCACAATTAATTGAGTCCTACTTCTCTGTTAGGGCTACTGTAGTCATTGGAATATCAAGAAACATCACCTTTCACATTTGATTGGCACATTTGTAAAAGTCAATCATCATTAAATTCCACACGAATCGTGAAATGTGCTTGTGACATCAATACTAGGCCTATCCTGATCCACATTTACAAGTGTAGCTGGATTACAGGAGAGCATGGAGGCTAAGATGCCAGAATGCACTACCAAGCCTAATTGGGCTCGTCGGGTGGTTTGGTTATCAATATTCGCCTCTGGCCATTTGTACCTAACTTGCTGTTTTTTTTTTTTTTCAGGTCTCATATGTGCAAATGAAAGAAAGTTCAGCGAAGCAGGCCTGGTCCTAGGGGGCGGCGTAGCTGCAGGTTTTTCCTCCAACCAAGCAGGAAAACACCAGATTGTATTAATGAAGGGCTTTAGGGAGGGCTCTGGTGGTTGATTAGTACAATCAGGCGTCAGGCTGTTTGGGTGGACCCCCCCTGGTGTAAAGCCTGAATCCTTTAAACAATCCATACAACGAGGGCCACTCCTGAAGACGAAAAGTTATCTGCTGATTGGTCCAAACCGCGGATCAGTCACAGCTGATGAGTTGAAACCTGGCGGTGGTTATTCAACTAGCGCGTTTCATCACTCTCACTTCTTTTGTTTCTACCCAACCCGCATCCCGATTCTTTCCTCCCGCGGCCTCATTGACACTCCTGGATTCCATGTGTAGTTCATATACGAGCTGACAGCACGGCAGAGAAATCTACATATCCCAGTGGTCCCGGCTTTTAAAAGCCCCCAACTGAGAGAACATCGACGTCCACCCAGACAAAACAACAGGGCCGCGTACGGAGATCAAGCTCACAAAAGAATGTAGTGTGACATATCAAACATCCAACTCTCTGGAGAAAAGTAACGCTCAGCGTCTTTTTGTCTTTCATCTATGGTGAGTGATTTTTAATTATTAAATGAGCTGCAGGAAGGAGGACGGTGCTCTTGTCTTTGTGTTGCAGTGAAACGCTAAAAGAGGCTTTTTACTGTTGGGAGGGAAGGACAAATATGTTGAGACATATGGTCCGTGACAGCGTCCTACTCCAGTACATTACCTAAATTGTAAAAAGTGGTGGTTGTCATAGTAATCCAAGGGCGTATTTGTTGTGCATTAAAATTGTACAGCGTGTTCTTCTCATCGTATGAATAAACGCAATATCAAGCCTCTTTCATCACCTTGACGATGAGCAGTGATGACACCATTGACCAGGCCTCATCATTCATCACTGTGTCTGCATCGCTGTGTCTATAGCATGATTGGGTGGTGCTGGGTTTTGTTGGTGTTTGCGTCTATAGGGCCCCTTGAAAATCAGATCCTGCGCATCAACAGGATATAACACTCTTAAATATCTATGTAAAATCCCCCCAGAGTGGATTGCTGCCAAACCAAATTACATTCAGTTAAACAGGCAGTAAGCTATAAAGGCAATAGAGGCTTAACAAGGTGACAATGGCTGTGTGTGATGTTCATTAGGGAGAACAGTGGAAGTGAGAAAGAACATGAAGCAGTAATTAACATTAAAATAAACAGCAGAAAAAAATATACTAGGAGTCAACAGAATATAGAATACAATACCATGCACAAACAGGCATGCATAGCCCTCTGCCGTGTGGTCACCAGCACCAGGGAAACTGCTGTAATATCACCTCACGTCCTGCACTTTGCTTTATATTAGGTTACTGCATCCAACAAACTCTGCTTTCCAGGTTCCCGGCACAGATCACCACACATCGGTGTGGAGTTTCAAAGAGTTTCATGCCTTCTAATTAGCAGCTCAGTCATTAGTCAGAATGGGAGGAGACTGCACAGGCATGTGCTCCACGTGTGCATGAACACGTCTGAACCTCTCATCCGTCTACAAAGCAACGGAGAGCGGCAGATAAATATAAACATGGAGGATTCCTGCAACTAAAATGGGAAAAACACCGTCGTCGATGCGCAAAAGACAAACATCCATATGCATGACAGCATGTGCAGGCAAGCATCACATCCCAATTATGCAGTTCAAAAGTTATCAATGTATGTGGGAAAACACGCACAACTTACTCAGTGCTGTTGAGTACATTTTTCAGTTTAAATTTCCCTCACTGATAATACAGGAGCTTGGTTTCTGGGTCAGAAAGATGATGTCATGCTACGTCAACATTTCATTGACAAATAACTTTGACATTTTAGTCTAATTCAACAGTTTACATAATTTGCATTATTATTTACTCAATACGCCTCTTTCTGAAACTGTTTAAGCTCCTGCCCACTCTGCTGTGATTGGATTTTGCAAAATGAGCATTCTTTTCCAAGACCTCTATGGTGACGTCTCCTCTGCTGTAAAAGCAGCTTTAGGTGTGGTTAACAGGTGCCTCATTGTATAGTGATCAGTCTAAATAGCAGAGGCAAAACAGCAGGTGATATTGTAGATGTCTGGAACTCAAGCATCAGGTCTGTGTTAACGTTTCCTGCCTTTATCCCCCTCATCTGAACTGAACAAGTTAAGAGACAAGGCAGTCTAGTTTCAAACAGAAAACAACCTGCTGTGGGAACAGGAAGCAGCACATAGTACATACGATTCTGTTCCTAGAGACAGGAAAAGCCCGATGTTTAGAGGAAGGACTGGTCTAAACAAAGAGGAATAGGTGGGAAACATTCAAGATGTACCCATGTTTGGCAGTTATCTGGGTTGATAAAGTATTTTTGTTCATGAACATTTTGAAGATGAAGCAAAGGGGCAAGATCAAGTTCCAGCCGAAGGAGGAAAGTGAAGATCCAGACAAAATTCCTGACATACTGTGGGCAGTAAGTGGGCGCTCTAAATCTCTGCTTCTTTCTTTGCATGAAGACTTTATTTCAAGAAAGCAGCAGGAGGATGAGACACTGCAGGCGTTTCCCCATGCTCTGGGGTGCCTGGTGGACAGAGTGGGATCTAATGGTCCTAATTGCCTACCAGTGCATTACTGCGTGACCAATTTGTTGAACACGTCTATGATTTTCCCTCTGCAGGGAAGTGAAGTGGCTTGTCCGGCGTTACCCCACTGCCGCCTTGCTCGAAGTCCGTAGCGAGGAGGTGGGAGTGGGAGGGGATGTCAGGGGTTTCCTGTAGCAGGAGCTGCTCTGTTTCATTAGCTATGGATTTACAGTTTGCAGTGGCTGGAGGTCTTGATTCAGGGTCCGATTTCCTAGAATCAAGGTCTGGGTTAGCAAAGATATAGAAAAGGTAAAGTGTCACCAGTAACAGCGGAACCAACTTAGTAATGTCTGATGGCCTTTTCCAGGAGGCCTCCAGGTTTCAGCTCATCTTCCCTTTGCTGCCTCTGCAACTCAACAGCAATAGTTCCCATTCTCAGGATCTGAAAAACAAAACCCTGAACTATTGCTTCAAAGTTTAGGAACAAGGCTTGATGGCTCAGAGCCAGGTTCAGATAGTCCAACTGTTATAAATATCCACGATAAAAGGGGTCCATTTCTAAGATTCTGTAGACTATTAGCGTTTTTTCCCCAAAATATAGTGACTAAACTAGAAGACAGAAGAGTCAGTCTTACATCCACTGGTTGTTGCCCTCATGTAGAATGTTCTAACAACCCATTGCACGGCTCTGCAGTGTTGTTCTGCCCTGTTATCTAAACAAAGAGTACAACCCAGAGACTGAACAACAAGTAAATGAAGATAGATGTTTGAAATGTTCTCCTGCGTAAACCGATTGTTAGACTGCTCTTCCTGTTCTGGCACAAGAAGAGAACATCCGTCATGTCCGCCGATTTCCTCCTCTGATACTAAATATGTGAAACAAATAGAATAATGAGGCAATTTGCAGTGTCAAACATGGACAGACATATTAAAAAACCCAAACAAGTGCTTCTCTCTCCTTGGCAGCATGGCCATTTAGACCAATTTAATCCAGTGCAGCGACTCAGCATAGCAGGACTCGCCACTCTATTAAGAGAAAATATGTCACAGTGCATTGGTCAGACTGTGACAGGCCGGTCCAGTGATCCCCACATTGAGGGACATTTTCTTGGCATGAAATACATTTTCGAGCCAAATGGCTGACACATTCACGGTAAACTGGCCAACAAATAACGGAAATAGCCGAGGAAAAGTGTTTTTTCAGTCATGGTTGGCGCCTGGCCTCCCAACAATGAGCTCAGTAAGGATTTCAGAGGGACGAAATCACCGAGATCAACACAAAACTCAAATATCGTCGTCGTAATTTGGAACATATTGATGTTTCTAATAAACTCCACATGTGAAAACCCAAATATTCATCATCCTGTATAGATTCAAAGTGGTATTATAATGATATGTCCTTTTCTAATAGTGATGAAATCTGTAAGCGGATCAGGCAGATTTGGCTCTACTCACATTAAAGGTTCAGTGTTTTAAAGCTTTAGGAGTAAAACTTCTCAGTAAGTAATTTAACTGACTGGAGATTTAAGTGGGTACATGTAACATAACTTTCATTGTGTTCTTTCTGATTAAGTTTTAAGCCAATAGAACATTATTATTTTAAACGTTACTGACTCTGAATGAAGTTGTGTTATTTGAAGTATCAGCTCTTAATGTAATAGTACACGTCTTTTTTGGCTTTAATACATTTTTTGGAGGTTTGTTTAATCAGACCTGCAGACGAGGAATGTAATTGACAGCCTAGACTTCAAAGTAGTCCCGGGATGATTACTTTCCTTTTTAATGGCATTATGTGTTGCTCAGCCTTAAGTGTTTCCATTCATTCCTCGTTGTCTCGATGGGACAGAAAATTGAAATGAGAATCTAACTTTGCTGAGTAATAAGTTGTCTCTCTCACATTTTCCAAATGGGAGATAGAAATTCATCCGGTGTGGCATGTCTCAGCCTTTGTTAGGAGAAGGCAGGGTGTGGATCTAGCCTTGTACGTGTTGTTGTGTGAATCCATCTACCGATAAAAAGCTCAGAAATTTGGTGTTTGGATTAGGTGTGGTTCTCAAATAGTGGGGTGAGCGGAAACATGCTTTTTTAATTTTTTAATTTTGTTTTTTAATGTCCTTGAACAAAGTGCAATTGCACCTCCACTACATCAGGGGGCAGTGGCGCTCTCATTGGCAGAGTGTGAGCAGGGAGCATACAGCACAGAGTATGAGTATGAAGTGTAGACACCAAGTGTAGCAGACCCTCAAGTGACACTAGATGTTTTCTTCTTCCATAGGGGAACGACAGAAAATAATTGAGAAGCAGTGGTGTGGGGTGATCTCAATGCATAGAGATAACTGCAGGATATTGTGAGGTAATCCTATGTCTTTGCAGTCAGAGACTGTAAAACCCAAATTCTTGTGGAGTTTTAGAGCCTAATGCCATGGATTTAGTCTCAGAACTGGAGAAGCCTCTTGGACGAGAGGTGAAACGTCTTTAATCAAGACAATAAGTTCCAGTTGCTTCTTTTCCTACAACTCCATAAGCTGATAAGATGGTAATAAGATGACCTGGGTGGCTGAGAACCTAGAACCTGGACTAGAGAGATCAGGACTAGACAATCCGCCTGTTTATTTTTAATGTGCTTTGCCAACAGATGAATCTGCTTTGTCTGTTTTCCATACAGAACAACAATGAAAAAAAAATACTGAGCTGATCTAAATTGAAAAACTCTCCCTCAGGCACAAAGCTATGTTTTCATTGTGATCAAGGTCACGTCCTGAGCAACTGATAAAGAATAAGACAAAAACATGTGGGGCAGTGACAAGGTTAAGATTATTTAGAGACTGCAGCCACCCTATGGGGACATGTTTACTGATATATATATTCAACAACCTTGGAACAGTTTCTTCCACGATGCACAGGAACCATAGCTGATATAAACCATGCAGCTTAGAATAATCTGAGTAGAACCAATACATCTAGATGTCCTATTGAAGACTATTTATTGGCTATAACCTGTAAATGTAGATCTGAACGTGCCTTTTTTCCTTTTGTTTCTTGTGATTACTACCACAGTGCTTTAAACTGTGTGTCCCTAATGGTAACTTAGGGCTATTTCCATTAGAGATTAGCTTCCATTGACCTTTTGAAACACATACATGCAAATCCAACAAGTACTGAGCCAAAAACTGTATTAGAATTAATTCTGTCACTATGAACTCAGAGAATTAATTCATGAATAAATTAACTCTTTCTAACAAAGTGGACGAACATATTTGCTGCTGAAGATGCTCCTGTGTTGTGGTTTAATTGTGGTCTGATGTGATTCCAGTTTCATTTCTGCAAATTACATCTCTGGGGTTACAATTAGCACAATAGGTTTGTGAGCTGGAAGAAGATGTTCCTTCCTCGAGGAGTCTTAAACTTAGACAAAGTGGATCTGGAGCAGCAGGCGTCTGTCAGAGAAGAGGTGATTGTCCCGTTGGATAAATCAGTCAGGGAGCACTTCAAGAGTTAAACTCACAATTATCTTCAATATTCTCTGCTCTTTCCTGTCTGGAAGTTTCCAGTTGACAAGTGCAACTGACGGCTGAGCTTCTTCTTCTTTTTTAATTCTTAATTTTCTTACTTCTAAATAGAGCACGCCTCTCACCGAACGCCGCCTACATGCCGTGGCGTGTGAATGTGTGATGTTCTCTCCATCGCTGTGAAACCTCACCTCCATCTCGCCGCCCGTTCAGAGGCAGCAGGAAGTTAACCACGACTTCACAACAACTTACAGCTCACATTTTATTCATTTAACCTCTGATCATTTCATTCCCCCGTTTCTCGTTAGGGTTTCTACGTCCTTGGCTCCTGAGGTGTTGGATACCTTACCATACACCTTTGTTTGGTAGAAACCTTGTTTACTGTTTCAACCTAAGTTCATGACAATAAAACCTCAACATATTCTGAATTCTAGAGAAACTAAAGGTGCTTTTACACCACTAGTTTGGTTTTTTCGGTCCACACCAGGCAATAAAATGTTTAGTAATTACCCAATAATCTCCACCACGGTCCACTTTCACACCTGGAAACAAACCAATAGATATTTCATCAGTATTTATCTTCCGGTAGAAATAAGCTCTGATTCTGGCTCATTGCTACTTGCTCTGATCTCTATGAATCACATCTTTGTTTTTTGGCAAAATATCCAATTTCAAAATGAGTCAACAACAATCTGCAGATGCTCCAGAGTCGCGTAGCGCGTCATTTCAGGAGGAGATGTGCTGTTTCCATCAATGAATCAGTCATACGGGACGAACAAAGACCCACAAGGTAGCTATGAAATAATGAGCTTCCCTTCCTGTTCTCATCAGATGCACTGAACCCTGACCAAAGACCACCATGTTTTCACACCAATGAAAAAGAACCAAACTAAGCACCTTTGATTTGAACGCTTGGTGCAAACCAACTAATGTTGGTGTGAAGCCAGCAGGAGGAGTTTGGCGTCATTTACTCCACTTGCACAGCTCATCCAGTCGACCACAGCAGGGGGTGGTTTGTTCAGACTGATTAACATCATCCCTACATGTTCTCATGGTGAACAGACCTCTTGTGATTATGTGTGCGTCAATTGTTGTTTGAATACCGTTTGTTAGTTTTTACTGTTTGCATTCTGTCATCTAGCAACAGGTTTTTTTGTTTTGCTTTCTGTTAATTTCACCCCAGCAGGTTTGTAGCCTGACAACATGTGACCATAATTACCCACAGTAATGGATTCTAACAGACCCAGGAAAGGAACAAAGAACTTCTCCAACCCGTGCTGCAGCGTAACCCACGTTACTGGAAGTGATCGCCATCTGCCTGCTCGAAGGCTCTGAATCAGGCTGTCCTCCCAACGAAAACCAGGCAATAGACTATCAGTGGCCCTGAATGACCTATATTTACCCTCAATGTGAGCAAATGAACCTATAGCTAAAATTATGGCAATTATAATATGTTGTTGACTGTAATACTGGGTATTCACCCAGTAAATATATGTGTCACTACCATTGGTAAAAGGGTCACTGACAAGTCATGTTTGGGAAGATGAGAAAGTCAAAAATGTAAAATAAAATATTTTGTGTTCATGTTGGTTTTTTGTCATTTAAAAGTCAATTTGAACCATTTTACCCATAAAAATGTGATTTTTGGCACAAAATATCAAATTGTGTATAAAAAAATAATCATAGATTGTAAATATTCAATCCTAGAATATAGAACAGGTTCATAACATGTGTTTTAAGTGAGTTAAACCTAATATCAAATGTTTAGGATTACACCAGTTGGCAAACACAGAAACCAACATTTACCCAGTAAATAAATGGTAATAGATTTTATTCTACAAATCACACCTGTACCATGTAAGTTGTGGATTTAAATAATAATAATAACTAAACATATTCTTACCATGTACCAATTACTTCAGCTGTTGTTTTTACTGTATTTACCTAGTTTTGACTTCTTCATAAAACATTTGTTGATGTGCAATGGTTTTACAAAGTTACGTTTTGGTAGTTTAATTCTGCGAATTTGTACATTGTGTTGTGTGTTTTTTATTTTTTTTATAGTTTTTGTTCTTTTTTTATCTTCTTCAACTTTATCTTACTTTTTCTTTATCTGTAACGCTGCAGTAACACACAAATTTCCCCGTTGTGGGATCAATAAAGTTTATCTATTCTATTCTATTATTCTATTTACTTTGGGTGAGTCTTAGATCTAAACTCTCATATTTTACCTTTTTTATTTTGTCTCTGCCTCATATTTATATAAAAAAGCACTTTTGCAACCGGTTAAAGCACAGTTAAAACTCCATATTACTGGTATCCTCCATGATAGAAAAGACAGATGGTTTTGGTTCTTTGGTTTAACTGTAGGATCATGTCCTGCTCTATAAATACATCCTGGTCTTGATATGGAAACAGCGTTAATGCTCAACCCTTATCCGTCCTTCAGTCTGCCCCCGCCTTCCTTCTCGGTGACATTCTGCCCTTATGAATATTAACAGTTTATCAATGGAACCACTTATCTCCCAACTTAACACCCCCCCATCACTCTATTATTTGTTCTCTCCATCTACAGATAATAGAGATTCAGGGAATATCTCTTCATGGCATCAGAATGTGAAAGGAACTGAGTTGCTTAGATCGATTAAATTAAACCGTTATCGACGACATGATTTTACTTCACGTTCAGTCACATGACCTGGAATCACAGTCACAGTTTGGTCATTTCCATGATTATTATTAACCCTTTACAAATCATTGATTGTTCAGATCAGCGATTCCAGTTAAATAAACCAGAACATAGACCAACACAGTGATAGGAGTGATTTACAGAAAATGTCCAATAATTACTTAAATAAAAGAAGCAGAAATTAGATCATCCCAACTGAAAAATGACATCAACATTCAGTGGATCCTCCTTTTCCAGAAATAACAGCTTCTAAACATTTCCTATATCGTCCACTAAGGGTCTGGATTCTGGGTGAAGCCATTTTTGATGATTTAAAACATTAAAACATGTCCAGTTCAGTCAGATTTGGTGTTTCTGAGCTTTAAATCACACCACAGATCTATTTATACTGAATATATATAAGACCATCCAATGGGATTTCTAGCATAGACGCTACAGCTGTAGTGAGACGTCAGTGTCTGCTGCCAAAACAACAAATATTCAATAGTAAGATGTTGGTGCTGTTCCAGCTTAAGGTTAATCCTTGATGTCTGACTACAACGTGTTTATTAGAACTTTGCTGTGAACTATAATTTATTTTCCCGTCCTTATATTATAAGTTGGAATGGAGCGTTTCCACCTTCAGTTGTGTTGTTTCGTGTGTTTCTCTTGTTTTCTGACTGATATGCTGCTGTGGCCTCTGGCTGCAGGAAACAAAGGAAACGGAGTAAAAACGGCGCCGGGGGGGCGGCGGCTTTATCGCGTCCTAATTTCAGAAATTACACCAAAACATCCAAAATGCCAGGAGGAGGATTTATGCAGGAGCACGCTGAAGAACAATAGCCCCCCCATGAAAGCTTTGACCTTTGGGACAGAATGAAGCAGCAGAAAGTCGGCGGTGATCAGATAATGAAACGCAGCTCGTCTCTGGGCTCGGTTTCACATCCTCCGTCCTTCTACTGTAGAGGGCGATGCTGAGCACAGGAACCCAAGTCTGACCTTCAGACGCTGCATCTGCCAGATGTCCTGTCTGGCCATAAAAAGATCGTGTGTGTAACATGTTAGATTAGATTAGATTAGATTAGATAGCTCCTTTATTGTCCCACAGTGGGGAAATTTACAGTGCTACAGCAGCAGTTAGAAAAGTTACAAAAATGTTTTTTTTTTTATTTAAAAGGAAAAAAAGAAAATTAAAAAATAAATTAAAAAATGTCATTTCACTGCTGAAGTTATTGTTGGTCAGAAATAAATCCACTGGACGATGCTGGGATGTTAATGTTCAACTGTGCACTGCTACTCAGAAATATAAGTAATATACTGCTAGTAATATTCTGTCAAATTACTATAATATACTGTACTACTACATTATACTATATCATGTTATATCATTATTATTATACTACAACTGTACTCTGAAGCGTTACTGCTACTTTCATATATGGTTAATGTACTGTTATGTAACTACTATTATACTGTACTAGTTTATTATAATACTGTATTAGTATACTATGTTATTGTATATTATAATTATTAATACATCCATCCCTTCATCAGGGTGCGTTATTATATTTACTTCACTCCATAAAATGCTGTAAATCACTGAGGATCATTAAGAACATGAAGAATATTTTCTGTAAAATGTTTAAAAAGGAGATTATAAAGGAGCCAATTAAATAATCCCACAAACAGCTCCAATCTAAATAAATCTCTAAACAGTGGTTAGCTGCAGCTACTACTGATATTATATTAAACTATTTTATTATTGTATTGATGATGTGGATATTGATGATATATATTGATGCTGTAACAGGAACATTGGGTTTTACTGCAGATGAAATACTTTATTTAGTGTTGGAGCTCAGGTGTAACATGGGATTGATGGATAAAACTCAATACTGAACCTGGATCAGGAGGTTTGGTATTTTAACAGGTTAAGAACTTTGACTAAACTCATATAGATTTTAAATTGATGATAAAATCAATTATCATCCATCAAACGTCTATAGAAGATAGATTTATTGAGCTACATCACAGTTGTTGGCTTCAAGAACAGACGGCACAGACAGAACAGACAGAACAGACAGCACACACAGCACAGACAGAACAGACAGCACAGACAGCGCAGACAGACAGACAGACAGATAGCACAGACAGAACAGACAGAACAGACAGAACAGACAGCACAGACAGAACAGACAGCACAGACATCACAGACAGAACAGACAGAACAGACAGCACAGACAGAACAGACAGCACAGACAGAACAGACAGCACAGACAGCACAGACAGAACAGACAGCACAGACAGCACAGACAGCACAGACAGACAGGTACAGACAGACAGCACAGACAGCACAGACAGAACAGACAGCACAGACAGCACAGACAGCACAGACAGAACAGACAGCACAGACAGAACAGACAGCACAGACAGCACAGACAGAACAGACAGCACAGACAGAACAGACAGCACAGACAGCACAGACAGAACAGACAGCACAGACAGAACAGACAGCACAGACAGAACAGGTCTGGTATGAAGGGTATGATTTAACTGGGTTAATCTGAAGTGAATAGTTGTCGTTTTTTGTGAATCGGTGACTCCACACAGAAGTGAGGCTGCACACACACGATGGAAATAGAATTCATGGTTTTCATTAGTGAGGATGAGAGCAGAGTTTCTGTTGAGTCGTTCTGACACACACAGTAGCAGGTTTACCTGGAGAGTCAGATAAAAAAGGAAATCAACAGCTTTTCCTGTTTTCCTGCAGTATCTGTAAGTGTGTTCACACCAAACGCGTGAACACACTTACTGGAGCTTCATTGTGCAATGACGTCACTTCCTGCTATTATCTCGTCGCTATCGCTGCAAGAAAAAAAATATGCTGCAAATTATTATAGAGGGAATATCAAACCAGTGAAATTCTTGCACTAACTCTATTTGAATTTTCAGCAACGTGAAACGTATTAAAATGTCATAATGTCATAGCTACTACAACATAACCTGAACAAATACAAAAAGGTATTTTTTTCCTTGAAAAGCTTCGTCCATCAGGTTTAATGTTACACATTAGAGGAAACTGCAATCTGCAGCCTCACCACTAGATGGAGCCAGAAACCAGACGCTGTCCCTTTAAGAAATATCATTGTTAGTTTGCTATAAATAACATAATATTGTGTTTTTACTTCAATGTATTTTAATTAAAGGTGTTGCTGCATCAAATACAGCGTTTTTCTTGTTCTTTTTCTTTTCACTAGCTATAGTTTATATTAAAGGACAATTTTTGCATTCCTGGGTTTTTACATTTTATGATCTACTTTATGATTTATGTGAAAATGATTGTTTTGTCCAAGCAAACTCCTAAAATTTGTCTCGTTTCACTTCTTCCCATAATTCACTTGGTGTTTTAGGAGAATCTTGTGTTTCCCATTTTCGCTTTTTAAAGAGAGAAGAAGTGAAATCCTCACACAGAAGCTCTCGACTCAAGAAGTCATCAAGTCTCTTAAAACAGGACGTAAGAACTGGAATTACAGCACTTTAATGTGGGATAATTCTGCTCTTCACTGACCTCCAGTTGTTCTAATACGACCAGTGGTAACAAGAAAATGAGCAGGACGACGTGTGTGAATCGAGTCCTTCATCAGAAACTATGACCAGAAAACAAAGATTCAACAACTCTGCTAATCGAACCTTTTTACTCATCAGGTGTAAAACTGTATATGTACATTTATTTATCTGAATCTGTGCATAAAACCTCACTCTGCTGTCTGCAAACTTTTAAATTATAACTGTACATTTATTGATAACAGATGCTCTTATAAGAGTCTTATTCATTTATTTCTACCCTGAATAAACCTGAATCCTGAGGTAAAAAGATATTGTTTTGGTGTTAAAAGTCCAATATTGTGTAGAATTTTCTCATTCCACTGGCAAGTTAATGTATGCAATGTATGAAGATAATTAATTGTCATAGAATCTTTTATCAGAGAACAATAAAGTGACTTTAGGACAATTAATGAACATTATGGTGTAAGTTTCTGCAATTTTAAACGCGACCCGCCTGCAGATCCAGGACCTGACAGAAACACCTGGTTCCAACCAGAGTCCAGCAGCAGAACTCCACCTCAGCCTCTAATGATAAACTCACGACCATTAAAGGTCATCAACCACGCATCTTTTACTTTAAACAAATAAAATGTGCGATTTGCAAACCGTTGTAATTAGTATTGATGGTGAAATCTTTCGGTAGCGAGTAAACAAGTCAGGGAAATTGATTGTGGTTTTCACTGTTGTTTCACCTAAAAACAAAAACACAGGTGCATCCTGGAGTTTATTTAGTGAACCTCTGGGGTGAGGATGCGTTTTTAGTTTCTACTGTTCTGTAGTTCTGCTGCAGCTCAGAAACACAACGTTTAATTAGGGCTGCAGCTAATTAATCTATATATACGTCTGTAGAAGTGATTCATTGAATGTCTGATTCATAAAATGGTGTAAAATGAAGATTGAACCTGAACAGTCCACAACCCAAAGATCATCAGTTTACTATTAGAGAAGAAACCAGGACTGGACTAGACTGGACTAGATGGGACTAGACTGGACTAGACTGGACTAGACTGGACTAGATGGGACTAGACTGGACTAGACGGGACTAGAAAGGACTAGATGGGACTAGACAGGACTAGACGGGACAGGACTAGACAGGACTAGACGGGACTAGACAGGACAGGACTAGACAGGACTAGACAGGACTAGACTGGACTAGATAGGACTAGACGGGACTAGATAGGGCTAGATAGGACAGGACTAAACTGGACTAGACAGGACTATACAGGACTAGACTGGACTAGACTGGACTAGATGGGACTAGACTGGACTAGATGGGACTAGAAAGGACTAGATGGGACTAGACAGGACTAGACGGGACAGGACTAGACAGGACTAGACGGGACTAGACAGGACAGGACTAGACAGGACTAGACAGGACTAGACTGGACTAGATAGGACTAGACGGGACTAGATAGGGCTAGATAGGACAGGACTAAACTGGACTAGACAGGACTATACAGGACTAGACTGGACTAGACTGGACTAGACTGGACTAGACTGGACTAGACGGGACTAGACTGGACTAGACTGGACTAGACGGGACTAGACGGGACTAGACAGGACTAGACTGGACTAGACAGGACTAGACAGGACTAGACAGGACTAGACAGGACAGGACTAGACGGGACTAGACGGGACTAGACTAGATGGGACTAGACTGGACTAGACTGGACTAGACTGGACTAGACAGGACTAGACAGAAGTAGACAGGATTAGATAGTACTAGACCAGTCTGGACTGGTCTGGACAGTTCTGGACTGGCCCGTGGTGTCCCCCCAGCGGAGCTGTGGATCTGGCTCTGACTTTGGTTCTGTCACATCAAGGTCTCGTTCTAACTCCACTATAATGAGGCTGTCAACACAGTGTGAGCCAGAGGAGACAGGCTGCCCCCCATCAACCTGGAGTGTGTGTGTGTGTGTGTGTATTGAAATTGTTTATAATCAGCTTTTTGGGCCAGCCCTATAAACGCTGTCTGTCAGAGTGAGTGATGCAGTTACAGCTTCAGTCCAACGCTGCGACTTCATCAGCAGTGTTTGGTTTATGGAGGAGTGTGTGTGTGTGTGTGTGTGTGTGTGTGTGTGTGTGTGTGGCAGCAACACACTACCTGGTTTATTCAGGTTGGCTGCAGGATTAACTGCTGTTCTCACCTGTGGTGACTTATAATGTATAAATTAAAATACTTTATTCAGTGTTGTGATTTCTGTGTGATTTCTGAACTCATTCATTTTCAGATTTTACCAGTTTAAAACAGAAGACTGAACCTCTTTCATGGGTCTGGTTGGTTTGTTTTGCTGTGAAAACGTTCCTTTTCACAACCTAAAGCCAAATACTAGAGACCTTCTGAAGCTCATGCTTTACTTGCAGCAGAAGTATTTCAGCAGCCGTTTGAAGGCGTGAAGACAGAGACCAGGGCAGAAAGTGCTGGCGAGTCCTGAGCAGCGGTTTAGACGCCTAAATACCCCCTGCAGACAGGGAAAGCCAATACACGCTCTCTGAATTGGAGTTTGAAAAGTTTGAAAGTGGTGAAAAGCTCCTTTCAAACGGTCGCCTGCACATATATACCGTAGTATTTCTGAACGGGAGGCATTGGAGAACGTGTTCAAAATAAAAAGAACTTGCCCTCACTGTTCCTGAGACTCTTATTCTCTGTAGTTATGGAGGTGGAGCAAGTCACGAAGTACAAATACTCTGTTACCTTCCTTATATCAAAACCCTGAGGTATTTATACAGTAATTATTTTCAGCTGACATTTTACTTCTAGTCATTTCAGCTCGTTTCTATTAAATCTCTGCAGATAATCACAGTCTGGATTGAGTGGATTTTATTGTTCTACCATTCACTGCTTCTCAATCTTGTTCATGTCAAACTAACACAAATTAGACGACGACCAACGTATGAGGAGATTTTATCCCAGGGCCACGCTCTGATAGTTTTGTCTGTAGATACCAAAAAAGTGTGTAAAAAACACCTCATTGTGTCACTTATGGATGGATTTATGATTTAAATTAATTATTCTCCTTTTTGCTGCCACCACTTCAAGTCTATGGCTGTTATTTATTTACATTTTTTTCCAGTAAATTGATAATAGATGACGTAGACCAGCAGTTCTCACATTACACATCGAGGAACATGTTTTTTTTTACTGTCCTAGAATAGAGTGTAATTGCACCTCCACTCCATTAGGGGGCAGCAGAGTGTTCACAGGGAGCATACAGCACAGAGTATGAGTATGAAGTGTAGACACTAAGTGACACCATGAAAACATATTTAACAGGGATGAGAAGACAGGCGGAGAGAGACGGAGACAAAGAGACAAACGAAAGTCTCCCAAAGCTAAGACGAGGAAATATGACGAAGCGTCTGTAGCGCTTGGTTCACTGTGAAAGACCGGTGTGTTACTGAGTCTGAAATGTTGGAGACAAAGAAATTAAAGACATTACACCACAATCACTGATAAGACCATTTATGTAGTTTTATTTTTCAGTATCATATGGTTTGACATGGTCAGTCAGAAAATGTTTAATTAAGGATTAATTTTATTTTTAATTCCAGATGCACTTTAAATCTTTTCTGTCAGTTAATAAAGCTATTCTTTGTTGTAAGTTGGTCCATATTTCTTGTAAGTTGGGGGAAATAAGTGAGAAGCACTGACTTAGACAACAATTTTAGGCAAAATTAAAGTTATCTATCAAAGTCATCTATTTAATCAGAATAGTTATTTGTAATTTGGTTCCAATTGGTTTGGAATTTTGTATCTGGGATAAATAGTGTTTGTTCATGTGTAATTATTAATGCAACGACTGTAGTTTCCAGTCATTAAAATGCTATTTTCTTCTGAGCAGAGAACAAAATGGGGTAAAAAAATCATGATTGTTAGTGACTCAACCAATATAATTATATGCATGAAAAGTCATTTTAAATGGGTTAATGTATTTGTATTGTGCTAAAAATTCACAGTTTTTGGCTTGAATCCAGCGTTACACATTAACGTTTTAACACACATTTATATTCATTATGGCCTTTAGACACATGCACCTTTTGTGGATGTATGATGAGTAGTTTCATAAAACTGTATTTCTACAGCTTCTCCAGACGTATTTTAAACCTCATATCTATATTTCTACCTGAGTAATGAACGTGAAGACGTTTGACAGCTCTGGGAGTCGAGGGCAAATCTGCACAAACTGAGTTTCTCCTCGTTTCTTTCACGTCTCAGATCAGTGACCCAACAGGAAGAGTGTCGACCTGTATTCTTGCATTTAAAGCAGCATATTCCTTTGGTCTACAGACCACAAAAATCACATTTTCCTCCCTAAAAACACATTTTCAGCAGCGTTCTGTCACCTCATCGCTGCTCCTTTACCACGGTGACAGGTTTCAGCAAATAACTGCTCTCTAAACACTGCGTGTGTGACTTATGTTGCGCTCTGAAATAACACGAGGATTCGTCTGTACGTACTCCTCGGCTGCAGTATTCCATGACAGTTTCTCCTGAGCTGCCAGATAAACAAACTGTACGCGTTTCCTCCACTGCAACAGGGTTTTGTCCTGTGATTCTGCAGTAATTTCACAGATAAACGTGCGTCTGCATCACACGTGCGCGGCTGTCAGCGCCTTCGCTCTGTGACCCGTTCAACGTGATGTTTGCTTAGAGGATCTCGTGAATTTCGACGGGCGTTACCATGACGGCGGTGCATTAATCTGCTAATTCAGTCTCGCTTCGACACGCCGCCGTCATGACAACACATCCAGTTAAACGGCGTCCGTGTAGCGTCACGCGGCCTCCGCCAGCTTGTTTGTGAGAAGCGTTCACAGCTATTTATGACCCTTTTGAAAAAGCGCGTCACGGCTAATTTGGGCAGAACGCCGCGCTCTCTGGCTGTAAATGTGTTATTGTGGCACGCATGGAGGGATATTCTAATAGGGCCGGTCCAGAGCGCTAACACACAACACGCACCTGAGCGAGTTAGCGCTACGAGTCGAGCTAGCGCGGGGGGGCAGCCCTGGTTCCCCCATCCAGGCCTCTGGACCGACATGATCCTCGCTGGTTTTCCTGCTGCGATCTCCTGACCTCATACTTCCATTAACTCGTGCATGGATGAAATTGATGCAAAACAACTTCCAGACCATAATCGTGTTATTCTCACATAGAAACCAGCAAGGGAGGCGTGGTAATGTCGTAGATGACCCCCCAACGCTTCCGTGTGTCTTAGGAGGTTAATTATTCCCTGTAGCAGTTATTTTTATGGTGGAAACCAACAGACACTTGGGAAGGAATTTGTTTCTAAATTTCTTGACAGACAAATAAAGCTGAAATAAAGCTGTGACCTGTGTGTCTGTAACTGGGCTGTTTATCAATGTTGATGTCATGTCAAGGTGCTTCCAAGCGTAAACAGATGCTGAAATCCATTAACCCTGAAATAATATGTTTTTAATTGAAAACAGAGGGTAAGAAAATCTGTGTTAGCTTATATTTTTTAAGTATTAGGATGTGACCTGAGTTCTGGATTTGAAGTAATGTTTGTGTAAAAGCCGAGATCGACCGTCTTCATCACGAGGCGAAAAACAACTTGACATATAAAATAGAGCTGGGTGAGAAAGTCTAAAAGTGTACAGTATAATCCTGCACAGAACATCCAACCCTGCGCCCGTGGCTCATAGGAAGTTGTGATTAGCATGCAGGGCGTCTGTCGAGACGGCGCAGCGATAATTGGCATGTTGACTGCAATCAAAAGCTTCATTAAAAAACTTCACACCAATCTTTGTGTGTGTCTGCTGCAGCTGAAGGTGAGAGCAGCGTGACAGTGACCCGGATAACTACCAATCCAGTCCTCACACAATCCTCCTCCTTCTCCCTCTTTCTCATTTATTCTTCCTGACTCTTTCCTTCCTCGTTTGGACCATCGAGTTTTCACGTGCCAAACCTATTCTGGACCTCAAACTGAACCAGGGTTACGCTACGTTTCTATTCTGAAAACCTTTTGTTTTTGATGGTTTGGCTTTTGTCGCTGGAACTGGACAAATGTCAAACCTGTGGTAGCAACAGGGGCGAGTAAGAGACGCATAGTGTCTGGGTACGAAATATTAAAATATAGATAGATTGAAGTTTGCTTAAAAATAACTTTATTTACACATACTATATTTTCAAATTCTATTTGAGCACTGAAAACGTGTCTTGGTATGACAACTCTCATCTCTTGTTCTGTTTGTACCACGTGGGCTTCCGTAGTCAGGAAGTGGAAGTTAAACAAGCAAAGCGTTTTTAAGGATGTTTGCTCGCTGTGTTTCTCAACCTCCATGTTTGCTTAAGGTATCATCATCGGTATGAATCTTCCTTTTATTTCTTATTTTTAACTGTTAAGTTCTTTGGGCAGAGATTTGTTAATGGTGATAAATCTGTAGATCCTTTGCTCTCAGCTCTTATTAAGTGCGCTTGTCCTCCAGTTGGGTAAGTCTAACCATGTATGCTTTCTTCAAGCGTTATTTTTGTTTTATGTACGTATTTTGCAGATTCACACTTCTTCACGTCAATAAGTCTGTGGACGGCAAACGGTCTTCAGAGTACGTGATGTTTAAGGAGCGTTTAGCTGGCTGTCAGGAGATGTTACGCCAGAGGCATCACACATAGATATAGAACAACAGATGTGGCAGGACAACGTACATCATGGGACAGACATTAACTTGGGTTGGCCAACACAGTTCCATGGTTCCTACATTTGTGGATAATGTCCCAAAGCTGGACCTCCATTAGATGTCAGACATGATCACTAGCATTTGAGCATCTTTTTGTCTACTTCACCTTAACAGGCTTTATTTAAGTAATTTCTTGACTGAGAACAGGTGAGGCATTTATTCATCAGGTCTGGGTGCTGGTGCTGAACAAAACTAAACAAAAATCATGTTGATATGTACTCGGATGTTCAAACTGAAGTAGATTATTCCAAAGAACCTAGATCAGAAAGGGCAACCCTGGTCCTGGAGGGCTGGACTGGCTGAAAGTTTAACAAAGCAGTTACACAACATTCCAATAAATCAACCACTAGAGCTCCTGCCATGGACCTTAAAGTGTATTCCAACTGGTTGGAACAAGAACCTGCACAATCCAGGACCAGGATTGGTCTAACACCTCAGAAAGAACAAGGAGCAGCAAGTGTGATTGTGTGAATAGCAAACCGATTGGCCAGAAGGGCGCTCAAAAGAAATTCATATACCGATTTTCATAGGTTTTCCTGTTTCTAGGTTTTATTCATGTAGAGTAACATCCTAACAAAAAACAACATTCCACCATTGTACCTGGGTATCGTGACGATTTCCACCTATAGGCTCAAACCTGTGTCTGTTAGTTGTGCAGAATTTGCTTTACTAAAAGAATCAACATGACCAGGGAGGCTGACATCACATTTCATGCATCAGTAGAGTAGATGAGAGATTTTTTTTCTGTTTTTCATCCTTCTCGACAGGAACATTTGTCTTATGCTCATTACTGTGGATACACACACACACACACACATATATATATATATATATATATATATAAAGACTTGGCCTAATGGTAGAAAAACACAAGGATTATAAAGACACCATGAGCCTCTTTCATTATAATCTCCTATTACAGTGACTTTATCATTTGACTCAAGTGAGATTGCCAATGTATGCATATGCAAAATACTCCATCAGACTTGAAATTGCTTTTTTCAACAGTTTTCATCTTTCCCATTACTACCATTGATGGTGTCTCCAATCAACCCGTTGATAATTAAAAATGTCGGACAAATAATTAGAATACGGGGAAAAGTTTGTCTGAAAAATCATAATGTGGGAATAGTTCAGTCTATGTGTAATAAATCTATATCATATGAGTTTCTCTTTCTGAAGTGGTGAAAAACTATTTTTTACAATATTCTAATTATATAAATACACCTATATTTGAAGTAAAAAATGGATATTAAATACCACATTGACTCTTTCTTAAAGAGGTCAAATTCACACATTTATAGATTTGCCTAAACTCAACACCCTGTATAACCTAACCTTGAGGTTCAATGACTTTAATGATCCATCTCTGTGCCTTAAACCTGCAGCCAGAAGTTTCATATGTGCAAAATACCCGTAACCTTAGGCCACAAGGATGGCTTCAATTATAAATGCCTTCTATCCAGACAGATCTATTGCCGTCTCTGGACATGAAACCATCCTCAGACCAAGGTCAAACTCGAGGCTCTTATTTCTTCAAATAATTTTAAACTGAGATTAAAGGCTCTACAAGGAGTCTGGGAATCTGAAGTGTTTTCCACCCAAAAAGACCAAATTTCCCAAGAGCTTCCCCCCACCGCTGTCACAGTGCGTAGATGGAATGATGGATCTGTTCTTCAGGTCTGGTCCTTTTTCTCTGCCACAGATCATTTCATCCTCCAACAAAGTTCTAAATGACATGGCCATGAAACACTAATAAAAAAATAAACTGCATAGAATAAATGACACTGATGTCTCATGTTGAAAATTACTGTAAATGTACTTCTCTGTAGAGGACAGTCTATATGTCTAAATGTGCTATTATATATTTGAGTATCTGCAGCAATGTACATTTTTATTGCAAAGATATATTTTTAATCATACAAATTTTGTCCAACCAGGACACTTTTTTATTACCTTTCCTTGTCCCTTAAAGTTCCTACAGAAAACAGATATACACGTTTCCACTGCCTTTAATAGAAAATTCTATAATGGTTTCCATGGCAACTAACGCAAGCCTTCACCCTGTTCCTCGTTATAGAAGCACATTTGCAGGTGTCAATGGTTGTGCTCGTGTATGTGTTTATACCATTTCATTATTTATCTCTCTCCATACCCAACGTTTGATGGCCAGGGGAAAAAAATCAATAGCACATCTATTAAAGTTAAGTCTATTAAAGTTTCAATTGTTGTCGCAGTCCAACGGCTGCAGTGCTGGAAATTTTCCTCATTTTTATTATGTGCTGGATGCGCAGCGAGAAATATGGTGTGCTTGAGCTGTTGTTATTGCTGAGCTGAGGTTATTTCCGTCTTCGAGAGCTCTTCCCAATCTGTTCACGGAGCATAGATCACTTAAGCCCTCTTTAGAAATTGCACCGCGAAACCCTCTGATACGTTCCCGACGGATCCTTCCCAGTGTCTTCGGTTTTAATGAGTAAAAGCCATCAACGCAGCCAATCAGGGGGTCTCGGCGTGAGACACAACAGATACTGTAACTAGGAATCACGCTTTCAAAATAAGAGCAGGCAAATCAACCACAACGAGGAATTGATTGCCGGGTGTATGAATCCTCTTTTTCTTGATATTTTTGATCGTTTTCTGCTCTTGCTCCATCACACTGTTTGTGTCTCTCCCTCCTATGAAATAACCTCCATGGCTAATGATCTGCCATGACCTCAGCGATGGTTAATTGAATAATAAATGAGCAGATCTTATCCAGGGCTCCAGGAGAACACAAACACACACACAAACACACACAAAATAGACTCCAAGGTCATATGTGAAGAACAAAATCCTACTCAGGGAGGATTTTTGTAGAGTTTGCTGCACTGAGAACAACATGTTGGACACACAATAATGACTTGAATGCATCACTAATCAATATATTTGACAGTATGAATAAATCAACAGACGCATGTAATGCTAAAGCAATCAATGCAATTTGAAGATTCAACATCAACCAGCTCAAGAGTCAAATAAGTGTCAGGTGTTGGTCCAAAAGGAGAATAAATAGGAACATTCAGCCAGTGGAGACAGAAACATAACTGGAGGCTTTGTTGCATCACATCCACTGGTGACTAATTGCTAACAACATGTCAGCGATGTGTCTACGACGTCTCTTGAGAATAAATCTGAAAAGAACAGTGTCAAAACACACACATTTCTCTGTCTGTCTCCAAACCGACAAATAAAAATCCAGTGGTGTATCACTACATATTTCTTTCTTTTTTCTGAGATTCTTTTAAGGACTTTCTACATTGACAAAAAACTTTGGATGCTCAGAGAACTCTCTAACTGTCCTTTCCCACATATTCACACAGGTACGAACATAAAACACATCCTTAAAGACTGGAAGGGAGAATCTGGGGGGCGGTGGGGAGCTGTTTTCTTTTTCCATGGGGGGGCAGGAGAAAATAATTGAGAAGCTTCCCAATACAAGTAATGTAGGTGGAATGATCTCTGATAGAAGCTGAGTAGAGTGGTAAAGACTCCTTGGTCCCAATGAGAGGCTGTAAGGCCTCTAAATGTTCTTCACCATTTGCTCCTTACCCTAAACCTGGCTTTAAAGCTTCAGGTCTTCCCCTGGTGACCCCACAGGTAACATCACAGTGATATGAACTCTGATAAAGTCTGCAGGAATGCAAACTTAGAGGAGGTGTATATAAAAATGGACAAAATACCCTGGAGATATTTGGAGACGTGACAGTTGGACAGCTGTAAGTCCTCACAGAAATGTGGGGAACGCTCCTCAGAGACCATGACTTTGAGAATGTGAACATCAGGATTAGAATAGAGTGTGTCTGTCACCTAGTTTTGAAGCTATTCTGCCCTCTAGTGGACAAAACTGCTTAAAAACGATCCTTCCGTATCTGAACTGAAGCATAGTATTTCAGTAAATGACCCCTCCACCACTCAGTGTGAGCAACAAGTTAGCTTGAATAAATCAAACCTGCAAGGACACTGATTGCCTCAGAAGACGAACAACATGTAAAACGTAAGCAGAATAAACCACACCAGAAGAAGTCAGGTAACCTGGTATATAGAGTGTAGAGAAAGTACACCATGTACGTATTTTGCAAGGTTGTCCATCTTGTCAGTTTACCCCCCAGGGTGCTAAGCTGCTAATTTACATCTTTTGATGTTTGCTGTCCAGAAAGGTCAAGAGTGTCCATATCACCACCTGTCATTGTAGAGGCTTCATCAATGAATTGATTTACCTCCTCATGCATGTGGACTGGGACAAGGAGAGTTGTCTGAGTGGAAAACTGATCCAGCTATAGCCATAGCTTGACTTCACATTCTGACCGTCTCCAGCACATCCTGGGCCTCGTCCAGAAGGCTTCTCCTGATGTGAATGACCAAGCATCTCATCCCATCTCTAAAGCCCTGTTACCACTACGTGATACGGTACAGGATGGAACGGTATGGTTTAGCATTTCCATGCAAATGTGCCAGTCCTATGGTTTTCTTTGGGCTACCTAGCACACAGCACTAGGCTAACAGATATTGGCTTTAGTCACAAGTGCAACCTTCAGTCCTTAAACAATTGTTAATATATTTTAATAAAAGACTAAATTTTGGGTGCATCTGGGTGATTTGGTATATTTTGCATAGTAGAGATAAGTTTATATGAGACCAGGAGAGCATTGCCATAAAAATGAACAAAATGCATGAAGAGCCAAAACATTTAAAAACTTCACTTGAATAAGCCAACAGAAGTAAGGACACTCACTGAAGTGCATTTTATACTAGAAAAGGTTCACATACCCATGAAAGGCCTCATTACACAGTGGAAGCACAAAGCCGTCCATTACTGACCCGAAACGTACACGTTCTGATCCGTAGAATACGGTTCTGTTCCAACAGAGGAAACTTTCTAATGGAGAACTATCACCCTGTGGAGGATACTGGCCCCTTTCTGGATTTGCATCTGCTTTCTCATTGTCACTACGACTGTAAGGGTAGGAATGTAGATCCACAACGACGCCTGGATCTCTCGCTCTGTTCTTACCTCACTCCTGGACTAGACCCTGCACACATAACATAAAGTTAAATCATCAATGTTTTCACCACCTTTGGCAAAATGTAGAGTTGTCCAGTGCACACAGAGCGAAGATGAGTTACTGCATTGGGTAGTTTGGGTCTAATACAGACACTGAACTGACAAAGCTAAAGTCCACACTGGACCAACTAGGAAGTAGTGAATAGGAAATGTGTTTGACTGCCAGGGCAAGGACGACGATGCAAATACAGGGCAGGGAGTTAGACGAGCAAAATGCAAGAAGAAAGGAACAGAAACACAGGAGGGAAACAGAAATGCCAAGAAAAACAATAAAGACGGGACAGTGACAGGAACCTGTAAAATCTCAGAGAAAGCTGCCGTCTTCTGAAAATATTAATGACATAAATATTCCACACGGTGGCGACGGACGGGATTTAGAAATAAACACAACACACTAAAGACTCAAAACCACACGACAGGAAACATAAACTTAACCAATGAGTTCATATATCCTGTGTACTGTAAATCTCTGAATACATTCATGAGGACCAGCTCCTGGACACAGGGACTGTGTGTGTGTGTGTGTGTGTGTGTGTGTGTGTGTGTGTGTTATCAGAGCTGTTCAGAGCCCATATTACAGCCCTAGAACCAGGCTTTCACTCCCTGCTCATCTTAACGGGCAGACCAGGCTTCAGGCGCTCTGCAGCATGGCGCCTCCACACATACGTGATTACATGTGCACGGTACGCAGACGTAGAACCCAACACAACCGGGACCCAACGATACCGGCAGAACCAGAGAGAGGAGCATGATGGACGTAAGGGTCCGTGGAGAACAGAAACAGAGAGTGTGTGTGCGACGAGGATGAGCGTCCAGCAGCTGTGACGTCTGGCAAGAAGACGATGAGCTGCAATAATAATAATATAATAATAATAACACACACACACACACACACACACACACACACACACACACACACACACACACACACACACACACACACACTTTATGTTCGGCATGTTAAGTTGCTCAGTGTGTGAATGTAAATCTTGGATGGAGAAGCTAAAGTTACTTCTGGTGCATTTTAACATCGTGTCAGTGCCACATAAAGTAAACTGGTTCTAGCTGAAAAATTTGGGTCCATCATCAAGAAGTAAGGTTTCATAGCATCTATGTGTGTTTTCATCAGTTAATTTGGCACTTTTGTGCATGTTAGACAATAAAAAGGGCAATACATGTTTTTATGTTTAAAAGTGTCTATACAGGAATGGAATATAATATTCATGAGCCTAATTATTGGTAAAATAAAAATTGTTGAGTTGTTATTAGCTTAAATTGAGTCATTCTTTTGCAACATATACATAATACATATACATGTATTTCCTTCAATGTTTGAACAGGGCAATGTTATGCTATGATATAATCATATAATAATGATATTTAAATATCATTATTATAGGAAGCAAACCATCTGTACAAACTTCAACTACAGAGAATCTTCTATTAGTATAATAAAAGCAAAGCATCATGGTGGACCATTCTTCCTGTTTCTGAGGGTAAACTGGGAGGAATGGAGCATCATGGTGGACCATTCTTCCTGATTCTGGGGTTAAACTGGGAGGAATGGAGCATCATGGTGGACCATTCTTCCTGATTCTGGGGTTAAACTGGGAGGAATGGAGCATCATGGTGGAACATTCTTCCTGTTTCTGGGGTTAAACTGGGAGGAATGGAGCATCATGGTGGACCATTCTTCCTGATTCTGGGGTTAAACTGGGAGGAATGGAGCATCATGGTGGACCATTCTTCCTGTTTCTGAGGGTAAACTGGGAGGAATGGAGCATCATGTTGGACCATTCTTCCTGATTCTGAGGTTAAACTGGGAGGAGTAAAGCTCCAGAACACATGAACTATGCTGTTCACTCTCTTTGAACCGGATCCAACTAATCATCCATGGTTCTACTAGATGCAGCCTGCAGTGATTGGTCCTGTTAAACTCTCCTGGTGTTTTTTGTTAATATATCCCTAATGGCTTTTCCCATTCAGCCATTTCCACCATCAGCACTGGGCCTTGAAATAAATCACTTCTCTTATGATTCACTGTGTTTTTTTCCTTTTCTCCGACATCAGTGATTTAAATTGCTCTGGTTTATTTGTGCTTTTACTTCATTCTTTCATTTATCCTTTTGCTCTTGTTATGTTTGCTTTCTTGGTGACTGTTTGAAACCTAAATTTTCTTTATTTTTTTCCTTTATTCATGAAAAAAACGAATTATTATTATTATTATTTTTAAATAGGGATGTTTTAGTCCACCAAGTCCCATTTATCCATCCAGTCATTCTCATCCAAACGTCGTCTGACCTCAGCTTCCACCAGGTCGTTTTTCAGCTGCTGGATCCCATCAAACAAGCAAAGGTCATTTCTGACAACTGAGTTTTCTTGTGAGGACAAGCTGGTATTTGTGTATTTACACTGACGTCTGGATGTGAGCATGTGTAACACAGGAAATTGTGTGTGTGTGTGTGTGTGTGTGTGTGTGACCCAATCTAAACTTTCTTTGACTAGTTTATTGCTGAACAATGAGCCTAACAATCCATGCACGTCACAGTGGACGCTCATCACTCAGAGGTCTCTGTGTTTCCACTGGGTGGTAAAAATTAAAAATAATGCACTTTACTGTCTGCACGGTTTAATGAAGGGGTCATTAAAACATCTCAGACTAGGAGATGCACAGGAGACAACGAACGCTGTGGGATTCAGTCCTACACGGCAGAATTTAACCTTCTGTTCTTTTCTGTTCTTTCAGTTTCTGGGCTCAGGACAAATATCCAGGATATAAAAAACCGAGAGATGTACGGTGATGTGTTTGGTTTGTCTGCAGTAACATTTAATATGGATTCACTTCATTTATCCACAGATTCTCTATTCCTACACGACTCAGCACTTTCAGATTACTGGTACCATGGACTCATTCATTTACTGCATATGTATTTATGCATTCATTTATCATTGATTTTATCTGATTAGAGTTGAGTTGTGCTTTAACATCATTACGTATAAGGGAAACATCAGTGACCTTCAAGGCTTGAATGACATGTCAACAGCTCCTGTATAGTTTAATCATTGACAGACTACAACATCTTATAACTAAATTCATACAAGTCAGTGCATCACTTTGTCCAATATGAAAAGTGTTAAAGACATCAGAGGATTCTTGTTGTATCCTTCATTCGTCCCATTCCTTCTTTCCTTCCTTTCCTCAGTCCTCTACAGCGGACTAAATAAACCTGGATCTATGTTCTGTTATATTATGAAGTTCCATCTCTGGCTATAATAATCATCAGGTTCAATCAGCTGATACATCTGCACAAATACTGGAAAAAAAATACCCAAAATATCAATGCTGTTTTTGGCACATTTCACCTGAAATAAATCGCAATAACTCTGGAGAGCTCTTTGTTTTATGATGCTGTTTTATGGTGTTGAGTGCTAATCAGCAAACGTAATAAGCAGCTGAACATGGTGAACGTTCATGTTGTGGATGGATGTGAATCCTACAACGCGGCGGCGTAATGTGGATTCTACAACGTTATGCCACCATGTTGTAGAATTCACATTCATCTCAGAGCTGCTGGGATGGATGCAGCCTCCACTCATAACGAATTTATATGTTTTCTAAGTTTGACTACGTGACTTATTGAGATATACACGCTGCACACACTTTTTAATTGTTCCCACTGGGGATGAATGAGGTTCTGGAGTTGAAAAACCTGCTTACGTCTTATTTACTGTGTCAGGATTGTTGTGTTATTGAGTTATTTATCGCACCTCAGAGGAAGGATCTTTCATGACAATACATTTCAGCCCAGATTTGACTAGAGAGAGGCATGTAAGATGCCAAAAATCACAAACACCCCATCATTTTCATTTAATTACATTTTCTCCCCAACACAAAGCTAGAAAAAACAATACAAAATGCACTGAATTATCAAGACATCAACGTAGTCTCACGTGACAGAGATCTCATAAATTTGCAACATAAAAAGCTGTGTCATCAGCAAACGTTCACATTTCTACCACCTGGAAAAGCAGCATCAACAGATGTCAATAGAGATTTTAACCTGCTGTAAATGCAGCCGAGACTGAAATGTGAAGGAATATTTTAAGGTCATGTCACAGTATGAATTATCCATCAATGACAGGCTGGATGGATATGAGTAGTAAATAATGTGAAGATATCTCAAAATGTACATTTTGTGCTTCATCTTCGTTTCATGTCATTTGAAAGCTCATTTATGAAAAAAAGAATCACAGACATGAAATAATTTTGAACTATTGAGGTCCTGGCTGTAAATGTTGGTTTTACATCACAGGCCTGTGCCACCTCAGCTAAATTTTCCTCTTCATTATCATATCACACGTGTTCATGGCACAAACACATCACGCACACATCACCATCGCTGGGGGGGGGCATGTTCTCCAGCAGCCTCGTTCCTTATCTTGTCGCACAGATGAGAAACATTAAAGGACCTCGCTGCTCGGGCCTCGGGAGGCCGGGGCGCCACCGGCCAATGGGAACGCAGGAGGAGGCGTCATGTGACACGGGGCAAAAAAGAGATCATATTACAGAGATGCAGATCGTGCAAATCCTCTTTTTTCTATGTGTGTGTGTGTTCGTGTTTGTAAATCCTCGCTGTAGAAAGGGGATTATGCCGTGCAGCCAGAGGTGTGTGTGTGTGTGTGTGTGTGTGTGTTTTGGAGGTAGGGGGTTGTTAGGTGGTTTATTTGCATGCAAATGACACAGAGGAAAGCTGCAGACCTCTCACCTCTTTGCTCTTTTGCTTGACACCCTCACCTGCGCTGGATGCTCTGATTTATGTGTGTGTGTGTGTGTGTGTGTGTGTGTGTGTGTGTGTGTGTGTGTGTGTGTGTGTTTATGACATGGTGGGGACCAGCACCAAACTGCACTCACAGTGTGGGGACTAACATTTTGTGGGGATTAAACCGCAATTTGTAAAGAATTAACCTGCTGTTAATAAACATATAAACATTCATGAAGCGTGGTTCACACACCTCATGTTCTCGTCTCAGTGTTGTTTAGACGAGGGAATATATGTGTGTATGTGTGTGTGTGTTTGGTTAATCTCCTAAAAACTGAGCAGGGATGCGACCCTGGGGGGTTTGGTCCTTTCCTTCCAAACCTGAATCTTGTGTGTGCTGTGTTTCTCCTCCCACTCCGTCACTGTGTCAGTCTTTGCGTTATGCAACCTGCCGTGAATCTGCCAGCCCCAATTAACCAGGTCAGATCCCTGCATCTGCTTATATCCTACTTGGCTAACTGAGGAGCTCTTTTTATTTATATATATATTTTCACTCCTGCTCTGTCAAATCCGATAAACCTAACATAGTATATGGGTCAGTGACAATTAATGGCTGGCTAATGAGAAAATCAATAACTTTTTAAATACGGTTTAAAGCCCTGAACTAACCGGTACCAGGGTTTTAGGGTCAGGGCATAAAATTACATTCAAGGTGGATCAACTATTTAAAATCTATTATTTTTAGATCCTGCATTCGCTGTTATTCTTTTTCAGGTTACAGAATTTTACTTTTTCTGCCAAAAATCATTTGAATATAGAATTTAGTTTGTTTTCAATTTTTTGGAGTGTTTTAGGGTTACACCACATGGCAGTTTTGGCATTGTTCCGTCACATTTTGAGACCTAATGAATGATTTTAGAACTTTAGACTTTCTTGCATGCGTGCCTCATTGCGTCCGTGATGTGAATCAAACACATCGTCCGATTCAGATCTGATATTTTTTGTCTCCACGGCTCAGATTGATGTGACGGCCGACGTCATAAACTCGTGTGAAAACTCGGTTGATGCTTTTACAGCGGACGTCGCTTGGACGTTTCATTAACGTGCAGATGAACATCGACCTCCAGTCTCACGTTAATCCGACATATCAGGAGTCGCAGGATAATCTCCTCCGTCCTGTGTGTGCGACACCTCGTCTGTGCAGATCTGAGAATCTGGATAATCTGTTGATATGTGTGTGATGCACACACTTATTCTTTTTCCCCCAGAAGATAAGCAGTGTAATTGTTTGATTAAAATTAACCTGATTTCCCAAAATTCCCACACGCCGTGTGTTAATAATCTGGTTAGGAAGCGGCCTACAGCAATCTGAGTCACATCACACACCACAGGAGAAGGAAAGTGACAGACCGCATTGGCGTTTGGTTTAATTGCATCAGAGGAAATTTTATTCGTTTTATCAACCTGATTTTCCAGTGATGATGCAACGCCTCACATCATGGATTGGATGAAGGAAATCACAGCGATTCCTGCTGTAATTAACAGTAACGATGCTTCAGTTACAGCTGGTTAATGCTTAATAAACTATTACATTTGTTGCTTAGTAACCATTAGCTTACCTGTGTTAATTGTCTAGTGTTAATTACACTTCAGTAAAGTTTAATCAACACTATTATACATAAACTCATTTAACAGTTACTGTTTATTATCATACTAAACTGTTATTTGTGCTTGATTAATGTATTTATATGATTATAGAACATTTATTACCTGAAAGGATGGATACCTTCATTAACATGAACACCTCTTGATGTAGAAAATGATCAAATTACGTTGATCTTGTTCAGACTTTATTTCAACACAGTAAAACTGTTGTTGATGCAGATCGCTATCATCAGCATAGAAACGTGCAGTAACTCCACCAACCGACTAAAGCAGCAATTAGCAGCAATTAAAATCAGCTTTTTAAAATGGATCAATTGCTCAGGTTTAAAATATCGCTTCAGTAAAATGTGACTTTTTTGTCTTGTGTTATTTTTTCAGTCGAAGCTTAGAAGTCTCTGCAGAGAACAGATTGATTGATAGCGAACATGCTAAAGCGTGTCACTATTAGCGGCTAAAACAAGAAACTTGAAAGAAAAACAGCATAAGGAAGCAATCAAACGCCACTGGATTCACAGCTTGGAGCTAGTTTTTTTTATATCTTCCTTTTTTCCCCCTCACACGATTACTGAAAGAGACACAAACAGTTGGCTATGAATAAAAGATAAAAAGGAGCTTTGAGCTCAGCGCAGCACAAACTGAGAGACACCGGAAATGAGATAATAATCGCCAATAGTAAAAGGAAAAAAACACATGTGTTATTTTACTCTTTGTTCTTTTTCATTCACTTATTCATGCATTTGCATCATTTATTGTTTGCCTTAAGTCAGTTTTACACACATGGGGGGCATTATTAGCAGATTGGAGCCTGATCTCCTATTCAGGACTCGATTAAAACTCAGACAACCACGTGTGCAGGATGTGGAGGAGTGTGGGTTGATATGCATATTTGTACTAAATATACATAAAAAGAGCAGTGTAGTTAATACTTGTAATAATATTATGTATCCATGTAATAATATGTATATGTATGTATGTTTGAAAAAGTAACAACACCATACATACACATACATTTTGGGCTTAAGTGTACACACACACACACACACACACACACACATATATATATATATATATATAGACACACATACCACCACCAATACCCAACATCAACACATCAATACCCATTAATATATAAATTAAAATTACAGAATTATATGTCAAGGTTTTTTTTTTCCTCTATATATGCTGATGATCTAATTGTCTATCTTGTCTTATTTATGATTGGCCCCCCACACAGATAGGGATGAGGCAGTGTTTGACTCTTAATAAATACACTCTTAATAAAGGCTCTAGCCCAGGGGTGTCAAACATGAGGCCCAGGGGCCTGAACTGGCCCACTAAAGGGTCCATTCCCGCCCACTGGATCATGACTGTAATAAAGTAAGACAAAGAAATGTTCTAGCTGCTGTTTCTGCAGAGAAATGTAGATTCATAAGAATCGTCAGGGTTTAAGAGATAGAATATTCACAGTTCTGATTAGTAAATGGTTTGCATTGCAGGAAATAACTTCACTGGCTGCTGAAAATATTAAATATTGATCAGTGTTCTGCAAAAAAGTGAAATTTCAGTAGGTGAAATTATCTTATTTAATACACTTAGTTCAATAGTGAGTAGGATTATTTTGAATTAGCACACGTTTTGCTTGTTTCAGTTGTTTTTTTTCTATAATATGTTATAAAAAGTCCTAATTTGAGATAAAAAAAATCTAAAATATGAGATAAAAAGCACATTGGGGCTAATTTATGATAAGGGCTAAACAAATAAAATAGATATGAATTGAATTAATGAGATAAAAAATACAACTCAAGCAATTTAGTGTTATTTGAAAAAAAAACAAGACTAAATTGACCAAATTCAAGAAAAAACAAGAATCTAAAGTAAAATGATCAGCCAATGGAATAAGATATCAAGATAATTACAATCATAATTAGATTAATTTCACCAAAAAATAAGATATTCTCACTTGAATTTAGACAATTTCAAAATGGAATAGGTGGGACATCATTATGCTGAAATTGTACTTTTTCTCATTGCTCCTGTTTTGTAAATTGAAGTAATATTCTTTTTCTCTACATAAAGAGGAGAACTCCTAAGCGGTTCTTACAGTAAATGAAAATCTTTTTCTTTCTCCTGGATTGGCTCAGAATGCGCTGATTGTGGCTCATGAGCTAAACACAGTTTGACACCACTGATCTGACTCTTTATACTCGACATTTTATAGACATATAGACATATAAAATACATTTTATAGAATCACATGCTGACATCACAGCAGTTTATAATGAATGAATGTGAATTTAATGTGAGTTACTGACTGTTTGTGTCTTCCTTTTTTTGTCTCTTTCCTGCCAAAGAGATGTAAATTAGCGAGCATGCTAACTCCCCACATACTGATTTTCTTTAGTGTAAAGTCGTTTTTTAGTTATCTAGGTCGACTTTCTAGGATTTACTTGGTAGGAACGTGCGTTCCCTTGGGAATCCACTATATAGACAGACTGTAGAGAACACGAACGCATCCCATTGTGATCGCATACAGAAACTGAATGTTGTGCCAACAAATAATAATAAAAAAGGCCGCGGTACATGACGAGTGGGTAAACGCTGCTTTAAGAGCACATACCCTTGTTGCCGTGTGTAATCTCGCCGTGTTGACTTTGGCTGCCGGCGTTTTCCCCACACAAGAGGGAAAGAATTAGCATATAGAGTCCATGAATCATTAATAAGGAGATTAATTGATGTTTCCATTCATTAATGAGGCAGGGACGACGAACAAGGCCTGACACGTCAGAGTACTGTGCCATGAAAGTGGATTAGTCTTGTCTAAGAAGCCAGGACGCCATTATTCTGGCTGCTAAGTCCCATTTAATACTGGGGAAACACACAGGCTTAACAGTGGGCGTATGTGTGTTTGACTGTGTTTTTGTGTGTGTGAATATGTGTGTGTGTGTGTGTGTGTCCATACTGGTGGTTCATGTGGGGTCTTTGGGTGAGGGATAAAGGAAGTTTCTCTCAGTGGTGCCATCTTAAAAAAAAGCCCATCAGAGACGTCTCTATTGGATATAAAATAAAATGAATAAATACAAGAAATAACGGTATGAGAATTCATGAAGGAGCGTTGGAGAGCCTGAAGAGGACGGGCAGCAGTGGGGCTGGTGGGAGGTGGGAAAATGACGCAATTATAAAGGAAAACATGAAAGCGTTGCCGTTTAAGTGCAGAAAGCTTCTTTTGTGTTTGTCCTGGGGGAAAATGGATCAGAGGAAAACACTGTTGATTAAAGACTCTCACTGGACGTCTGGAAAGGTTCCTCCAATAAAACCAGCCCAGCGCCTGCCAGCCTTCAAAAAGGAATGAATGTGACTTTCTGTTCTTTTTCTGTTTGGGGTCAATCAACACTTTTGGTGAAACATCAGTCTTTGCGTGACCACATCTGGTTTCAGGGTAAAAGAACCACGAGTTGACTTTTGTAACCTTCGGGATTAGAACATCGATCTGTCTTTAACTTCTCAACCAGTTTCAGAAATTCTGAAATTTATTCAAATCATGTGTACAAATAGGTAATTATCTCTTTTTTTTATTTTTTTATTAATTGTGGTAATAAATTGGTTTAAATCCATGTCAGGTCGCCGTTCTCCAAGATAATCCATCAGTCCAACTTAACTTTATAGTTTAAGTATTAAGAAGCATTCATCAGGTGTTCATGTTGGCTTCTTGTCATTTAAAAGTCCATTTATAGCTTTTTTTTTAAATAAAAGTTGTCATTTTATGAGGTTTTTTGACATAAAATGTCAACTTGTGTAATTGAAAAAATAAAAAAATCAAATATTTAATCCACAACATAAAACTAGTTGATATCATGTGTTTATGATATCAACTTCATTATAACGCATCATTTAGAAGAAAGTGACTGATGGTGAAGAAAGTGAAGCTGGCATGTTTGATGGAGATTTAGCTGCTGTTGGAATCAGAAACAGGGGATGAGGACTTTGATGGTTTGATTGATGACATTACCCCGCTCTATGTGTGTATATCTATGTGTGTGTATCTGTGTGTGTATATATCTATGTGTAGATATCTATGTGTGTGTATCTGTGTGTGTATATATCTATGTGTGTATATATCTGTGTGTATATATCTATGTGTGTGTATATCTGTGTGTATATATCTATGTGTATATATCTATGTGTGTATATATCTATGTGTATATATCTATGTGTGTATATATCTATGTGTGTGTATATCTGTGTGTATATATCTATGTGTATATATCTATGTGTGTATATCTATGTGTGTATATATCTATGTGTGTGTATATCTGTGTGTATATATCTATGTGTATATATCTATGTGTGTATATCTGTGTGTGTGTTAAATACAGCAGTGATTACTCTCTTACTGGTCTTACTGGTCTTACTGGTCTTACTGGTTAACATACTGTATGTGTAGACCCTGTTGGTCTGCCGTGAGACCATAGCTCGCCTTGGAGCAGGGCCGTGGCTCACGGCAGCAGGGCGGTCATCCCGGCTCACGGCAGCATCTGTGGCGTCGTGTCGCGTGATAAAAAACGTTTTACTGCGACCGGCCTGAGGCTCGACAGAGCAATAAGCGTCTGTTTAACAGCGTCTGACACGCCTCACCTGTCAGGTGGAGGCAGCACCTGGCCACGCACACGGCAAGGAAGACGTGGAAACACAGATATAGGAATAATTCTGTTTCCTGAGGTTTTATCTAATTTCCTTTGACATTTTTATCTCTCAACTGTCAATGTTTGACTTTTTTTCCTCCAACTTTGATGTTATTTTCTCTATAACATCACCATGAATAGATTCTGACTCTTCTGTAGAGTCACATGTTGTACATTTATTCTGATTCCAGGTTTAAGTCCAAAAACCTTTGTGGTTGTAGAGATTTTCAGATTTATTATTATTCTGGCACGAAAACTGAAAAATTGGTATAATTCTGGGACAAATGAGTGAAGCAAATCCTTTATTTTCATTTTTAATATGCGTATTTATGTATTTTAATGACTAAAACTGCACAAACTTGACAAAACATGTATTAGTAAGTATTGCAATTAGAAAAAATTATTTATTTTTTTTGTCAGAATTAATGCAACAATATTATATATCCACACCACAAACAGAACAACCCCTTCGCATGCATGGAACAACTCGTGAAAAATGGGGGCGCCACCCCCAGCGATGCGTTCATGTTTGAGGGATGAGGCGCAGGAATCCGGGGCAGCTTCCAGGTGCCACCACAACACGTTTTGTTAAAAAGCTTCAGTATTTCAGGCACATCGCCCTCTCTCTTGACCCAAAGTGTCGTCGCTGCAGCGGGACGAGATTAAACTTTTCCCCAACATTTCGCTGGGGCCGTTTTCCATTTGTCAGGAAGAATCGGGCAGGGGGGGGGGGGACAACGGGGTCTCTGAGCGGCTGATTCTCATGCATTGCTGCTGCCCACCCCCAACCCCCCACCACAGGTCCAGGCCTGAAACGGGGACAGCAGAGCCTGTTCTGCAGGCTGCAGGCACCTCAAGGTTCCAGAGAGGATGAAGGATGATGCTGATGCTGCCTCTAACCTCCCCCCCCCTCTCTCTCTCTCTCTCTCTCTCTCTCTGTCTCTCTCTCTCTCTGTCTCTGTCTTTCTTTCTCTTTCTCTGACGCGGCCCGTCTGCATTATTCACAACGGGCCGTAACCTCTGATCAGACCAAAGGAAAAAGAGGAGAGAGAGAAAAGATTTGTTTTTGAAGAGCTAATGAATATTTAAAGCAGAGGAAAGGGACATTTTTTTTTTTTTTTAAGATTTGTGTGCACCCTGGGTTTATTTTTTTTCTACTCTTCGCTGCAGAGAATAGAAAGATAGAAAGAAGAGGAGTGATTTTTAGCAAATGTAGTAATGTTTTTTTCCTCTTTCTTGACATACATATATATATATATATATATATATATATATATATATATATATATATATATATATATATATATATATATATGAGCTAAGGCTCATGAGACTCTGATCTACAGCCTGATGGCAGATTAAACTCTCGAATACACATTTAAATATAAATATACCAGTGCATTGCCTGCAGAAAGTGTAGAACTAAGCGGCTCTACACCCCTGAGTCGTTTATTCTTCTGCTCCTGAGGGACTGGGTCACGTCGTGTCTCAACCTCAGATGATATTTTGCAGAAATCACCAAAGTCCTCGTCAATCCACTGATATAATCAAGTGTTTCTAGACCAGGTTCCACAGCAGAGATGGCGTCAGTCCACGTCCACGTCAATCTGAATAAACCTGAATGTGTGTGTGTGTGTGTGTGTGTATTCTGCAGCACTTCCATGACGGGGGTAAAGGCCTGGGGGGGAATGGATATGAGGCAGCAGCAGAGGAGAAGAGCCGAGCTCCAGCAGCCTGGTTCCCAGCAGGAGGCCCATTACATGGCCTCTTTTCTCCTCATCCGTGTGTGTGTGTGTGTGTGAGTGTGTGACCGTGTGTGTGTGTGTGTGCACGCTCTAACAGCTTTTTACACCGTTCCATAAAACTCAATCACAACCTATCCCCCTATTCACTTTTACATAAATCAGGCAGAGCTCACCTCACACGGAGAATTATAAATGACCAGACGTCGCGTCGGGAGAGAAAGGAAAGAAAAATCAGAGCCAGTAAATGTCGTCATATAGATCAGACCATTACGCCTGAGTCACGGCTTTGTCACTGTTTATATTTTCAGGTCTCCTCTTAAACACAGATATATCTGAGCACTGGCCTGCAGCGGGTTCTTTAGCGTCAGACTATGAGAACCACATCAGAGATGATTCTATTGATTAGTTCGCTTGATATTCAGAATAAACATCCATCATCCAGGGGGGCGATGATGCGATTCCACTATAAATCAGTCAATAAATGTACTGAGCAGCTGCTCCACTTTTGGTTTACAATTAGTGTAACTTAAAGCAGCACAAATCTATAAGATATTATTCATCATATTATCGACGAGATGTGAAGGAAAAAGGGGTCAATTTGATTTACTGATGAACGGAAAATCTAATTATATCCACTGCTGCAGCTCCGTCAGGATTTAAACTGTTCTGGCAAGTTTCAGAATCATTACTTGTAAGAGTTGAAATACGTGTCAAAGTATTTATGAACAAGCACAAAATATTACAAAAACTTGAAAAGTAAAAGGGCACATATTCTATTTACAGCCCCCTAATTACTAGGTGTTAATATAGGAAATATATGTAATAATAACAACCACTGTAGATCAGTAATGAAACTACAGCTGAAATACTAAAATACGTTAATACTACAACATTGCTTCCTTCACTACAGTTTCTTATTATAAACTGTGTAAGTTGTGTTTTATTATAGTATTAATTAGGAGTGACATGGTACTGGTTTGTAATATCCATTTATTTACTGGGTAAAAACCTAATCTATCCATATATCCTGTCCTGTCCATCGTGGAAGAGGAATCCTCCTGAGTTTTCTATTTTATTTTCTTCCCTGTTAAAGTGTATTTTAGGGAGTTTTTCCTCGTACAGCGTGGGGGCTCTAACAAAGGACAAAAGATGTTGTGCCACTTTTCTACAAACTGTAAAAAATCTGTTGAAGCAAAGCTGTGATTTGAGCTTTTGAGCTTCACAAATAAAGTTGAATTGACTTGAATTTCAGGGTTATTACAGAATAAGAGCGTCTTTCACAGACTGCTGTGCTGTGTTTGTGTATTTTGGGTGCAGCGCTGATAAGGAATGTGACCTTGGTGTCCAGCCTGTCAAACAGAGCTGCCCTGTGGGCTCCAGCTGCTCATTGGCCATAATCAATCAATCAATACTCATCAGGTGCGACAGGCTCGGTCGGACCTTCGCTGCGTTGACGTGGGCCTGAACTGACAGATGTGACGATCATTTTAACTCCATTAATTGCCCCCTCAACGCCTCACGCCCGCTGAGTTTCAGTTTGCTGCCCATGTTGCTGAGGCTCGTCCATGAACCCTGGGACCCCCCCCCCCCCTCCATACCACCCCCCCGATGAGGCCTCTCGCCAGGTCAGCCAGCTGGGATTTGATTTATTGACCTCTCAGAACCTATCAAGTGGATCGGCCGGCCGGGGAGATTGGTCTTATCAGAGAGGCCAACGGTTACGACGGGGTCACGTTGGGCTACTGATGGAAACGTGAGGCCACAATATCCTCATGGCAACTTTACTCTCTCACCACTGCTGCATCATCATGTCTTTCTGCCATCGACCAATCACAACAATTACTAGAGAAAAACACTGTGTCCCTCTTGCATCAGACCTGAGGTAAATACAACAAAATAGACCATTACATCATCGGCATACATAGAGAAAATTAACCTTGACAAGTATAATGTTATATAATTATTCATGACCTTCGAGCCTCAAGGTATGATGGGTATAATTCACATTTACGCAAGACAAAAATAAGTCAAGGTACAATTCTGCAAGTATTCAGATCTTTTACTACAGTAAAAGTAGAAATACTTGTCAAAAAAGTACTTAATTACAAGCAAAAAAATACTAGGTTGAAAATGCTCCTCGAGTAAAAGTGCATTAAATGTACTTAAAATATGAAAAGTAATAAATAGGTACATGGTGAGCTTAACCTTAGAAGTCTATTTCTTTTTGCATATTTGCTCACATCTGGTAGAATTTACCATTAAATTATCAGTAAAAAATACCAATAAATATTTCTGAATCGTGTCTTGTCTTGTCCGAAAACACTGAAATATGACTATGAGGCAAATTTTTCCACGTCAAATGTGCAGAATAGTCTAGACCTATTTAAATTATTTAGTTGAGGTGTGTACTTTAATTAAAACCATGTTTCCAACCACGTACTTTCCTAGAAAGATTAAACAGGTTCAACATCACCTTGTTAGAGCTGCAGCTGCAATGCAGTCGTCCTTCTCACACTCTCGTGATGAACATGCACATAAACACCAGGTGGATTTAAACGCTGCAGCAGGACAGACCAGGATGTTGCATCACAGCTTTATTGATTTCTGAGGAATGTACCGGGGCCTTATTTAGCAAACAACCTTGGATGCTCTAAATTAAATAGTAAATCCATGGTAATCTGCAGATGATGCATGGACCGTTGACATTTCAGGGCCATGTAGATCACCTTAATTCTTATAACTGGGATGTACTGTAAGATGGTGATTGGGTAAAAGCGCTCTGCTACAGTTTGCAATCTCATAAAAACTGGTTCTCACCAAGCTCCATTTAAGGCACTATTGTGTTTTATGCTAACGTTAGTGTACATGCATATATATGTGTGTATATATATATATATATATATATATATACACATATACATACATAAACACACACCACATTACATTATATTATAGACATTATAAAATACCCATTGATATATGAATATAATATATTATATTATACGTGTGAAGGTCTATTTTGTCTACACAGGTGGGGTGATTGTATGAAATCTAAAAAGATGATGAAGGCTGTCGTCCATGGGTGTCAAACATGTGGTCTGGGGACCAGAATGGGCCCACCAAAAGGTCCATTTGGGCCCAACTGGACAATGTGACAAAAATGTGAAGATTTATCCTCTGGAAAGGATAATAACACGTGAGATGAGTTTGAAGATGACATTTGTAGACTCTCTGCTGCAGAGGTTCTGTTTCCACCGGCGTTTGAACTTCGACCAGGTGCCTTTACACTGTTGTTTCCAAGGCTGTCATTTCACGGCCAGGCCACCGCTAACCACAACTCTGATTACACATTCATGTAAGCACTTATCCTACACACATGCTGTAGCGTTGCCTGACAAAATGTCAGCGCAGCCTTTCACAGCCTCGTCATGTACAGTCGCTTTGTGAGGTGGCGGCGGTGGGAATACTCAACAACAGCTGTTGGCAAACAGGAATTTAATCAACGGCTGTCGGAGACTTTTACATAAAACCGGCTGCTGAATGAAAGAAACTCATTATTTCACAGAATCTCATTACGGCCTGCGCTGGATATGACGCTGCGTGACTCTCGACCTTTGTCCTCCTCCTCCGTGTCGCTCTCCATTATTATCCAATATCTGATGAAGAGGAAATAAACGTATGAAAAGACATTTCAGTCCCTGACCTTCACGTTCTCAGCTGGAGAATGTGGGCAACAAGAACCAGCTCACATGAGGCATGATAACATGTTAAGAAACAGGTTTTTACCACAGCAGTGAGTAGAAGGTAGATAATAAAGGTGATTTCAAGTTTGTTTGTTTCTTCTAACTTTTAAGAACAAATAAAATCAGTTGGCAGATAATTAACCTCATTTCAACTGGTATAATGAGATAAAAAGCTCTTTTTCAATTCTACAAGCTACCCACGAATAGTCCTCAGATTTCCTGCTATAAATGATGATAAATCTTTAATATCTCCAACAACCACAAAGGGTATGATCTTAAACTTGGTACCAGAATAAATCAACATGTGAGGAGACTACAGAAGAGTCTATTTATCTGTTCATGTTGATGTTATACAGCAAATACGTTATTTAGTGTTGGGTCAGGTTTAACATGTGATTTATGGATGAAAATCAAAGCTTTTTTGTTTTTGTTTTCTGTATTTTAACAGGTTAAAATGTCACTATCAAATTTACGAGACCTTTACAACAGAGTAAGATAGTAGAAAATGATGGTTACCCCCTAAAAAGAAAAAAAAAACACAGAGAAATATTTGTCCTAGATTTAAATCACACTGTTTTTATTGCACCCAACACTGCCCAAATATCTTTCACAGGCAGAGTGATGAGAATTTAAATAGCAGGAGATAAGTGAAGTAAGTGGATGAGCTGAAACAGAACAGAGGAATAAAATATTATGACAACATTTATCAGATTTCTCCCTCGCAATATGGAGCCCAAACTAATATTTTGGAGTTTTGGTTTTGGAGGAGGAAGAGAACCAGCTCCATCTCACCAATGAACATGTGAGCTTCCAGGAGATGCTGCAAATAGACAGAATACAGCAAAGCAGGACACCGTAAACTAACGTATGTTCAGGACCATACACACACAGATATATACACACACACACACACACACTGATATATACACATAGATATATACACACATAGATATACACACATAGATATATACACACATAGATATATACACACATAGATATATACACACATAGATATACACACATAAATATATTTTACACATGTGTGTGTATTTAAAAATAGAGCGGGGTAATGTCATCAATCAAACATCAAAGTCCTCATCCTCTGTTTCTGATTCCAACAGCAGCTAAATCTCCATCAAACATGCCAGCTTCACTTTCTTCACCATCAGAGTCACTTTCCTCTAAATGATGCGTTATAATCCACTGAGTTGCTGTGCTACCGTAGTCCTGGTCTGGATGGAGAAATGGCACCAAGACGAAAGCACCAAGACAGAAATGTTCAACTTTCATTTCTTCTGCTGCTTTACTGCTTTTAGTGAATGGTGACCATAGGAACGCTTCTCCCACTCGTTCTTTGCTCTGTGATCCACTGATCCAGTCTGTGCTCTGTGATCCGCTGATCCAGTCTCTGCTCTGTGATCCCCTGATCCAGTCTCTGCTCTGTGATCCGCTGATCCAGTCTCTGCTCTGTGATCCGCTGATCCAGTCTCTGCTCTGTGATCCCCTGATCCAGTCTTTGCTCTGTGATCCACTGATCCAGTCTCTGCTCTGTGATCCCCTGATCCAGTCTCTGCTCTGTGATCCACTGATCCAGTCTCGGCTCTGTGATCCACTGATCCAGTCTGTGCTCTGTGATCCACTGATCCAGTCTTGGCTCTGTGATCTATTGGTCGAGTCTTTGCTCTGTGATCCACTGATCCAGTCTTTGCTCTGTGATCCACTGATCCAGTCTCTGCTCTGTGATCCACTGATCCAGTCTTGGCTCTGTGATCCACTGATCCTGTCTTATGTCTTAAACTCAGCTGTGTAGCTGATTTCCTTCACTTTAACGCAGGAAAATATAAATACTACAAAAGAAAATGAAAAAAGGCAAATATGACCCAAAGCTGGGGATTTCTGATTTGCACAGACATGCGCTGGAGGCTGGTTTCATATATACGACCCGACGCGAGGAGAACGACAGCCAGAGAGAGAGACTGTATAATTGTGTACTAAGATAAAGTGTTTCATGAGCAGGGTGATAAAGTGCATATTAAATTAGCCTCAGCACTATTGATCGCTGCACTGCAGCAGAAACGGATGCCTTTGCATACCAGAGAGATTCAATTATGCTCATATAATCAGCTCCAGTTCCTGATGGACGCCACCGAAGAAGAAGAAGAGGAGGAGAATTTGCATAGTTATGTGTCGTGTGACAATGAAATAAATCTTGCCAGTGAGAAAATGAAAGAAATGTTCAGTGTTTCCCAGAGAATTACTGCAGGGAAGGGGCAGAAGCTCCTGCTGTTTATGTCCCTACCTTGCTGACTTCTTCTTCTGTCCATAACTCCCCCTGTCGCCGCTGTCCATCACCCCCCCCCCCCCCCCCGTTTCCTTCTTTCTGAGCCCATTTCCCCCTCATTACTAATTCATTAGTCAAATTTATGGAAGAGGCCGGCTCAGAGCGGATCAATGCCTTATTTACACATTTAGACAGTCGGGGGCTGAGCCGCGATTAACGGGCCTATAAAACCTTTACCAATACCACCTTAAATCTGCCTCCAGGGGCAGTCGCCTCCTGATAACGTGCATCTGGGAGAAAAATCACCTTATTGGTACATAAATATGGAGACATTTCCATATGAAACAAGGCTCAATATCAAGAGATATTTAATATTTGAAACAACGTTAAAGCGTTTACTGCTGGTTGGTTCCATCAATACTGATAGAACTGAAAGTTATTAGAATTTAATAGACTTCTATTTCATATTTTTCCATATGGGAGCAATTACTTTATCTTCATTTTTCTATGTTTCTGTATCTTTCTACAGTTAGGTGTGAAAAGGGGGCTTTTATTTTGAAGGACATACAGTGTATGAGGTCACATGACCAGTCCCTTGGTTGACTTTTATTCTGAAATCTGGAACATTTTTATTCATTTAATTTTGACATTATGATTTGCTGTTTTATACAGAGTAAAGCGTTGCTACTGCTACTACTGCTGGTAGTCGATTATAAAGGCTGCTCCTTAGGAAAAAAGCTTTGTGTTGCTTAAAGAAAAAGCATTTTAACAGAGTTAATAATGGATTACAGACACCCTCTATTCTATATATCATATGTTACATTTGCTCTTACACCCAGTACCACATATTGATTAGTGATAATACTTTGATCCATTACAACTACACTTACATATAATTGTTCCCTTTCAGCTTGTATAGATGATTAAAGCATCTTTTGCTTTTGCTGAGAATGGGTTTCATTTTTTCAATTTCCCTGCTATAAATGATAATAAATATGGGATATATATATATCTCTGCAAGCACAAAGGGTGTGAGCTTAACATGCAATAAATGTACCATAAACACGAGTTAACACATTAACCAATCCATTATCAGAAAGGTACAAAAGGTTAATTAACACCAGGTTCACGTAATAGTGATGATTAAACGTTACTTAAGTGTAATTAACCCTTTTCTGTTGTTTCTGTCACTGTACTCACTTTACTCTACACACACATCCTGCACCTTAAGTATGCAATAACTGTGTGTGTGTACATGTGGGTATGTGCGTGGATATGTATGTCCATATATATATATATGCAAATATGTGTGTATGTGTATGTATGTAGGTATGTACGTCCATGTATGTATGTATATATGCTTTGCTTATGCATACTTTTTTTTTTTCTTACTCTTTTCTTACTATTTATTAGCATTTTCTCTCCATTCTATGTCCATAATGCATACTGTGTATGCGGATCATCAACAAATTCTGCAAATTTGTACATTGTGTTGTGTGTTTTTTATTTTTATTTCTTTATAGTTTTTTATCTTCAGCTTTATTTTCTTTTTCTTTATCTGTAACGCTGCAGTAACAAGAAAACTTACCCGTTGAGGGATCATATACATTTGTAATTTTTCTACAACCACAAAGGTTATTGGACCTGGTTACAGAACTAATCTACGACATGTGAGGTGACTTTGTGAAAATATATACATTTGATAGTGAAAACAATTATGAATGAAGATGAATTTGTGAGAGAAAAAGTGAAAATACCAGTGAAGTACGTATGACTTTGATAGTAAAAATGTATGAACATGTGGTCCAGTGGGTCTAGGCCTATTCAGTGGTCCGGTTCTGGTCCCCGGGCCACATGTAGACCCCCCCTGCTGTGTATTACATGAGCTGATCCAACAGAAGTGAACTACTCTCATAGCCCAATATAATCACTCCTCATCCCCAAGCCCCCCCCCAACAACACCTAATTACCATGTGACCTTGACTCCTTCCTCCCTCTCTACAACGTGGGAACCGTGCACCACGCGTCCACATGCAGAAAGCAGAAAGTGTCGTGCATCAGGAAAACGCCGTCGTGCAGGTTTTCACTTCACGTCTCAATTTACTTCAATTTCATAGCACAGATACAGACGCTCTTATGTAATTTAAGCCTTTCATGGTCTGGGGGCAGCATAAAAGGCTCATCGTGGTTTCTGCTCTTAAAGGAGCCCAGCACTCGACATGGTCGCCGTGAGGAGGCGTCATGGCTTCTGCTGCCTTCACTCTTTTCCTGTCAGAGTGAATGTTTCCTGTCGTGCACGAAGCGCCGGATTTCATAATGAAAGAGGAGAAAAACCAGTGTTTGTTCTGAACTAGTCAACCGTGGCACACCGTGCAGGAAACAGTCAAAAGTGTTTTCACCTGTGATGCTTCTGTAGTAAACACAAAGCATTTTACCAGAATGAACGTGTGCACGAACGCTACCTACAAATCTGCAGTTATTCTGCAGCTCTTTGGCATTTTAGACTTAAAACTGTTTCATAGCAACATGAGGTTCAGTGAAACAGAAGTCGTCTATACGTGATAAAACCTCGAATAGTTTCAGCAGTTTAGTATTTCTACATTTTCACTACCAAATGTTTACATTTTGACATAGTAACCTCACATGTCGTAGACCAGGTTTGTGGAAAAATTATAAATGTATTATTTATAACAGAAAACTGTGGTTAATAAAGGGTTAATTACATTTAGTAATGCAAGTAAAGTTTTGCACATGAAGCAGTTTGCATGAAGCAGAATTACAGTGTTTATAACTATTTTTTACTGTTTTTTTTTTTAGAGAATGCAGAAACAAGCAGGAAGTTGTAAGCAGGCTTTTATTTTGAAGGTCACCTTTATGTGGAAAATAAAGGTAAAGTTGATGAAGCAGCTTTTCATTATTACCTTATGTAATTAAAATTGATTAAAATAAGATTTTTTAAGTGCTTTATTAAAGCTTTGTTTGTAGATTCTGTTTATTTTTGTGAACTTGTGAGTTTGGACTTTTATTTAGAAGGTCCTGCGTCTGGTCACATCCTGTCTGGGATTTCACCTCGTTAGGAAACTCGGACGTCAGACGAGGATCCACTGGATTTTTTTTCTGTGATGAGAAGGATCAAGTCTGACGTTTTCAGATCATCTTGCAGGAACAAAATGCCTTTTTTCTCTAGTTCTGCAGAAACATCAGAAACAGTCGGCGAGGAAAAGACATTCTGTTCATGCTGATGATCTGAAAACGTCAGACCTCATCCTTCTAATGGCTTTGATGAAATTCTTAAAACTAAAGAACTCGAGAGTTTCGAGCTTTGTCCATGTTCTCAAATCAGATGCTGCACATTCAAGCTATAATCAACATTTTTATCATTATTTTAAATCTCAATTAAATCTTATTTATGGCTATGTACTTAAAAAGAATTAATTTTATAGTCAAAATGTATAAATATGAATGAAAATGTATAATTTTATTATTAGTTATATAACCAACCATTAAAGGTAGTCATCGTCATCATTATCAAAAATACAAATTAATGGTAAAATGAAAAAGGTTTTAGGTGCTAGGTGCTTTTAGACCATGTTAGACATGCTAATAGACCAGGATAAAATAAAATATTAAACAGGAATAATTAAAATATGGCCAACATCCATTTGCTGATGTGTTTTTTTCAGGACACAGTTCATCAGGAACAAGCAGCAAACGTTGTCGCTCTGACAGGTGTTCACTTTACATTCTTATCACGTCACAATATTCTTTTTGAATACAATTACGTTTTATTATACCCTCATATTTATAGTCATTTATTTTACCGTTAAATCGTTTTACACGCTAACCCGCCCCAGTTTATTGGTAAACATCGGAATCGGAATTAGAATATTAGCTAAAAACAGGGTGAACGTCTCATAATGTTAATTATAGTTTTATGATTGGTAATTCTGCATCTCGTAACTTCATCTTTAATTTCACACTATTTATTTTCCCAGTTTATTCCTGCACAGTTATCATCAGAACAAACAGCTCATGGACAGGTGGGAGCACGCGTACTTTCTATGCTAATGCTCACACACACACACACACACACACACACACACACACACACACACACACACACACACACACACACTAAATATATAAAATCCCCAGCAACATCATATTAACTCCTGAGGAACCAAAAGGACCAGAACTGTTCGCCTGGTGCCATAAAAAGCACCAACGCTGGGTCCCTGGTCTCAGCAGCAGAACATGAACCTGCAGCAGAGTCTCTGTCTCCATCCTGATCATCTGTTTTAACAAAAACTCACCTTCTCCCACCACAGACACTCAGAGCTGCAGCAGGAAATCACAGACACACCCATGACCTGGATGTGCACAGACATGAGAACCAACAGCAAACTAAGTCTGAAAGCTCTGGAGTCTTTAAATAACAAGAAGACGTTGGACTGAACATAATCGCTACGAGACTTTTCATTGTATGACACCTGCAGCTGGAACCTGAGGCATCAAATAGTCCGTTTTGTACATTTTTATCTTAATTTTATTAACACATTTACAAAAAACACAGAGCCCCTATAGTGAGGAACAAAAAAACCTAAAAAAATGTACCTTCATTTTTTGGCTTTTTTACTTTTTTAAATGCAACACACAAAATGTAAACACAGCAACAGTAGTTTTTCACTGTACTTTATTAACAACTAAACATACACTTAAACATACGTTTAACTTGGTTAAAAAATAACAGAAAACTGAAAAAATCTATTAAATTTTAACCCTAAAATGGACAATTAACATCTATGATAATAATCATAAAAAATACATTAAGGAATAAGCAAGGTACATATGTTGGTATGAGATAGTATATAATATTAATATATAATATTAATATATAATATTTTTGTATGAAGTTACATTATAATATAAACTATATATATTGTATTAAGCTCATATTTTATTACATATAGGTGATATGGTATGATGGTATAAATATTATTATATCATATATTATCTTGGGCGACACGGTGGAGCAGTGGGTAGCACTGTTGCCTCACAGCAAGAAGGTCGCAGGTTCAAGACCGCCTTGGGCCTGGGTCTGGGACCTTTCTGTGTGGAGTTTGCATGTTCTCCCCGTGTCTGCGTGGGTTTTCACCGGGTACTCCGGCTTCCTCCCACAATACAAAACATGCTCAGGTTAATTGGCAAATCTAAATTGCCCATAGGTGTGAGTGTGAGAGTGAATGGTGTGTGAATGGTGTGTGTGCCCCACGATTGGCTGGCGACCATCTGGGGTGTATCCCTGCCTCTCGCCATAAATGCGCTGGGATAGGCTCCAGCAGACCCCTGCGACCCCGAAAGGGAATAAGCGGGATAGAAAATGGATGGATGGATATTATCTTGTATTATGTGATGCTACATTTTATTATTTTATCATGTGACATACATGTATTACATGAGGTCGTGTGTATGTGTATGTATACATACACATGTATAGATAGATCAAATCTTAAAATCTATATTGTATTTATATCTATATTTATACTTGAACAAAAATACTCAAAATAATTTTGACCAATAAGAGGAGGTTTTAGTGCTGTGACGTGCATGTTGACTCATTTCACTGTGTCGATGCAATTCAACTATTTTTCTACATTTTAATTCACTTCATCCAGACTCGATGATGAAGGTGAATAAAAGCAGCATGCAGCATTCTGACTCCATCAGATTCACTACTTTTTAAACCAGCGTTCCGTTGCCTGCTTTGCATAATCACTGCAAACCTCTAGTTACCACAGACACTGATGGTCGCTGCCCTGTAGCCCTGGACATCACTTCACCACGTTGAAGGTTCTAGACGGGTCCGTTAACAATCCTCCGCTTCAGATGGAATCAACGCGGATCCGTTTCCCCAGAATCATTGTTGGAGCGAAATTAACCTTTTCTGTGTGAGTGTCCTCTGTGCTCCCTCTGCAGGCCTGGAGTCTAATGTCTAATCTCATGTCTCCACCCCAAAGACATTAATACCTGCACAGGGCCAGACTGAGTGTGGCTGATTGGAGGCAACAGCTTTCTTACGTCTGTCTCCTGCCCTCAAGCTGGATTGATTGTTTATTTAAAACCTTTTCATTTCTTGTTTATTTATATGTTTAAAGTTAAAATAAATCCTCAAGCATTGAGGTTAAATCATATCTTTTCTTGTGGACAATCCATTTTTGAGACAAGGACAGTCAGTCATGAAACTACTCTCAATCAGTTACATGGAATCTTGGTAAAAGGCCAATACATTTAAGTAAGAAAGCTGCTTTCCGGAGTACTGGAGTGCAAGACTTTGAAGTATTTGGATTTATATGGACTTTGCATTGTGGATTTAAAACTTGAACTTGGACTTCTATGGATTGATTGTTTGGACGAGCACATGGCAACTAACAAAGGAACAGCCATCTTGAAAACCTTCAAAGGCAAGTACGATTAAAAACCTTGTTACCTGCAAGTGAAAAAGGATTTCTGTTTTTTGAAATGGATCTGATTTGATGAGAAACTTTTTCTGTTTATTCATGAATTGAGAATTAAGAACATAGATGAACTTGTGAAGTTATTAAGAAGACTCCAAGCAGTGGATTATACTTTGTTCACGTTTTGAGGGCCTAAGCGGCTGATTTAGTTCATAAAAATGGATGATGAAAAGGCAAAAAAGACTCTTGCTCTTGTTCAAGATTTGGATTCGGACGTCCCAGGTGGGGATGAAGTTAACATTAGTCAGCAAACCTTGGAAGAAATGCGCTCAACCAGAAAAGGCAAGCTTAGCCAGCTGACCAGGCGCATGAACATAATTAAAGAATTAATGAATGACACTACTTGTGCTGGTGAAGTGAAATCTAATGAGGAAATGTACAAAACAAAATTGGATGAATTTAAAGAAGCTCACTCACAGTATCAGTGCTCGTTAAATAAAGAAGATTGTGACAATGATACAAAAACTTGGTTTGAACCAAAGTGGGCAGTGATAACAGAGTTCCTTTCCTCTCTTTCACAATGGTGGGCCAGCTTGGAAACCACTGAAGAGGCGACTGAAGAGGAGACCCATGACCACCTTGCTGTTGTTACTGATGATGTCAGGCCCGAAGACAGTGCTTCAGCAGTAAGAGATCATGGATCCCAAATGTCAAAGAGACAAAACCGCTCTGTCCTATCTACACACTCATCTTCTTCACGCATACAGGCAGAGGCTGAACGGGCAACCCTTCTGGTGAAAGCCGCTGCATTAAAAGAAAAACATGCTTTAGAGGAAAAGGAGGAACAACTTAACCGTGAAAAAGAACAACTAAGAAAAAGGAAAGAGCTGTTGAATATACAAACAGAATTAGCAGCAGCATCAGCCAAAATATCCGTTCTGAAATCTGCTGAAGATTATGAAGATAATCCCGACTCAACAACCATGGATGGCATGAATGAATATTTTGAGAAACACATGGACAAAGACGACACACTGGACTTTAAAGACATCGCCATGACGCCTAGTGTAAAACCAAAGACTGGAACTACCTGGCATCATTCTACTGTCCATATGCCCGCACATTCTGAAGTCAACATGCTTCAACCTCGACGCACAGCAATGGCTCAACAGACTGCTGCCACCACCAGACCAAGTCGTCAGACGGTACTGATCAGTGAAACACCAAGAATTTCACCGCCACCTACAACTGCAATGGCACGACAAACACAAGCTTCACAGGGAGGAGTAGAGCCTGATCAACTCCACACACTCCTTGAAAGCCAAAACAGCATCACAAGGGCTCTGGTAAGACATCAACAAATTGCCTTTCTGCCAAAAAGAGATTTAGTGCCTTTTGACGGTGATATTTTGCAGTACCAGTCATTTATCCGGTCTTTTGAACAAATTATTGAATCCAAAGTGGAGACCAGTGAAGAAAGACTGTCCTTTCTTGAGCAGTACACAAAAGGAGCTGCTCAAGAGCTTGTTAAGAGTTGTCAGTATTTGCCTTCTGACAGAGGTTTCCAAACAGCTAAAAATCTGTTAAAAGAAAATTATGGCAATGAATATAGGCTTGCCAGCGCCTATATAGGAAAGGCTCTTTCCTGGTCACCAATCAAGGCAGAAGACCTGAAAGCATTGCAGGCATACACTCTGTTTCTTAGAAGTTGCTGCAATTCAATGGAAAGTATGATGTATATGGATGAACTGAATCTGGCGTCCAACCTCAAAGCCATAGTGTTCAAACTTCCTCACAAAATCCGTGACAGATGGAGGTCGGTCGCTTCAGATATGCAAACACAAAATAATACAAGAGTAACATTCTACAATCTTGTTGAATTCCTTGAGAAACAAGTTCGCACCTATTCTGACCCCGTGTTTGGCAACATCTTAGATGGCCCTCAGAATAAAGACAAATCATCAAAACCTTTGTCCAAACCCAAATCTACTGGCAACTTCGCCACAACAATTGACCAACTGACTAGGCCAGTATATTGTGGATTCTGCAGGGGTACGCACACACTTGCACAGTGCTCAAGTTTAAGAAAAAGGTCTAACAAAGAGAAAATTGACTTCTTAAGAAAAAACGGAATCTGTTTTGGATGTCTTGCAAAAGGACACATCAGCAAGGACTGCAAAAGGCGCCTGACATGCGATGTATGTAAGAAACCACATCCTGGACTACTACACATAGAGAATCAACAAATGACGAGCAAAGATGCAGAGATGCAGAGACCTCCTGTGGACCATGACGGTGATCAATCTGTTACCTTAAAATCTTGTGGGCATATTGGGGCCGGTAAGAATGAATGTGCACTTTCCATTGTTCCTGTCCAGGTAAAGAGTAACAAAAGTGATCAGATAATTGAGACATATGCTTTCCTCGATTCAGGCAGTTCTGCTACCTTTTGCACTGAACAATTAATGTCAAAATTACACATTAAAGGAAGAAAAACCAACATTATGTTGCACACCTTGAGTCAAGAGAAATGCATCCCCTCATATCTAGTCACAGGACTTGAAGTTGCTGGATTAAACTGTTCTGACTTTGTTGCTTTACCAGATGCCTATACCCAGCATGAGATGCCTGTGACGAAGGAGAACATGATCAGAAAGGAAGATCTCTCAAAATGGTCATATCTGCAAAAGGTGACGTTACCTGTTATTGATGCCAAAGTTGAGTTACTAATTGGATCAAATGCTCATAGAGTCATGGAACCCTGGGAGGTGATTAATAGCGAACAAGGTGGACCTTTTGCCATAAAAACACACCTAGGATGGGTTGTTAATGGCCCTCTTAGAGGCTATGATCCTGGCACAACTAACTGTCCAGCAGTCATATGCAATAGGATCTCAATAGCCAGGATAGAGGAACTTTTGATTAGTCAGTATAATCAAGATTTCAGTGAAAGAGCATCAGAAGACAAACCTGAAATGTCAGTAGAAGATAAGAAATTCATGAAATGTGTGAATGGCAGCGTAACACTGGAAGATGGACACTATGTTCTGGATTTACCCTTCAGGAGAGAAAATCAAGTCCTGCCAAATAACCGATCTGTGGCAGAACAGCGCCTCCATGGCCTGAAGAAAAAATTCCAAAGACATGAGCAATTCAAAAAAGAATACAGTGAGTTTATGTCAGAGATTATTGAAAAGAAATATGCTGAAGTGGTACCGTGTGAACAGCTAGAGAAGGCAGATGGCAGAGTGTGGTACATCCCACACCATGGGGTGTACCACCCCAAGAAGAAAACCTTAAGAGTTGTCTTTGACTGCAGTGCATCCTACCAAGGAGCCTCACTCAATTCAGAATTACTACAAGGCCCAGACTTAACAAACACCTTAGTCGGAGTACTTGTCAGATTCAGGCTCGAGCCAGTTGCTGTAATGGCAGACATCCGCTCCATGTTCCACCAAGTGAGGGTATCAGCCAAAGATGTGGACTTCTTAAGATTTCTCTGGTGGCCTGAAGGTGATGTAGATCAAAGAGCAGTGGAGCACCGCATGCTTGTCCACTTGTTCGGAGCAGTGTCATCTCCAAGCTGCGCAAGCTTTGCCTTAAAGAGGACAGCAGAAGACAACAAAGGTAACTTTGCCTCAGAAGTCATCAATACTATTAAAAACAATTTTTATGTTGATGATTGTTTAAAGTCGCTGCCCTCAGATCAGGAAGCTGTGCAACTCGTTGAGGACCTGTCAGCTGCCTGTCAGACGGGAGGATTCTACCTCACCAAATGGGCAAGTAACAGCCGCACAGTGCTCTCTGCTATCCCCCAAGAAGATCGAGCCAAAGAAGTCAAGATGTTGGACTTGGAGAAAGATGAACTGCCAATGGAGAGGGCCCTTGGACTCCAGTGGTGCGTCGAGAATGATGCATTCATGTTTAAGATCACACTGAAACACAAACCACTCAGTAGAAGGGGCTTACTATCTGTTGTTAGCTCAGTGTATGATCCACTCGGCTTCTTAGCCCCAGTCATCTTACCTGTCAAGCATACGCTCCAGCAGTTATGCAAGGAAAAGTATGGATGGGATGAACCAATTCCCTCTGCAACATCTCAAAAGTGGATAGAGTGGACATCTAGTCTCGAGAAGCTGAATGACTTCAGTGTTGCTCGTTGCATTAAATCAAAGCACTTTGGAAATCCAATACGGGCCCAACTGCATCACTTTTCAGATGCCTGTGAATATGGCTATGGCACTGCAAGTTACCTGCGGATGGAGAATGACCGGGGCGAAGTCTGCATCTCCTTCATGATGGGTAAAGGAAGATTGGCTCCTTTGAAGCAGATGACAATCCCCAGAATGGAGCTCTCCGCGGCAGTGCTGTTAGTCAGAGTGGATAAAATGCTCAGGTTAGAGCTGCAAATTGAACTTGAAAGCTCAGTGTTTTGGACTGATAGTCAGACAGTCTTGAAGTATATAGCCAATGAGCATGCACGGTTCCACACATTCGTCGCCAATCGGATATCCATTATCCATGAAAATTCCAGCTTGTCCCAGTGGAGATTTGTGGGAACAAAATCAAACCCAGCTGATGACGCGTCAAGAGGCTTGACCGTCGAAAAATTCCTAGAATGCAGACGGTGGATAGAAGGCCCAACCTTTCTCTGCAAACCAGAAGCTGAATGGCCAGTTCATCCTATCGACTTTGACTCCCAGCTCAGCCCAATGGTTGATCTAGAGGTAAAAAAGAAAGTTACTGTCTTGAGTACTGACGTCGTTCATGATAAAGAAAGCCCAACCATTCAACTACTATCATACTTTTCAGATTGGCTGAAACTTAAAAAGGCAGTAGCTTGGCTCTTGAAATTTAAGAATGTATTGAAGACCCTTGCAAAGCAAAGAAAGAAAATCAAATCCACAAGCCTAGACGCTCAAAGCAAAGAAGTTGCTTTAAAGATGCAAGCCTTCAAATCAACATTGGGTGGTCAGAGCCTTAACATTGAAGACCTGGAAATGGCAGAGAAGGTAATTATTGGAATAAGCCAAAGACAAACATTCCCCAAGGAATTGGCCAAACTGGAAATGGCGCCATCTAGTGTGCAAAGAACAAGTTGCATATTTAAGTTGGATCCAGTGTTGGACAGTGGCATACTGAGAGTTGGTGGACGCCTCTCCAGGTCAGCCATGCCTGAGCAAGTAAAACATCCAGTCATTCTGCACAAGAGTCATCCAATCTCCTCTCTGATATTACGCCACATCCATGAGCACACAGGCCATAGTGGAAGAAACCATGTTCTCTCCGAACTTCGTAAAAGGTACTGGATCACAAATGCAAACTCTGCAGTTAGAAGCATAATTAACAAATGTGTTACCTGCAGGCGAGTAGCTGGAAGAACAAGAATACAAAAGATGGCAGACTTACCGCAAGAAAGATTAATGCCCGACCTGCCCCCCTTTACAAATGTGGGAATGGATTATTTCGGCCCAATTGAAACCAAGCGGGCCAGAAGCCTTGTGAAACGGTACGGGGTAATCTTTACGTGCATGTCTAGCAGGGCAGTGCATCTTGAGATGGCATACTCTTTAGACACAGACTCCTGCATCTGCGCTATCAGAAGGTTTACGTGTCGCAGAGGTCAAGTCTCTCACATTCGCTCAGATAACGGGACCAACTTGGTAGGTGCTGAAAAGGAACTACGAAAAGCTCTTGCGTGTTTAGATCAGGACAAAATGAGAAATTCCCTGCTTAAAGATAACATCAAATGGTCTTTCAACCCTCCAGCGGCATCTCACCATGGCGGTGTATGGGAGAGAATCATCAGAATGGTGAGAAAAGTGCTTTTGTCAGTTTTGCACCAGCAAGTACTCGATGATGAGGGCCTATGTACCATCCTATGTGAAGTAGAGGCAATCCTCAACAGTCGGCCCATCACTACCATGTCACCTGACCCACATGATCTTGAAGCTCTGACACCTAACCATGTTCTTCTCTTAAAGTCTAAACCTGTTCTACCACCAGGGATTTTTCAGAAGTCTGACATGTATCTGAGACGCAGGTGGAAACAAGCCCAATACATGGCTGATTTGTTTTGGAAGAGGTGGGCCCAAGAATATTTACCACTGTTACAAGAACGGCAAAAATGGATAAATCCAAGAAAGAACATCCAAATAGGAGACATAGTCTTGATTGTGGACGCAACAGCACCCCGAGGGTCCTGGACGTTGGGAAGAGTCCTACAAACCTTTCAAGATGGTAAAGGGCTGGTCCGTTCAGTACAGATCAAAACCAAGACTAGTGTTCTTGAGCGACCCATCACAAAAGTCTGCCTGTTGGTGGAAGACTGCCCCCCTGACCACCAACCCCAATCAACTCATTGAAAGTATGTAATCTTTTTATTTAAAGACATACAGTATGTTTAAAGGCTCCATCTTATTTCAGTTTTTTATAATTGTATTACATTCACATTGCATACAATTAGGGGCCGGAAATGTTGGAGCGAAATTAACCTTTTCTGTGTGAGTGTCCTCTGTGCTCCCTCTGCAGGCCTGGAGTCTAATGTCTAATCTCATGTCTCCACCCCAAAGACATTAATACCTGCACAGGGCCAGACTGAGTGTGGCTGATTGGAGGCAACAGCTTTCTTACGTCTGTCTCCTGCCCTCAAGCTGGATTGATTGTTTATTTAAAACCTTTTCATTTCTTGTTTATTTATATGTTTAAAGTTAAAATAAATCCTCAAGCATTGAGGTTAAATCATATCTTTTCTTGTGGACAATCCATTTTTGAGACAAGGACAGTCAGTCATGAAACTACTCTCAATCAGTTACATGGAATCTTGGTAAAAGGCCAATACAATCATCATGGTCACGTCTTCCAATGCAAACACATTGTGTCATGAATTAGTAACTGGAAGTAGCTGGAAGCAACCATCAATTCACCATTAAAGCTCCACAGTGAGATCTGAGGTGCTGAATAAACACTGTTCCCTGTTTAAAAACACTCAATCCAGAAATAAAGGCATAAAAACAGCTGTTAGGACTCCTGTGACGTTGTGATGTCACACACATACACCCCAATTTCACAGCCATTGATATCAGCCAATTATTCTATGATTAAATATTTCTGTCTGGGATTTAAAAACTATTAAAAATAAAGCACATGCAGGGTATTCCATCCACTAGATGCTGCTAAATGCAGCTGAACCGTACGCTGGACTTCAGCTGAGGATACCCTTCAACAAGCGGCTGCTTCTCCCAGGAGTGCTGAACTCAGCCGAGTCTTTATTCTTTAATTAGCTGTGGTGGAGTGACCGGATAACCTGATGTAGGTTTTTATTCCCTTGGTTTCCCCCAACCGATGCACGGCGTCCCAGTCCTGTGTCAGCACGTATTATGTATGAGATTTCTCTCGCTGTCTAATTCTCACGATGTTATCTCACGAAAGAGACATGCTCTGCACATTTTCAGGTGTGGACGACGCAAACACCCCATGGAGCTGCAGAACACGCTGAGCGTTTGTCTGGTGCAGGCGAGCGAGCTGATGATTGTAGCTGCAGACGTCTTTAATATTCAGGATGACGTCCTGAGGAGTCGGGGAACATCCACATGTTCACTTCAGGACTTGGACCTTTGACCACGTTTAGCATAGACACCACATGCAGGGACGCAGGCGTCACGTTAGAAGTGATGTGAGGTCTGTGAAGAACCACACACACAAACTGACCAGCACCAGGAACTGACTTCATCTGTTAGAAAAGCACCGACCTAAATGCATCATTAATGTGGCATACGTGCAGATATATGCAGCATATATGTGCATATATGCATAAATATTCTCATATAGGTTAAACACAAAAAACACAAAAAGCATGTCTCATTTAAGAGGCTCTGACACCCAACCTGTTTGATTTCAGTTGATGTATACGCTTCAACGCTTAAAAAAAACAACAATCCGTATATCTGACAGGGACAATGGCTCATTGATTAACAGAAAAATACAGAATTACAAATGAACCAAAGCCGCGAGTTGACAAACGTAATAAATATGCACGAACTAGCGCGTAGACGCCGATAAATCATTCCACACTTTGTTTGTTAGATGCAAGATAAACAAGCACAAGCAGGAATAAAAGGAGAGAACTGTTCGCCAACAATGCATCTCATGTCTCCTCTGTTGTTGCTGCGGTGCAACGCAATTAAAATACAGCTACTTTTGGTTAAATTAAAAAAGTACATTGCTGGAAATCATTAAGGTAAAGGATCCCCCAGCACATGTACCGCTCCTATAGGCCACAGCACACGGCTTTGAAGCTGCGTAATTAACTCTCCACAGTCAACAAAGTGAAAGAAGCCTGAAAATACGCTGTTATGAAACATACTGTATATGAATATAGTGTATAGGGGTACATAATTAAACGTGAGGCATGTAGAGTGTCGTAAATTGCAAAAAAGTAAAAAGTAAAGAAGAATAATGAGCAGACATATAGCATCAATCTGATCTTTTCTTCAGGGAATATAAGATCACATGCGACTAAAAGCGTTTTCCTTCTACCCGATTTATTTTTTGTCCCATTTAAATGTTTCAGAACACCAAGCATTTAAATATTAGTCATAGACAAATAAACATTAGACGCAAGATTTTCTTTTCATTCTTAGTGGAGAAATAAAATCCAAACCTGAAACCTGAATCTAGACCAAAAGATCTTCAAACGCTAGACGTCCTGCTGAGATCTGAAGAAAAGTCACATTCATTATCCACAGATGGAGTAAACACGGAAAATAAGTAAAGTAAAAAATATATATATAAGGTGCAATACCACCTCCACTCCATTAGGGGGCAGCAGAGTGTTCACAGGGAGCATACAGCACAGAGTATGAGTATGAAGTGTAGAAGGATTTAATTTATTTTTAATTTCAGATGCACTTTAAATCTTTTCTGTTAGTTAATAAAGCTATTCTTTGTTGTAAGTTGGTCCATATGTCTCTATTCTCTTTTTTATTCTTATATGTCAGTAAGGATACAGTGTTATGCAGAGGTACTTAGAACAAATTATAGACAATGATTCTATTTATAGTCACACGCGGGGGGGATGTTTTCTTCTTCCATGGGGGGACAGAAAATAATGTAGCAGCAGTGTCTTTGACTAATATTTAAATGAGTTTGCTGATCAGAAACATTGAGTGTGACAAACTCGCTTTACTCCGGCCCATATACTACGTACTCATCCACTCCGTATTGGTGTGTGTGACAGTGATTGTGACTGAAGTGCGTGTGCTGCTATAACATTATTTTAGCAAACAGATGTTTATATCACCACACTGGGAGACATTAGCAGCCACCCGCCAGTTGCTATCAGCTGATTTATAACACATATCAAAGCTAATTCCGCCGACTTCCGCTCCATCTGCGATGCTGATCGATCCGCCCTTTTGTATCTCCATAAGCCGCGCTGCCGCGCTAATAGACGAGGTATAAACTTACTTTGTGACCTTAATAAAACCTTCACTTTGTGCTTTAGTCGGCCGCCGCCTCCTGAATCAAGCGGCTCAGCAGCATGTCGGCGTAAAAAGCAAACATCGCGGCCCTGGCCCAGACCTGTAAATCTGCCCAGCAGCCAGATCCACTCCTCCTGTTTCCTCTTTTATGTTCTGTTTTACTTTTTACATGAGGCTGACGCAGGTTCTCACATAGGAAGTGTTGCTCCTCCCTCTCAGGAAGGAAATTATTAAGTGTGGGAAAGGTTTGAGGTTACGCCAGAACAGTGTTAGCAGCATTAGCAGTATTAGCAGCATTAGCAACAGGGTTAGCAGCATTAGCAGTGTTAGCAGCAGGGTTAGCGGCAGCAGTGTTTGCAGCATTAGCAGCATTGTTAGCAGCAGCAGTGTTAACAGCTTTAGCAGCAGTGTTAGCAGCAGCAGTGTTAGCAGTGTTAGTAGCAGTGTCAGCAGCAGCAGTGTTAGCAGCAGCAGTGTTAGCCGTGTGAGCAGCAGTGTTAGCAGCATTAGCAGCAGTGTTAGCAGCATTGTTACCAGCAGCAGTGTTAGCAGTGTTAGCAGCTTTACCAGCAACAGTGTGAGCAGTATTAGCAGCATTAGCAGCAGTAGTGTTAGCAGCATAAGCAGCAGCAGTGCTAGCAGTATTAGCAGCAGTGTTAGCAGCAACAGTGTTAGCAGCATTAGCTGCAGTGTTAGCAGCAGCAGCGTCAGCAGCATTAGCTGCAGTGTGAGCAGCAGCAGTGTTAGCAGCTTTAGCAGCAGCAGTGTGAGCAGTATTAGCAGCAGTAGTGTTAGCAGTGCTAGCAGTATTAGCTGCAGTGTTAGCAGCAGCAGCGTTAGCAGCAGCAGTGCTAGCAGTATTAGCAGCAGCGTTAGCAGCAGCAGTGCTAGCAGTATTGGCTGCAGTGTTAGCAGCAGCAGCATTAGCAGCAGCAGCGTTAGCAGCAGCAGTGCTAGCAGTATTAGCTGCAGTGTTAGCAGCAGCAGCGTTAGCAGCAGCAGTGCTAGCAGTGATAAAGACTTTGAGCGTTCCAGTCGCTGCCAGTGCTGTGAATAATGTCTCCGCTCCACAAAGACAGGGCCAGAGCCAAAAGGTCGTTTTGTTCCGACAATGGATTTTTTTTCCTGCGGGGAACATGTGAGGCAGAAATAAATAAAAAAAAAGAAGCTTAGCGAACAGTCACAAGGTCTTAATATTTATCGAATTTGGGGGAAAATTTCTGTAATTAGCAAATCCCAGCGCTGAGCCCTTAAACAAAGCCTTAATAGCAGAAGGCTTAATTCTCTGGCACTTCCCCGACTCCCAAAGCAAAACAAGTTGTTTCCACGGATGATTTTCTGGACGGATTTGGTCTTTACAGAGAAGGAAGTTGGACGAGGCCACAAACTAAAAGTCACCAGCCTCAGATAGAGAAGCACCATGAGAATTGTTTGGTGACGCGATAACGTTCATCAGAGCCAAATAAATATATATACACAAACATTCCATTAATACGGCTAATAAATGAGTATTTCTTTGCTCATTCATTAGAATAAACATCTTAATTGTGTCTAGGAATGCAGACTGTGGCAAATCCAAATCACATTTTGTATTTTAACCTTATAATTAACAGTGATTAGGATTTTACAGTAAAAAGCAGCGTGGAAGCTTTTTTCTTTTTCCTGTCACATTTGACCCTAATGTTGCTTGTTTATTGTTAGTTTTATTATTCTTCCACAAAAAACAAGTTTGAAGTCAATGCAGCAAAGTTTGGCTGCGACATGAGGCCACTTCCTGTTTGGCGGCTTTGATGTCAAATCTGATTGGCTCTTCTATTCAGTTCATTATTTATACTTAAATTAAACTAATTGACATTTTTAACTATTACATGTTTGATCTTTACCAATCCGTAGTGTTTTAAAGGTGTTTTATATTGTCCATGTGTCAAATGTTAGATATGAAAAATTACTGTCAAATAAAAAGACTGAAATTTCCTGTGAAATTTAGAGTAAAATATAAGGTTGAAGTAATTGAGAATATCGAGTAAAGTCGAAGTTCCTTTAAAATTAACTTTAAATACAGTATTTAATCAAATGCACTTCATCCAACTGAAAACAAACAGGGAGAAAGACGCTTCAGGTTTGTGGCTGAATGGATCATAGACGATGTGAATGTTCGCAGCAGCTCGTTGCAGCTGCAGAATGTTTCACACAATTCATCGTTTATTTATTTATTTTTTCCCCTCGATAACGAGGTGCACGTTGGAAAACTGACAGAAAGTGTTGTCATGCAGGGATAAATTCGCTTTTGATTTCTTTGAAAGCCGAGTTGATTGAAGCCATTGTCCCATAATTCAATGCACGGCAGAGATGGTGGAAAATTAAACCCAATTATGGAGAATGGAGAACGAGACAAGCTCTATGAAACTAGCACGAGTGGAGGAAACAGAAGCTGCTTAGATGATGTTTCCTAGAATAATAACGACATAATGAGACTGAATCAAATTCTGTGAAGTCACAAAAAGAAATATTTAACCTGTTAAATTTCCCCAAACCCTCATACAGCTCTGAGTTTATCAATAAATCACATAGAAAACACTAAATACAGTATTTTTACTGCAGTAAAACCCAATTTTCCTGTTACAGCATCAATATATATCATCAATATCCACATCATCAATACAATAATAAAATAGTTTAATATAATATCATTAGTAGCTGCAACTAACCATTATTTAGATATTTATTTAGATTAGCTCATATTACCTGTATAATAATAATAATAATATAATTTAATAACATATTTATAGGAATACTCTGATTTATTGTAAGTTATACAACAGGCTACTGTAATATTCATTTACAGTAACATTACTGTGAAAAACTGCAGATTTTACAGTAAAGTGTTAAAGTGGATTTTTCTGACTTGGCAGTGTTAGCAGCAGCATTGTTAGCATCAGCAGTGTTAGCAATGTTAGTAGCAGTGTTAGAAATGTTAGTGGAAGTGTTAGCAGCAGCGTTAGCAGTGTTAGCAGCAGCAGTGTTAGCAGCAGCAGCGTTAGCAGTGTTAGCAGTGTTAGCAGCAGCAGTGTTAGCAGTGCTAGCAGCAACAGCGTTAGCAGTGCTAGCAGCAACAGCACTAGCAGTGTTAGCAGCAGCAGTGCTAGCAGCAGCAGCGTTAGCAGTGTTAGCAGCAGCAGCGTTCTTTTTCCTGCAGCAGCAGTGCTAGCAGCAGTGTTAGCAGCATTAGCAGCATTGTTAGCAGCAGCAGCAGTGTTAGCAGTGTTAGCAGCAGTGTTATCAGCAGCAGTGTTAGCAGCATTAGCAGCAGTGTTAGCAGCAGCAGTGCTAGCAGCATTAGCAGCAGTGTTAGCAGCAGCAGCAGCGTTAGCAGTGCTAGCAGCAGCAGCGCTAGCAGTGTTAGCAGCAGCAGTGTTCTTCCTCCTGCAGCAGCAGAAAGCAGAAGTAATGGCTCCATTACGACTTTGCTGCTGCAGCTGATGATTATGTTTTTACAGCCCATGGGTGTTTATGAAGAGACATAAACCTCACACAGTTCATACCAACACACATGCACGCTTTAATAAACCATTACACGCCACGAGGAACGCGTAATATGCAGATTAGAAATCATCAGCAATGTCTGTCTCGTTTATTGATTCCATCGAATTATTTGCGCCGGTGCTGGTGATTTATGGAGCCGCTGCTTCTGATTCTCCCTCTGTTAGTTTCAGCTCTCGTGACTCAAATTCAATACAAAACAACACATGAACAGGCAGCGTAATTGATATTTCCTGTGTATTTATTCCTGCTACAAAGGAGTAGTATAAATATTGTTTTATAGAAGCTGTGTGAGCATGAGAATGTTCCTCTCACTTTATTTCCTGAAACGATCAGCACTAATTCATCAAATCAAACCTTAACTTCCAAACTTAGACTGTGATTTATTTAGACCAGATTCCCCCTGTTTTTAATCATTCATCATTTCAGTCAGTCATTAATGGAATTAAACATGTTTCTACAACTTGAGGCTGTCAAATGATTGATAAGTGATCAATAAGAGGCTGAAATGATTGACAGAAGTTCTGCAGATACAGTATCTGGTCATGAATCAACGTTTCGGATGAAGCAAAGAATCCACTCTGTTGATAATTGTGGATCCAACATGGTGGCAGGAGGTATTTTACCTCTGGATTTGCTATGATTGTCTTTAAGCTACGTCACAGATTTGACAAACATTCGACCAATCAGCAGCTTTGAGCTTCTATAAACCAACGCCTCCAACATGAAGGAACAAAGATGTCTCCTCATGAAGCTGATTTTCAGGCAGCGTTTCAACAGGAAATGTCTGGATTTGTTTATGTTCAGTAAATAAATACAAAATCAGCAGCTAATCGAACGATTACAAGGCTGAAGACGTCAGAAAGACCGTTAGCTGAAGTCCGTGTGACAGTGACCTAGAATCTACGAAGGAGCGTTAATTATTCCTGGAGACTTCAGGGAAGAAGAAGAAGACTACGTGGACATGATGTCTTTCTACAGAGCTGCAGCACACGCTACACGCCTGCAGCACATGCTACATGCTATATGCTACACGCCTGCAGCACATGCTACATGCTATATGCTACACGGCTGCAGCACATGCTACATGCTACACGGCTGCAGCACATGCTACATGCTATATGCTACACGCCTGCAGCACATGCTACATGCTATATGCTACACGCCTGCAGCACATGCTACCTGCTACATGGCTGCAGGACACACTGCACGCTACACGGCTGTAGCACATGCTACACAGTTGCACCACATGCTACATGCTACTCAGCTGCAGCACATGCTACACGGATGCAGCACATGTTACACTAAATTACCTAAAACACAAACGAAAGCCTTTTGCCTTGTTGGTCTTTATTAAGTTTAAAGTTTTTAAAAGTTTTTATTTTGCTGTTGATGTGACTGAAGCAAAGATTTTGCTCCTAAAAAAGTGCAAGAAGAAACGTTTGCACTAATTTCTAAGATTTTAACGGACAAATAATTGATCATTTAACAACATAACATAATTTAGGTTATACTGTAAAGCCTTGGTAACTGTAAGAATGAAAGTAAATAACCAGCAAAAATTATCCAGAAAGTAGCATTGAAATAATTTAGATTCATTCATTTTTCCCTGATAAGGGTCAGTTTGGTCTTGTTTTAAGTTTTAAATGAAATATTTTTTATCAGTAGTAAAAAAAAATATTAGATTTAAACTTTTTGCTGTGTGACATCAACATGAATTGATTCTGACTCTTCAGATTTATTTGACTTCCAGGTTTAGGCCCAAAAACCTTTGTGTTTATAGAGATATATTTCAGGGTTATTGGATTTATAGCAGAAAAACAGAAAATAAGGCTGGAAGTAAATGGAAACATTTTCCTGTTGAAGGAAGTTAAATAAACAGTTTAAAGCTGGTTTGGTCACATTCACCAAACTCACAACTATCAATGAAGGGCAGTGTTCAGGTACAACGCTGGTTCTCTGTGCTCGTTGCATCCATCCATCCATTCATCCATTCATTCATTCATTCATCCATTCATTCATTCATCCATTCATTCATTCATTCATCCATGATCCTGCAGGTAAAATAATTCATTTGCATGTCATTAACATATCAAACTGCCCCCTCGCTGCTTTCTGGTGTTGTCGTACATTTCCTGTGTGTGTGTGTGTGTGTGTGTGTGTGTTTTTCATACAGCCTGAACATCCTTCCACTTTTCTTTGAAGTGTCAAACCTTCCACCACATCTCCCTTTTCCGTTTGTGCCTCTCGCTTGTTTTTTTTTTTTTGTTTTTTCACCACAAGGTCACGGCGTGTGTGAGTGTGTTTGTGAGTGTGTGTGTGTGTATTCTCTCTGAATTCATCCAGAAACAAGTCATATCAGCCTTCGTTTTTACATTTTTTCCAACAATTCACAAAATCCACTAAAGTCCAGAATTTGTCACATGTAGATAAGAAAACATAAAATGCTGTTGATGAAAAACATGTAAAACTTGTCACTTCTTAAAAATCTGACTTTAAAATGTCTTTTCATATTTTACCATGGATAAAGAGGTTGAATTTTAGACTTCACACCTGTTTATTTGGGTTATTTGACCTTAAATAATGTTCAGTTACACACCAGCTTTGTTATAATAGTTATAACAGAAGATGTTATGAGATTTATTGTGTTTGACAAAAAAGGAGAAATAAAGAGAAATAATCTATGAAAAAGGTGATCTAAAGAAGGCATCCCAAAAATCCCCATAGAAAGTCAAAGTTATGAGAAAAAGTTGAAACTATGAGATGGACAAAGTGGAAAAAAAGAAAAGTTGAATCTAAATGTGCTAAAGCATCACATGTCATTATTCTGAGACTAAAAGGGAACATTGAGGATGAGTTCCTCAGGTTTCTCAGACGTTCATATCAGACTCAGTAAAAACCTGTGACCGCTGATAATGAAACCTCAGTGATTCCAATTAGAAGATTCATGTGATGAAGGTCTCATCTTTACTCGCTTTGCTTTGCTGTGATTAATGAAAACAACAAAACCTCCATCATTCACATTATGCATCGTTTAATTGGTCCTTCTTTTTTATTTAACCCTTAAACTGAAAAACCTGCAGCACGTCTTCCCTGGATGGAGCCAAGATGGTAGGTCAGGTTTGAGCATTCTACAGCATCAAACATCTGTATAACATCTGTATAACATCCGTATAACATCCGTATAACAGCCGTATAACAGCCATACAAAACCTGTACAACACCTGTATAACACCTGTATAACACCTGTATACCCAGCTGTATAACATCTGTATAACAGCCGTATAACAGCCGTATAACAGCCGTATAACAGCCGTATAACAGCCGTATAACAGCCGTATAACAGCCATACAACACCTGTACCACACCTGTACAACACCTGTACAACACCTGTATAACACCTGTATAACACCTGTATAACACCTGTATAACATCTGTATAACACATGTATAACACATGTATAACACCTGTATAACACCTGTATACCCATCTGTATAACATCTGTATAACAGCCGTATAACAGCCGTATAACAGCCGTATAACAGCCATACAACACCTGTACCACACCTGTACAACACCTGTACAACACCTGTACAACACCTGTATAACACCTGTATAACACCTGTATAACACCTGTATAACATCTGTATAACACATGTATAACACATGTATAACACCTGTATAACACCTGTATAACAGCTGTATAACACCTGTATAACACCTGTATAACACCTGTATAACAGCTGTATAACACCTGTAGGTGAAGCGGTGTATTTGTCTGCTGCAGCTTCTCCCTCAGATCAGTTCTCACGTCGCTGTTAATCCGTCGTTCGTGTTCAGTCAAACGAGGGAAAAAGGTTGAATCCTTTCACAAAATGAACAGTTTATGTGATAAGTTGTGTAATTGTTTCATCCCTGTTTGTTGCAGATTTTTTAGGGGAATAAAAGAAGAGAAAAGTAATAACGCTGAGGTACAGTGTTTTAATCTGTCTCCATGAATCAAATTTACGATTTTACCTCCGACACAGAAACAGCACAAACAGCTGAGCAGCCTCTGCATAACGTGTATTTTTAGGCCTAAAACAGGAATTTTTGTTGGTAAATCTTGTGTAAATCACAGTTTTATGCTGAGACTCTAAACTAACAAATTAAGATTTTTGCTTTTACTGACATTAAAGAACCTGCATCAAACCCATAAATATCACTGTTACGTCTGGATGAACTCATCACTAGAATAAGTTATTCCTTATTCTTCTCAAATTAAAGTTCGTTCACTTTTAAATTTTATCAGTTTGTCGCCTTATAATTTTGAGTTGAGCCAACTTTTCCTTTTTGCAGTTTGCACGTCTCATAACTTTGACTTTTATCTCCTCAGCACGTCTTCCCATTGGTGTATTATTAACCCTCTGCAGGAATGGGCCTCCATAGGGAACTGACTTGTCTCTTTGCATAATTTTAATCCTTTGGTCCAAAGGGATTTTCTCACCAAACCAGACATTTGAACTTTGCAGTAAAACGTCCTAAACTGTAATAACAATGATGCTGAATCATTATTGGTGAACCTCCTCTGCATCTAGGTGAATGTTTGGGAAACTGATGAGTTTACACAAATAAACTTCAGAAAATCTACTTAATTAAAATAAAGGTGTTGATGTGAAGAGTTCGTGAGTCAGATGTTAACATGTTAACGTGTCTACAGGTAGAACGTGTGTTTAAAGCTAAATCTGTGACGAGTGCTGTTTCAATCCAGTTCTGGGTTCATTTATAAGGCTGCATGCTGGTGCGTTTTAAAGTCATATGCTGAGATTAAACAACAAGAGTCGACAGTAAGAGATGAGAAGAAGCTGTAAACCAACACAGCTAAAAGCTCAAAGAGGCTGTAAACCAGCGAAAAGCTGCAGTCGTGGATCCTACACGTCCAGTACGACGTCATAATGTTCATGTGAGGCATGGCCAGGACGGAGAATCAGTTTATTAGCACGTTATAAACTAAAACTTTAGATTTCAACAGCACATCACGCTGGGTTTATCCGTCTTCTTCCTTCCAGCACAAGTTTTAAGGTGGTGAACAAAACGCAGACAATGAGGATGATTAAAGGCGGATTACTGGCACCACGAACACGAGCTGCCACACGACCAGTACCGTCATCGTGCGCTAATGAAACGAGCTCAGACTGACGTCCTGGCGCCGTCTCTGTCCCTTTATTCATGTCACCAGAAAAACAAAAGAAGATCTTTTCTGCTCAGGCGCAGCTTTACCCCAGTGGTCAGGAGTGATGTCACAAAGTCACATCGACCACCTGACTGACCCCCGTCCTGACCCCAGTCAGGAAACAGGAATCGCTGTTATCAGGGTTCATGGTCCTGTCACAGACGGATTCTAACAGGTTTCATCCTCTGCTTTGTTCTTTGGTTCTTTTTACACTGTTTCAGGTAAAAATACCTTTTTTGTACAATTAGTCCAACACTGAGAAGAATTATCTTACTCCAATGGCTGATAATTGACTTTATTAGAAGATTTTTTCCACCAATTTGACCCATTTACAAGTTCAATAATTAATAAGATGCACTAAAATAACTGAGGCAGGTGAAAATATATATTTTTGTACAATTATTCCAACATTGAGAAGAATTATCTTTTTTCATTGGCTGATAATTGACATTATGAATTTGGTCGTTGTGGTTTTGCAATAAGACAAGATGTTATTTTCTTTGCAGCACATTGAGCCAAATGAATAGAAAATATTACATTTTGGTTGAAAAGGAGGCACACAAAATAACTTATTATTATTATCTTATTTATATCTTATTTAAAGTTTTTCTTTCTCAGTTTTAGTAAATTTATTTATTTATTTTTTTAACAAAATGTTAGTCTTGTTTCTTAAAACAAAACCGACCCAAATCAGGAAAAAAAATGGATGTGTAAATTATCAGTGGAATAAAATAATTCTATTATTATCGAACTTAAATTATTATTGAACTTAAATTATTATTGAACTTGTCATTGCAGGTAATTTAGTTTATTTCAGGTGTTTTTGTATAATTTGGTCAAAAAATGGTCAAATAAGTAAAATTATCTGCCAGTGGAATAAAATAAGCAAAGTGTGTGTGTGTGTGTGTGTGTGTGTGTGTGTGTGTGTGTGTGTGTGTGTGTGTGTGTGTGTGTGTCTTCTAGCACACTAACAAACTGCTCACACAAGGATAAAATGTTTTTACTGCAGGTTCTGACACAAATGTGTGATTTGGTGTAAAAAACTATTCAGCAGCAGAGAATAAATTCATCTAAAGAAACAAGTCATCAACAATTCACTGAACACATGAGAAATAGAATAAATATAAAGAGTTAGAATAATACACCTGTAAATATGATGTTATTATGCTGCTGTGGACTTTGACTTTTGATGTTTGGAACGTGGTGAATAATAAGATAAATAAATGCGTTAACTGCTGTTCAGTGAACTGGTTTAATTTAATATAACAGGTTTGTTTCTGCTGCATTAACACAATCATCAGATATTAAACCTGCTGCAACTCACTGCAAAACAGCATTCAGGAGGTAGGATCCTAAATCATGAGAGTGAACGTGTGTGTGTGTGTGTGTGTGTGTGTGTGTGTGTGTGTGTGTGCGTGTGTGTGTGTGTGTGTGTGTGTGTGTGTGTGTGTGTGTGTGTGTGTGTGTTTCTGGACTCGACACTAAACCAGACGACGCTCGTTCCTGCAGGAGGAAAACAGAAGCAGCCAGAAATTCAATTTATCACAAACTCTGAGGACACGAATAAACCCAGACCTGGACCTGGACCTGGACCTGGACCTGGACCCGGACCTGGACCTGGACCTGGACCCAGACCTGGACCTGGACCCGGACCTGGACCTGGACCCGGACCTGGACCTGGACCAGACTAACTTATTTTCTTTTCAGATTCTCCTTTGCGTTCTTCGTGTCTGTCTGATATTAAGTTGATTTTTTCTCCAGCGTCATGTTCTCCCTCCTCCTCTAAGAACGCGCGTTGACGGACGCTCAAGGCCGCCGTCGCTAACGGACCCCGTTGTCATGGCAACAGAAACGTGCGGCGATGGAGGGCAGCGGCGGCGAATCCTCGCCCGCCCACGGTTCGTTTCTCCCTCTGAGTAAAGCTGAAAAATAAGAACTAGAAAACGCTTTAAATGCTTTCACGTGCAGCAGTCGACCTGTGGTCTTCTCTTCAGTAAACTCGTTTATTTCATGTTAGAACAGGTTTGTTTCTGCTGCATTAACAACTAGTGGATATAAAACCTGTCCAGATTTTATATAAGCAGGAGTAGAGGAGTTGAAGTAACGTAGGACCAGACGTTTCACTGGTAGATTAACATTAATCTAAAATACTGTGGATCAGAGACTTTATCTTAATAATAAAACCTGTTATATACATACATGTAAATACAGTTATATTTCCTGTTTCCATCTTAAATACTTCTCATATTGCACATTATAGTATATATATATATATATATATACACATGATATTGACATAGCTACATAAATTTCCCAGCATGCATAGGCACATCATGATTAAACATGATCTCATTCACACTGCAGAGCATAAACATCCAACATCATCCATACCATCACACACACACACACACACACACACACACACACACACACTTGCTCATACACAGATACGTAGTTCACCTCAAGGGAGATTAATAAAAAAAAAAAAAAAAGGCTCTTTGAAAAACTGTTTGGGTGGAAGTCCTGCGGTTAGGTTTTGGAAGAAGTTGTTCTGGGACTTAATTAGTAAAAGCGCCCACATTTGAGTGGGCTGAGAGCCCACGAGCTGTACACTCAGAACTGGGACACACACACACACACACACACACACACACACACATACACACACACACCAAATATTCCAATACACAACATCAAGGAGTGTGTAGAGAAGGTCCTACAGACGCTGCATAGACGTGTACAGGTGTCAGACGTGAGAGCAAAATGTAAAGAAATGACACCAAGATAAATAGTTTCACTACTTCCACTTTAAATGTGACCAATCACATGTTCAGTTTCCAATAAGCGTCAGACCCCCTTTATTTTAATAAACACCACAGGTTCCAAATAATAGATGCTACCAAAAAATGCAGAGTAGTCGTACTGGTTTAATAAAATAATTGTATTAAATTACCATTTTTCCAGTTTTGATGAGTAGAATTTTCATCAGGAAAGTAGCTATTGATTAATTCTTGAACCCCTGTCCCAAACTGCTGCCTGGTCTCGAATAGAGGCCTGGTCTGTAGTGACTGAAGCTAACAAACCCCTTCGGCTGTTATTTGGTGATTTACAGTAACTAACAGACGTTGTCCTGTCTGCACCTTCTCACATAACATCAGCGACCAGCCATGAACACACCAGCAGGATGGTGTTCAGAGCGCCCCCTACTGGCAGCAGGAAGTAACAGCAGGTTAACAAACGAGATTCAGATTCAGTGTGTGGCATAAACCACAATGACACTCACAGCTTTAGGTCTTTAGTCCACATGAATGCAAGGAGGTAATTTTGCAAAAGGAAAAAAGAAAAAATCCCATGCAGAATGTCTGATCACATGAAAACTGCAAAATCCAGCTCAAACAATATCATGAATGTACCAAAGCAGCAGGAGGTGATGGCACTCATTAAGGGAGGACTGTTTTAGCCAATCAGAGGGCTAGAATAATAAACCTGTGATTAATGTTTTACTTTTTGTTGTGGAAATGGTCTATAAAGACCAGAGTGGATCAGACAGTAGCAGAGATTGACTTAGAAGAGGAATCTCTAGGAAGCAATTTAGAAAAAAGGTCAAGTGGGAGGGGAAGACGAAATTTCATCTGGATTATACAATTAATTCCTAGAAGAACAAGAAGAAGCTGCAGCTTTCACGTCCACACATGCCTGCTGAAACTGGACCTTAAAAAAACTCTAATTTCAGGAGTCAACAACAACTGCATTTTGTGGGAATAAAAGACTGAAACCACGCAGAGAACCAAGCAGTTCCTCTCTAAAAGAACCCGCTGGATAAATGCTCACACTGGGCCAGGGGGGAGAAGAATGGCTGGTACAGACGGGACAACAACAGGAAGGACCACGGCCGGACGGACACTTACTTGCAGTGCTTGTGGGGCCCGCTGAGCGTCTCGATGACGAAGCACTCGCCTCCGTTCAGGCAGTAGGCCAGGTCCTTCTCGTGGCAGGGCTTGAAATGCTCCGAGTGCAGCGGCGGGACGGTGGGAGACGCTGCAGGACAAACAAAAAAAGGGAATTCTCGTTAGCCGCGATCCATCACACTTTTTTCCACTCGCCCTCCGTTCAACAGCAGAGCCCCGATGACAGACCAATACATCTCCTGTCAAAGGAGTTACTGAAGCAACTGGACTTGTTCTTTAGCTTGAAGACGTTTCTCCTTCATCCAGAAGCTTCTTCAGTTCTGATGCTGGAAACCAGGAGCTATATCTCTGGATCACAGGGTGAAACTGAACAACACTCTCATAACAATGGTCCATAAGTCACACTGCAAGGTGGGGAATGGAAGGAGAGTCGCTGTGGTCACATGATCCAGAGAGTCCTGCTCTGATTGGTTGAGAGCAGTTAAACTTCTTGCCTGGGATAAGATCTCAGAGCAGGATGGTCTGTAGCAGATAGATTATGACGTAACCCACCTCTTCTGGTCAAGGTTGGTCTTTCTAAACCAGGGCTGCCCAATCCTGATCCTGTAGAGCTACCATCCTACATGTTTTAGGAATTTATTGATCAACTCACTATCAATTAGCTGAAGCTTGCCAAGGACTTGTGAATAATTGGAATCTGGTGTGTTGGAGTAGGTAGATTCCTAAAACATAGTAGCTCTACAGGATCAGGATTGGGCAGCCCTGTTCTAAATGGACATAGATGGCCTCCTTCAAACCACCTGTCCTCCTTGTCTAAGACGTGTACGTAAAGGAGTGATCCAGAGATACAGCTCCTGGTTTTTCAGCATCAGAACTGAAGAAGCTTCTGGATGAAGGAGAAACGTCTTCAAGCTAAAGAACAAGTCCAGTTCCTCACAGTAACTCCTGTGACTCTACAATGACCTGGATGAGTGAATCCACACAGACGTCGTCCAATTCATCTCCTTGTCTCCTATAGCGTCCTATTACTCGTCAAACCGTTATTATAATTGTGTTCCGGCGCCACAGGTTTTGCAAATAAATCATCATTTCAGAACCTCGATTGCAGCAGGGAAAACACACACACACACACACACACACACACACAAAAAAGGCGGGAGTCAGTTTTCCAACAAAAGCTCTGTACACGGCGGATAACAGCGACACACTATTGTTTGTTTATAGCCTGCGATGTTACCCAGTCAAAGATGGATGGAGGACGGGTAATAATCTGTCCTGCTGTGATTAATACCCCCCGCGGTCACGCCGCTGCTGTTGAAGAGCTGCGACTTCTCCCGGCGATTCATCACGAGCTCGGCCGACGAGGGGGAACCCGCCGCTTTAAAGAAAAAAAAAAAAAACACGACGACCGGCCACGTAATTGAGTCGATGTCGGTGGAAATGTGAAGTGATCTGAGAGTTGAGGGGAGGAAAAAAACAACAACCTGCAATTAATGGCGTTGAGGGATTTTACTGCAAAAACCAAAAAGATAAATGAAAGACGAACCAGATGATGCTCTTATTAATGCTGACTGTTTCCTTACAAATGAAAGATGAGTCTCATTAGCTGATCCTTGCCGTGTGTGGTTTTCTTTTTTTAAGTCACTGGGTGAACCGTGATGAGCCAGAACTTCATGCTTTGGTGATTAAAAGCTCACTTTTACTCAATGGATGCAGGTTCCACAGCTGATTATTAGGTCGTCCTTTAATGGCGCGTAGATTATTAGACCTCGCAACGCTCTGAGCCGTCGTCTCAATCAACGAAATAGATTATTAACAAGGCTGGGGGGTAATATGGATGGATGAGGGGAATTAATCAGCAACAGGTCTCAGATGAGTTCCATGATGTGAGGACGTCGGACGGTTGGACCTGATGGACAGAACCCGTTAACACTGGTTCAGACTGTCACACTTAAATCTATCAATCAGCCATGAATTCACCCGTGTTAGGCTGTTTTTAAATGTAGGATTTTGGCCCATACTAGGAACCAGGGATCAGAAAACTGGTTTAATTAGCATTTTTAAATACATCGACATTTCAGATGAAACAGACAGACACAGGTCATATTACGTTATATAAGTTTATTAGTTCATTATTGGGTAATTATAGTTTCATCTAAATCAGCCATTTTAAATTTCTTGATATTCACCATGTGTTTCCAGGGGCAAAAAAGGAGGAAATGTGCTTTACTTCCTGTTATGGATGAGCTAATTGGGTGATACCAATAGTGATACTATTCTTTGATGTATTTAAGGACAGATGTGTGTGTGTGTGTGTGTGTGTGTGTGTGTTTCAGATAATTAAGATGGGATCGCCCATGCTGTAATTTGTGAAGATTAATAATTATAGATGTTTATCTGTGTGCAGAGCAGTGGAGCTGATTGGTTTTCACCTGTAAAAATGATAAATATTAATAAATACTGTTTTTATTATCGAACCTTTGAATCTGTCCAGGAATCTTTAAAGTTGCTTAAAGTCACATTAGAATGTTCAAAAATTCACCTGAATCACTTTATTCTTTAATGTTACACAACGTTCTATGTTTGTCCACAGTCATATTCTGAGTTTGATAACAATTTTTTGTGTGTTTTCCTCAAAACTTGAAAGATGGACTTAGGCCATTATTTTAATAGGGTGATGATATGTAATTATATGATGATGATTGGGTGATATTTATTAGTTTTCATCTTTTGGAGGATGTGTATCTTAAAGCACTGGTATTTAGAATTGATCCAAAAACATTGGTGCAAATAGATGACAGATGATGTGATTTCTGGATCACTTTGAATTTTAATTTTGAGCAACATTGCGCTAAATGCAGTTTCAAACAGGCGCCACCTGGTGGTGAAACATTCCAACCTGCGTGGTCCAGCACAGCGGTGTTGGGCAGGGAGTCTCAGTAATGTTGGCGGACGTCTGCTTTGCTGTTTTTTACCGTTCTGTCAGTGAAAAGCAATCCCCCAGTTCCACAGAATCATTCAACATCAGCGTTGCGTCTGGCAGGAGGGATTAGAATCTGACAGCCCTGCGTTTAGCCGCGGATACAAATAACAACGCAAGACTGTCGCCTGGCACTTAAACTCAACCTTTTCCAGAAGCTTTATGCGACTATCCACGCGGGCGTGTGAGATTAAATTCAATTTTCTTTACCAAGTACGGCTGCCAAATGTGAAAGATAAAGAGAGAAGTCATAACAGAGTAAGAGGAGGATTCATGGCGTATCAGGGCTATTTGGTTTGTCCCTGACATGTGTCCTTTGGCTCGTTCTGCTCACAAACACTTCTTAGCCCTTTGCTTCAACACAACCATTTACCGTATTTTCATGACTATAAGGTGCACGCTAAAGTCTTCTATCTACTTCAAAATGTTGGTGCTCCCTATGTGTGTATGTAGGGGAAGTGTGGGCATGGATTGTAGATAAAATAACGGGGATGTGCGTTATGCAGAACATCGTTGTTTTAACAACCTGAAAATGGTAAAGAGACACGCTGATAAAGCACAGTTTAAACTGAAGGAAATCAGCTACACAGCTGAGTTTAAGACATAAGACAGGTGGTACGAGTTGGAGGAAAGACTGGATCAGTGGATCACAGAGCAAAGACTGGATCAGTGGATCACAGAGCAGAGACTGGATCAGTGGATCACAGAGCAGAGACTGGATCAGTGGATCACAGAGCAGAGACTGGATCAGTGGATCACAGAGCAGAGACTGGATCAGTGGATCACAGAGCAGAGACTGGATCAGTGGATCACAGAGCAAAGACTGGATCAGTGGATCACAGAGCAGAGACTGGATCAGTGGATCACAGAGCAGAGACTGGATCAGTGGATCACAGAGCAGAGACTGGATCAGTGGATCACAGAGCACAGACTGGATCAGTGGATCACAGAGCAGAGACTGGATCAGTGGATCACAGAGCAGAGACTGGATCAGTGGATCACAGAGCACAGACTGGATCAGTGGATCACAGAGCAGAGACTGGATCAGTGGATCACAGAGCAGAGACTGGATCAGTGGATCACAGAGCAGAGACTGGATCAGTGGATGTGTGTATATATCTGTGTGTGTATATATCTGTGTGTATATATCTATGTGTATATATCTATGTGTGTATATATCTATGTGTGTATATATCTATGTGTGTATATATCTATGTGTATATATCTATGTGTGTATATATCTATGTGTGTATATCTATGTGTGTATATATCTATGTGTATATATCTATGTGTATATATCTATGTGTGTATATATCTATGTGTATATATCTATGTGTATATATCTATGTGTATATATCTATGTGTGTATATATCTATGTGTATATATCTATGTGTGTATATTAATCCTCCCCTATAGTTAGGTGCCTTATGTGTGTGTTAAATACAGTAATGACACACAGAACTCGAGTCTTTTAGTATGGGGCCTTATGGTCGTGAAAACACGGTTAATTTATTCAGAACTTGAAGGATTTCCCTTCCAGACATGATTTCACGCATTGCCTGTGCTCTGCTGTTTTGTTAGTCCGGGCGATAAGTGACAGAAGCTTCATTTGTCATCCTCTCTCTCTCCATTCTTTCTTTCTCTTGTAGACAGTCGTCACATCGACTGCAGGTTGTTTAGCTTAACGCCGGTCACCCATTAGCTCACATGCTCGGCATCGCTGGAAGAAACTGGGTCATTCGAGGAAGGAAAGCTGAAAAAAATCATATCAGCCGGGCTGAAAATATCACTGCAAGTTTGAAAACACTGCTCACACGAGGCAGACGTCAATCACGGCCGGAGAAAACAGTCCAATTTACTCCAGCGTGCTATGAAAAGAGAAAAGAGGCCGACGGAGGATCAATAAACCATCGCTGCAGATAACACAACCCTCCACTTCAACCTCTCTTTTCCCTCCTTCCCCTGCAGTGAAAAACCTGGGAGACGTGTCATTGTCTGCCCACATTTAACATATTTCTAGGACTTCATTCACCTACGCAACATAGCAAAGGTTAAAGGCCAGACACTTCCTGTTTCTGAAAGATGCAGGAAAACTTATCCGTGCATTTGTTACTTCCAGGCTTGACTACTGCAACTCTTTACTGTCCGGTTGCACCAAAAAGTCTCTACACCGGCCTTCTTGTGAAAACCACCAATAGAATTCAACATCCTGCTTCTCACCTACGATGCAGCCACTGAGGGATCTACGATGTTGGAGGGTCTGATGCTGTCCTGGTGAAACCTGGAAGCTGTGATGGATCCTGCTCCTCATCCTCCACTTACACCAACATTCATTACATTTCTGTTTGTCTGTTTGTAATGTCCAGTTTTCCCTGTAATGTCTCCACCTGCACACATCATCTACTGCAGCCTGTCCGTCCTGAAGAGGGATCCTCCTCTGTTTCTCTTCCTGAGGTTCTTCTGTTTTTTGTGAGGTCGCCACGCGACACAGAAAAGCAGCAGCAGCTATTTGTGTTGTGAGCAGGGCTCTTCCTGGAATCTAAACAGTAACGCTGATGCGATCAGAAGACTCTCTGGGAGCTGCGTATGGTAAGGAGATCGGCAACTGGGATGAATCCAATTACGAGTGGGTGCAGGCGATGCAGTATTCATGATTTAATTTTGTTTCTTCCATTTTGTTAACCCCAAACAGCTGGGGGGTAATACACAGGATGCAAATGCAGACACTGTAGCCCTGAAGAACCTTTACATACTACACAATATCTGTGGAGGCAAGGCTAATAAAACACGCAAAACTGCCCTTTTTTGTTATTTCCACTGTTTATTATTTGAATTCATATGTTCTCTTAATATAAGTTAGCATGCTTTCATGGGCCAAAACCACCTGAGGCAGTTTCACACCAGTAATTTGATTATTTTGCCTGCATCAGGCAATAAAATGTTCAGTAATTAGCATATAGATTAAACATATATAGATCTGGTATACAGATATATATTAGATTCCAGAGTCTGCTTTCACACCTGCAAATGAACAGAAATTGGCTCATTTTCATCTTCATGTATATCAATCTTTGTATTTGCCGATTCCAAAATGAGTCAGCAACAATCTGCAGATGCACTGGAGTCAACAAAGTCGCCTCGAACGACGTTTCAGACTGAACGACGTCATATGTGGAAAACACTGACCCAAAGACCCACTGGGAAGCTGTGAAATAATTATTTTACCCTCGTTTAGACCAGAGTTCAGATTCTCACCAGAGAGACCAAAGTTGGGTCAAACGGACCTAGACCACCTCTTTTTGGAGGTCTGGTTCCACTTTCACAAAAACCAAAAAGAGCCAACCAACCTTTGGTTGGAATGGACCAATTGGTGTGAAGCAGGCAGGTTGTTTTTGGATCGATTGACACCGTGCACGAGCCAATCACAGCATGACGTCAGGAGACGGCAGGTGGAAAGCCAACGAGGGGATGCTAAATGCTAAAAAATGAGCAAGTCAATGTTTGTGAATAACCACCATCTTCTCCTGACCATAACCAATCTCTGTATTGTGATATAGTTATATATAGTGGTAATAAACAGTGTCTCCCACTATAATATATATTTTATACACTCCACCATTTCTAGAACCAGCTCCCTGTACAATTGTCCTTTGTTATCCTTGGCTGTTCATTGCAGTCTCGTATTGATTCCTAGTTTTACTATGTCACCTCCTCCCTGCCTGGTAGTTTTGGTTTGGACTAATTCCCAGTAAACACTCCATTTATTGCTCAGTTTTGACTCGTATCCAGCGTCCTTGCCCTATCATTCCTTCTCTGAAACCTCACCCATGCTTCACCAGTTTCCCATTTCTCTTTCCCTGATTTCGCTTGTCCTTTAAGCAATAAGGACCAAGCAAAGTCATATAAGACTACATGAAATGCAACTGAGTCAAATCTGTAAAAACACAATACAAATCAGACAGTTAAGAGATGCCTTCTCAAATGAGCAGATCTTTGTTTTGTTCATTCTTTAAACTAGAGTATATCGATCTATCAGTAGGTAATGATTCATTCTTTCACCACAGAGATTAGCCAACAACAGGCATCCAGGTATTTGATAAGACAATATGTTCTGTAGAGTCAATGATGTAGCATGGGGCACTTCCTCTTCACAATTTTGGATCAATGTTTTTCTGTTTTAAACAATAATTTACAACTTCTCCACTCTGAGTTTACACCAGTGAGTAAATGGACTTTTTGAACTATGTTTTCTTTGCTAATTTCCACTTCCAGCTCGATTTTTCATTATTAACTGTGTCGAATCAGGCAGTGGTTCGTGTAATGAGATTACATTGGATTCAGTTTCAGTCACACACCTTAATTGGCCTGCTAATGCTAACCTTTCCCCAATATTTTGTATTCCACTGACATTGCAAATAACTTAATGCATATATGTGCTTTGTGCAGGAAATGCTCGATTGGTTTCATAAAACATCAGAAATTCTGCAGACTAAACAAAACCGAACTGACCCAAATTTCTGTAAATGAAAACACAAAGCGGATAATTGTCCTTTCTTAGCTTTGCGCCGCTTTGCTGGCGTTGCACTCTCTCCTACATTAATTACCTTCAAAGGGCCCATTCAGCAGAATGTGCTCGGCCTATTCAAGCCATATTTTAACAAGAGCTAACAGTCACCAATGAAACACTCACAATCAATTGTTGAGTGGGTACAGAAGCCGCGCACTGTTAGAATATTAGACATACGCCTCAGTCTTACTTCACTTTACATCTAAAGGCTTAAATTTGACTGAATCCAGAATTAACATTATGGATGTCACCAATGTCTTTCTGACTGGTGATAATTGCATTTTCAATAGTTGCATCTTTCATTCCAGATATCTGTAATTGTGGCTGGTGGAAGTGATATATAGAGATATCTGTAATTCAGTTTGGACTTTTTAGACATTTCAGAATGAAGGATGACTTCACTGGAACATCCTCACATCCTCACATCTGTAATTCAGTTTAACATCTCAAACATCATGGAGGATGTTTCTCTGTTTGTTTCTCTATTCTCTGAAAGTGGAGGCGTTTCATCAACGTCAAAACCGTAATTCACCATATCTGTAATTACATTCTGACTAGAAACCAAAGTTTCTAATCAAAATTCAGTTACTTGATACTAGATATCCACAACATCTCTGATTTCTGACAAGTGAAATGCGGATATCTTTAATTGTGGTTATTTAAAGCTCAAACTGGAATTACTACTATTGGTAATTCAGTTACGTAGTGGATATCTGGAATGACAAAGTATTCCAGATATCTATGTATACACATGAATGGAAACCTAACCCTAACCCTAACCCTAATCCTAACCCTAACCCTAACCCTAATCCCAACCCTAACCCTAAGCCTATTTTATTTTAAATCTCCCAGGAAGGTTCTAGCTGTGGAGATGTTCTTCTAGACTAAAGTGAATCACAGAAACACGTCCACGTCCACACTGACTCTTAAATGTTACGACGGCCTGCCATACAACACGTGTGTTTGTGGGGGGTAACGTGTGACAGTCCTGTGGGCAGGCTTGTAACGGCGTCCTTCACGGATGACATTCCCCCCGAGTGACACAACAACAAGTAGCCAGCCAAGCCACGCTAACTGATAGAGAAGGCCTGGTCCTGGTTATTGATCAGCCCTGAGTGGAATGAAAAGCCAGAGGCATCTATAAAGAAAAGGAAATAGGAGGAAAGAGGACCCAGTGTTTCCTGGCATGGAAGGAGGGTGTTCATTCGATGTATGAGGCATCTGACACAGATGAAGGTATCAGAACTGAACAGACAAAATCCATTAGTCAACAGTCTGGGAACGAGGGAACGGAATCTCAGCCAGAACCAAAGTAAGGTACACGCACATGGGAGCAGGAACATTTTACTGCTGATATACTCGAATCAGTTGATTTTATCAGAAAATGAAATTGCAATTTTGACAAGAAAACATCTGTAATTCATGTTGAGTTCTTGGAAAAAACATGTTTCTATATCTATAGAAACACACAAAACATGTGATAGTATATATTTAAAATTTGGCTTTAATCTAGAAAAGTTGAGAAAGATTTAAAAATAATGAGAAAAAATGTCTATAATATAAGATTAAGAAAAACACAACATTAGGATAAAACAGTGTAGTTAGTCCTGTACTAAAATCACAGCTGCTGTTTGTTAACTAAACTGTTGGATCAAACACCTTAAAGCTGCCCGTTATATGAGGCTTTATAATACAGGCACTCTGGTATGTTTAGTGCGTTTCTGCCAAAATAATTTTTGAATCAACCGAGTGTGAAATAAAATAAATTTGTGGAACTGGCTGCAGCTGTGAAGTGATAATTGAAGCTGTGAAGGAGGTATTTAGATTATGATCATGATCGTAGCGTAGCTGGTAGCACACTTTAAACTGTTTGATAATGTGTATGAGAAACAAAAATAAAACGTTTTAAAGGTGTTAAATAATAAGAAACTTGTGCATAAACCATCAGATGCTTTAAATCACAAGTTATTGCCAACAAAGAATTATATATTTTTATATATTTAATCCACCTAGATTATAAAACCAGTTTATATAATGTGTTTTTCATTCATAAACCTCTTTAGGAAAGTGAAACTACACCACATCACAGTTTTTGTCCCATTAACTAAATCATCTCCCTGTGGAATAAGCAATGCTACTCAATATTGGAATAATTGTACCACAAAAAAAGGATATGTTTGCCTGTTAAGATTTAAGACGTTGCAGCACTTATTTCAGTTAATCGTAGTAATAGTGGGTGAGTTGGCTGAGGACGTCTGCAGCAAACAGAAGTTTCACCCAGTTTTCTCCCATGAATTCCGATCCTGTGATTCCAAACGCAGACAGGAACACGAACCCTGCAGCGGCCTCGTCTTAGCATTTAAAGAATTTGGCGAGCTCTCATCACGGCTGCCACGTTCGATGCTTCTGGGTCAGCTGAGCGGGTTGGGACGGCATGCAGCAAACAATCCCTCAGCAAATAAAGGTCAGCACGGCTAACACAGGCCTTATCTGCCGGCCTGCACTTCTTCATCTTGTTGTTTTTGCCTTTGCTCGTTGGGTCACTGGCAATTTCCTTCCTTTGAAAAGCAAAGAATCTGAAGAAATTATAGCAACTGTGCAGAGAGAATGAAATGGTTTATCCCAGAGAGCTGAAATCTTGTTTTTTTAATGTACAATTAGTTCAATATTGAATAGAATTATCTTTTAGGGTCAGTGACAAATCATGTTTGGTGAGACGAGAAAGTCAAAAACTTTTAATATACAATTCATCATGTCTCTCAAAATGCACTTAGTGTGTACATGTTGGTTTCTTGTCATTTAAAACGTCTATTTGTACCATTTATTTTTTACAAAAATGACAAACCAAACAGACAAACGCATAGTACAGTAAATGATCAATTGATTCATGATTTTTTTGAGTTTTACAGGTAAACTTTCTCCCTGAAATTGGAGCCTCTCTCTCTTTCTTGAAATATTTTTGTATGTTGTATAATAGAGATTCTTGCTTTATACATAAATATAATGAACCAAAGTAAAGGAGATAGAGACAGTGAACACTGTTCAGTTAAATATGACAGATGCATCAGCATGAAGGAAATTTATTTATATTATATGTATTTGTAGAAACAAATCAACCGAGTCCTCAGATGTTTGTGCAATAAGAAGAATTCATGTCTTTAAGAATTAATATTTTAATTATGACTAAATGGAGTTTAATTAAAAGTTCATCTCCAATGTCTGTGTTATCATACGTTATTTCATATACTTGTTTTAAGGTGAGATAATTCATCTTTTCTCCGCCCATTGGCAGAGAGTTTAAAACATGTCTTTGATAGTCCCAAATTTCTCTGGCTTAATATTTAGCTCATTTCCTAGAAGGAGGAGGAAACACACACACACACACACACACACACACACACACACACACACACACACACACACACACACACACACACACACACACACACACACACACACACACACACACACACACACACACACACACACACACACACACACACACACCTTATTATCCGACTGACTGTGACACCACCATTCATTCTTTTTCCTCAAATTCAATTACTTGTCACTGTGCCCACAGGCTCGCTTACAGACAGAAACCACAGCAACTTATATTTATTTATTTATTTATTCATTTATTTATTATTTCTTCCATCGCTGTAGCTGCAGCTTCACACACAGGACGGCCAACGGTGGCGTGAGGATATCATTATTGCACAGCGTGATCCAATAAAGATAACGGCACACCTCTCCTCCCTGCTCGTCCCTGCTCTTATACAGCTGTCTAATAAAATATCTCCCAAGTCGCCATTGCGGACGCCGTGGGCTCTTTGGAGATAAGAGCAGCAGTCGGCAGAGTTCTGTCTTTTGAAGATGGCTCCGATGACCTCCGTCGCACATTCTTTTAATGCGTTTTGCGCGGCAGGCCAAACATGACGTGGTGGAAAAAGCTCGAGCATTTAAGAACTCGAGGACGTGCCTGAAAGGTCTAATTTTGAACTTTTTACCTTAAGAAGTGCAGTGCCGCTAGGAAGTCTGTATTCTTATAGAAAAGTGGACGCTTTAGTAGGTTTTTCATGTTTAAATGAGGATGTGTTAAGGCTATGATATGAACATCCAATTAGATAAGGACAGAGTGGTACTAAAGTACAGTAAAGGTACGACATCAAAAGTTCTAAGTACATACTTTTAAATGTATTTTAAGGTATAAAAGTAGTTGCAGTTAACTTATAAATATATCATTGTTTACTGTGTTAGAATACTCTGCAGCACTATTTTCTGCTTTACTGAAGGACAGCAATCAAAGTCTAGGCAAAAATAGTAGTAATGTGATTCCTAAAAATTTTATTTTTACCATCAACAATGTAACTTAGGCAATTGTACTGCAAAATCTCAAAAAATGTAAATCTTAACAGCTAAAAATACACCATTTTTCAAAAAATTAGTCCAATATTGTGTATAATTGTTAATTATTATTACCAGACCCGAACCACTAGTGGTTTAAAATAACATGCACACATGCAGCACATATATCTTGTGGTATTAATTGTTAATGAACCAAACTAAGTGCCTTTGGTTCGATTGGTGCAAACCAACTTCCAGCTGCTCCATGAAGAGGTTACTCAGAATAGGGGGGGGGGGGCAGCCTGCCTGTCTGCTTTCAGAAACAATCCTTTGTTGTTCCACCGTGCCCAGATGTGTGTGCCTCCCATCCGACGCTGTGTTTGGATCAATGGGAGACAGACAGCGTGGCTAAGCTGGTCAATAGAGCAGGGGATGGCTAGGCTAGAAAAGAAAAGCAAAGACGGCGATGGGGTTTTGGGGGGGGGGGGGGGTGAGAGAGGAGATGGGATTTATGGGAATTATCCCTCCTGTTGAGACAAGGTGCAGGAGCTGTCCAATTCAATCTGAGGTCTGTGTGCGTGTGTTTTCTCATATATAGGGGATATCTCTATGTGCGTGAATTTCGTTTGTGGAACCAGTGGTTTAAGCACAGCTAAGACCAGGAGCCACAGCATTCTAGACGCTTGGTGTGGTATGGCATGGCATGGTGTGGCATGGTATGGTATGGTATAGTATGGTATGGTATGATATAGTATGGTATGGCATGGCATGGCGTGGTGTGGTGTGGTGTGGTGTGGCATGGTATAGTATGGTATGGTATAGTATGGCGTGGTGTGGCGTGGCGTGGCGTGGCATGTTATGGCATGGTATGGTATGGTATGGTGTGGTACACCGATAGTCGTGTGTAAACACTCTCAAATAAAATCAAGGCAACCAGACTCGTAATTGTCTAGAAAGACGTTTGTCTTCTCATCCAAAGGCATCTCAAAGAAACTCAGGAGAATTTTTAACCAACATCAAATCCCTGTCTGATTCAAACCCAATAAAACTCTCAAACAGACAACAACACTGAACAAAACTGGTACACCCAAAGGACAAGAAAAAGCAGTCTGGTATATGCTGCTCAGGAAGCAAGGACTAAACTAACTAAACAACTTTTAAACAAACACACGACACAGTTCAGGGGTCACAAGACCTGAATGACTGTTGTTCAGATGAGATAGCAGCAATAGTCCAGTGAAACCAGGACTAGTGTTGTTTTACACACACACACACACACACACACACACGCAGAAGTTAAATACTGGCGTCTCTACCCACTGTTTGTCAGACTTGTACTGACTAGTCAGACCGATGCCAACGAACTGATGAAGCCTCCTGGACGAGAGACCCCAGTTGCCTCGATTTCAGATTTGCGAGGGGGAACAATGACGTGGATGAATGAGAATCCTCAGACACGTGTGTGAACAGGCTGCCATGCGCTGACTGCACGGAGCCAAAACAACAAAAAACAGAATGGCAGCGTGTCAAGATAGCTCCGCGTTCAACACCGAGCTAACCACGGAAATCTGATACGAGCTGCTGTCTTTTCTCTCCCGCTCACACACACACACACACACACACACACACACACACGAACACACGAACACACACACACACACACACACACTCCAGTGGCTCATTTTAAGCGCACCTGTTCGGTGCAGATAGGCCCACTACCGCTGACTAATCTGCCTGTGTGTCAGCCGGCCCAACCTGTCCCATAAAAGTCCCGCTTCCCCTTTTTTCCCACTCTGTGCTCGGATCGTATTCGCGGCATCGGCTGCGGGCCGGCGCCAAATAAATAGTGCTAAGTATCAGCCTCGCCTGGTGTCCCCCGGCCATCTGGCTCTGTAGTGGAGAAATTCATTACTCTCCAGGTGATAGCTCCAGCCCCCCCCTCTCCCCGGATTGGCTTTGTATCACTGCAGGCTCCGTTCTGATACTGGAGATTACAATCACACGCCGGCTGCTAACGTGAATGCTGATAACGCTGCTTCTGCTCATACTAATATTCACCTTCCCTGCTTTTATTATTGCCAACTTTTTCCCTGCTCACACAGTATGGTGGCGGGTGCAAATGCGAGTGGTGTGACAGGGTTATATCTGTTTATTAAATGCAAATCTTTCCATATGCATTGTTTAAATCACCCCAGGTTTAGCCTCTCAACTATTGTAAACCTCTGTTGCATGAAATAATACATATACAGGGTAAAAAAAAGGTTTTGAGTGTTTTTATTACTTGAAAATGGCCTAAACAAGAGATATATTATTACAGTCTCATGACAGGGAAAAACAAGAAATGTGTTGTCTATTCTAGCATATTAGAAATAATAAACAATCAAATAATGAATATTTTCCAAATTTCAGAATAAAAGTCAACCTTTGGTTGTGAGACAATGATGTTCACATGTCAAATGTCCATGAGCTAAAGGGACTGGTCATGTGACCTCGTAAATTGTATGTCCTTCAAAATAAAAGCCCCCTTTTTACACCTAACTGTGTCTTAGTGTATAATTCCATCATCATAAGAATTGTCCCTTAGTGTCCAACATGTGGCCCATGGGTCAGAACCGGGTCTCATCGGATGAAAAAACATGGACAGTTTTGAATGTGAAGCTTTGGTTCTTGTATTTAACGCTTAAGGGAAATAATGTATAAATACATATCATATATATTTTTGGATATTTGACTTATTTTCTGAAGATCCAACCCGTTGTGTGAATGGATTATTCTACATGCAGCATCCTGTAAATCAGTCTAAGGTTTTTTTCCTCTACCTACAATACTATTTCTTTTTTTTTTGGTTTAATTTCAGAATGCAGATTGCACGAGTGAGACTTTTCTCTGGCTCCATTAGCATCCCTCGCATAAAGGCAAAAGGTCCGTGACATTACGTGTCACACTTGAGTTGTGTGATGCAGCCTGGTAATATGGATCATGCATCTAACCGCCGCCAGAGGATTACTTACAGTAATGATGTGGGGACTTCCTGGAGACCACCGCAATTATCCCTGCTGCTGCTGCTCTCAGGTGGTCTCTGCCGGGTCTTTACGCGTCAACAACGCACTCAGAGCAATTGTTCCAGTCTGAGACAAATCTTAAAATATACATATATACATATATATATATATCTTGAAGCAAATGTTTTTTTTTCCCCTCATACTTGACCTAACAAAACCCATTAAATGAATGTTCACCAGCCAGAAACTGAAGCAACCCTGGGGATACAAGGCTAAAAATATAAAGGAATCTAATCCAAAAAAGCAAAAGCTTGTTCTTTTCAGCATACACTGTGTGTCTGAGTGTATATATATCTATATATATACATATATATATATACATACCATAGCGCATGAGAGAATTCTGCCCAACAAGACGTTTGATGCTGTTTGTTAAAACTTGCTCCACATAAACTTCCATGGCAACAGTAAGAAGCAGGTGGAATATTCCTGCTACACTTTTAATTTCCTCCATTAATCAAACTGGAACCTCCTCTGGGATTATGTCAGATTTGGAATCACAGTATTACTGTAGAAGCCAATTAGATTTTTTTTTCTGAGCTGTATGAAAATCAAATAGACCTGAAATATTCATATCGTTCAGATTTTCTTTCTCTACCTGACACTTTTAGGGCGATTTTTTAATAGGATCCTCCATCTCTGAGACTTTTAGAACCAACATTGAAGCTTCTAATTTGGTTTCATGAGACATTTCAACCACGCTGACAAAATGAATAGTTTACTGCACCCGAGAGAGTCTGAGAATTTACAGAAAATCCAATTATCGATCTCCCTCTGCAGCCTGTGTGTATGTGGAGCTCGCGAGGAATAGGAATGCGTTGCACAACATGCAAACACAGAAGGAAAACAGTATAGTAGTAGCATGTTTAATCACTGCATGTTTTTCCCCGCATCAGCACACAGTCCAGAATCTCTCGTGCAAATCATCCTGAGCAACAATCGACAGCCGAGGTCACGCCGGCAGCTCCACGTCTGGAAGCTACTGCTTTCAATTAAAATCCTGCAGATTCTATCCCCCTCAACAAGCTGTTTACTGATAAAATAAACTTCTTATCTGCCTTCACAGGAGTATTCTAATCTCGTCTGGGCTGCACAATTGCCTTGCGTGTTTAATTTGTATTTCAAGAGTGAGATACGTCTCAGAGAAGAGAACTGGTCAAAATGGATCAAATCTCTCTAATTTAAGTATATTTTTTATCTGCAGTAAAATAATAATTTAATATTTGCTCTATAACATCAGCATAAATAGATTCTGACTCTTCTTCCTCACATGTTGTGGATTTATTTTAATTCCAGGTTTAAGTCCAATAACCTTTGTGTTTGTACAGATATTCCAGATATTCCAGATTTATCATCATTTAGAGCAGGAAAACTGAATAATAAAGCTGGGGCTTACTGTCATACATGTTTGTGTAATAAAACTGTTGCTTGACGTTGTACCCTCCCTAGATTTTAAAGTGCAACAGTAAGGTTTTATCTCATGTTTAAGGTTTTTTGTCTTGTTTTATATCAAGTCCTATAATAAAAACATGTCAAATAATACCAGCTTTGCATCAAAAGTGACTGAATTTACCCACTGACGTTGTAATGCTTCATTGAAGCCGCTGTAACACAGAGTGTTGTTTCCAGACGCATTGATTCCACCAGCTCTGAACGTGGTCACATCCAACGAGTCTCTGAGCACAAACACCGAGGTGTTTGGCTCCATGAGTCATTTACTCTTAAACATCACATTGATAA